>CM069142.1:49970268-50384825 GCA_035221665.1 Okamejei kenojei
TGGTCTCCTATCGCCGAGATTATTATCTCTCAGCAGCTCCGAAATGTGCTTCAAGGGCTGCGTGCACTCCAAGATAATGGATTTAAGCACGTCGTATGGCCTCATTTCTTCAGGATTAAGGAGCACGTCCTCTACTTCACATGCAATCTGCTCTGGAAGACGAGCTGCTAGGAACCCGACTTTTGTCCGTTGGCAAGTGATATTAAGGGAGTGAAATTGAGCTTCTAGTATTGAAAACCACATTCTCGCGTTGGTTGTAAAAAAAATTGGGACGTTGAGTTTTACTTCGGCGACTGCCACCGTGTCACTTTTATCGTCATACATTTCGTGAGTAAGTGGAAGGTTGCGTGTAGCAACGAGGTCACCAGTTGTAGAATTACTAAATCCCACAACAGAAAGCAAAGAACATACGACATCTAGCTGGGCCATACACCTTGTGTGATGTTTATTCCAGGCGCCTGTTTTTAACCTTCATTCTCACTAATTATAACCCGTGTGCAGATAAAGCCAATTAGTGCGTCTGACTTTGGAGTTGTTATTGAGCTCCAGTGTCTGGACCTGCTCGTGAGGATGCTGGCGAATTGCCAGTGGTAACTGGCTGTATGCAAAACCAACATTGGCGTGAAGGCGCCACTGTCTTCTCATCAATACCACTGTTGTTTAACAAATCACCACTGGTGATGAGTCAGCATAGCAAAGAGGTAGAAAAACCTGTCCATTGTTTTCTTTTAGACTTGTTCATCAAGCTCAACCTGAACTGGCCAAGAGCATCATAGAGCAATAATTCAATAAAACCGAGCAATAAAACCTGGCTTCTGTTAAAAGGAACACCAAAGACAAATTACTCTAAACTGTTTCGCACAAATGAGGATTTGAATAAACATTGGTTAAAACAATTTTTTTTTTAATAACTGGCAACACAGTGGCACCGCAGTAGAGTTGCTGCCTGACAACACCAGAGACCTGGGTTCCATCCTGACTACAGGTGCTGTCTGTAAAGAGTTTGTACATTCTTTCTGTATCCGCTCTGGGTGCTCCGGTATCCTCCCGTAAAACATAACCTTTCAAAGTTAACACGCCATGTAAATAAATCCAAACAATAGTCCAGGTCTCTATATCCCACTCTACATGTTCAGTCAAGGCAGAAGGGCCACGGCTGTGGACAGGTTACGCGGCTGGAGGCCTTTACCGAGGTGCCATGATCGCCGCGCTCTTGATGCTCCCAGAAGGCCCTGAAGGCACGGCGGACAGGCAAACTCGTGCATGTGAGGCTGCGTCATACAGAGTCAGTAGCTGCGCCACAGAGAACAAAGGAGGACCCTGCGAGGGGGGACCGCCATGTGGAAGGAGTGGGGAAGAACAAAGGTGCACCCAGCATGGAAGGGCCGCCGTGAGGAGGGGTTGGGGGGGGGGGGGGGTGGGGCGGAGAACAAAGAAGGACCCACCACAGGATACTTTGTAACTTTGTAAGTGCCCTTTACGTGGCAACTATTTGCATACCTTGGGTGTGCAAGCAAAGAATTTCACTGTGACTTGTCACATGACAGCTCAGTATTCAATACAATTCAATTCCCAGCATTGTCAAAGGTAATTTTATACATGCTTTTCAATGACAGAGAATAGTAAGAATAGCGATTATGTGAAGAAGTCCCGCCAGTCCGCATGCGCGTCAATCTTCAAAGCAGCGGTGTGAAATCATAGATAATAGTTGTTGAACTAACATACTAAGATTAGAGATGACTAGAACTACCAGATGATCTTTATAATACGAGGGTTGTGAGCAGAGGGCACGTAATCGCTCATCGCAACTCCTCATAAAATAAAGATCAAACTTCAAATTGGTAAGTTCTCGTTTAATCTTACTATTTTACTTCAGAGTCATGTGAGTGATTCCGTGAAGATTTCAAAGCTCTGTGATTTCATGCCGTAGATTCAAATCCCGGCATCTCACTGCATTGATCGACTCAGGATGAGTGAATAATCAAAAATGCATTAAGCATGACATTGATTTAAACATATTAATGATTTATTTTAATAAAGAAAATCAATAGCAACCCCTCTATCTCAGGGAGGCTAAACTGAACGCAAAACAGAATGGGCAAATAGCCTTGGGTCGGCAATCGGCCTATGGTAAATCAATTCACTTGACCATCTTGCGGCCGTGAGGATATGGTCGATGGGAATGTCCATTGCCTTGGCCGCCAAAGTTGATGCCACCCTGGTGGAATGAGACGTAAAGTTGTCAGTGTTAATACCTGCATAACCCAGAGCCTGCTTCAGCCACCTCAAAATAGTCTGAACCAACATTTTCCTGTGTGGTTGTTTGTGGCTAATAAACAATGCTGATCCCACACCTCTTAGGGGTCTGGTGGCCTTGATATAATATAGCAACCGTGCCCTCACACCTAGACATGAATCCGTGGGGTATGCCGAAATATGATCTTAACCCTGTCCCCCTGGTCTGCTTGTGTAGATCAGAAATGTAAAACGTAATGGCATTTGCAGCCATTTCTATCCTGTCTAGCCGCAGCTTTTGCAATGTCTGCACTCATTGTGCTGATACTAGTGCCATGACTAAGAATGTAGCTGGAGCCCCCTGATGAAGTATTGTTAACACAATGTCAATATCCCATACTGCCTGTATTTGTACTGGGAGAACTTGTGTTAAAGATATTGTTTACAAACTCGATATCCGGGGGTGAAACCCGACAGAGTGGGTCCCGTTTGCTGCAGCTAATATGATGGAAAGGCATGTTGTGCACAGTTAATGGCCCTATAACTTAATTATTGTCAAAGACCATTTAAGAATGAACTCCAAGACGTCAGTAGTCTGTACCATATTAAATGTAACATTAGCATTAAACAAAATGCTTCCCATCTCCTGAAGAGGAAATGTACTGCCTTTTTGGTGCTATCCCAGCACTCTGGAGTGAACACATACCTGGATTGGTGTGACAACCCAAGTCGTAGGGGCAGTCCATTCAGAATCTGCAATGTCATAAATTGATGTTATCATGCATATCATTTCCTGAGCCACAGGCTGAACCAGCAAAGTTCACATTTAGAACAACCGTATAAGGTTGTATTATCATTCCCGACAAAGTGGGAATCAAAGCTGCATAGGTCAGTCAGACAGTAGGAAAAACCTAAAGCGGGATCATGATGACTTTATTTCCAGATTGATGAGGCAAAAAGGAAGACATAAAAGACCATTCCTTCTGCTTGTAGTGAGACTGTACCTGTCGCCACTGTTGTGCCACATATGTTTGCAACCGGTGAGCAAGCATGAAAACAACATATCGATATTCGGTGTTCCATCGAACCAGAATTTTATAAATTCTGTGTGATCCAACACCCATTCGGTGTTGTCATTGATCTGTACTTGATGACACACCAGCGGCAAATGTATTAGGTAAACTATTACAGGATAGTTTTACTTGATTGCAGCCATATGACTAACATATGCCACCATCAAATGTATCAACTTTGAGCATGGAAATTATGCATATTCGCTCAATCACTCTTTAACCCATAGAATGCCCTAGTGTCTATAGATAGTTGATACCAATAACCGAATAATTGGTAACTCATGGAAATCTCCTCCACCTCCAAACTAGAGATGACATTCGCAAGTTTTTGCGTTAGAGCTCTTAGCATCAGTTTGCAATATAACTTAAAGTTTACTGACCAAACTATTGGTGAAATGCTGAATACTGCTAGTCCATCATTGTGACTTTGGTAGCTTCAGCTTTTATATCATAGGTGTATCTAACAATGACCGACATGGCACTTGAGAGGTTGTCACTTTCCACGATGTCCGTTCTCTCACTTACACAGCTGAAACACAGCTAATTGCCAATTAGTCTTGATGAATAGAAGGCTGCTTTATAACAACAAGGTTGTTACAGGTTTCTATTTACTACAATTTCTTGCCCTGGGCGGAGTCATAGACTAATTAATAGCTAAAGCTAAAGGTAACTCCCAAATGACCAACAAGTCTATGTGGTAACAACTTAAACTTAACTGGACAGAGGAGCCCAATTCCTCAAATATAGTTTGAGGCTGAATGTTGATTTTTAGCAAAATACAGCATTAAAATATCATCCAGACAAGACATAACAAGTGTTTTTTGAACTCTGCGTAGTGCAAGCACAGATTTTAGTAATTTATTAAATAACCTGGGTAAATAAATAAGCCATTTTGCAATGCTTTACTGTTAGCATTACTGTTTTCATTCTGTTATCATTGCATCATAGCAATTGCCACCTGATCATTTGAAATGTCTCCGATGATCACTGTAAATGGGAACCTCCTATGAAAATCAGTTGTTAGTCAGTAACAAAATTTCCTATTTGGAAAGTTTATACTGCACATGCGAGTTCAACGACCTTCTCAATCTTCCATAATGAATAGGCCACGCCATCATTTCATGCCTGCCTCCAGTGCTTATTCTGGCTCGATTTCCGAGCCTTGTCTTAAAAGACAATGCTGGCCATGATACTGAGCCTATCTTATAATTCTGAGCCTGCCTGTAAAGGCAACTCTGGCGATAATTCTGAGCCTGCCTTAAAAGACAATGCTGGCCTCGAAGGCAATCCTGCTTGGAATGTTAATATTGTGCAGTTTTACATGGTTAGATGCCGCTAAGTAGCTGACTATGTCTTATCCATTTGTGTATTGTACAACCAAGTAAATATTACCAACGTGTAAGTGTACATTTACCCATGTTTCGGAAGTGCCAGACCAACCTATCTGTTTGGTTACCTCATAGAGTAGGGTGCATGGAACCTCTGCCCAGCTTAAATGCTGCCACTAGCTTCAGTGAACCGCTTACTGCGAATGAAGGCGTAGGGTGCATTGTCGCCGAAACGATGAAGCTTTGCTTGTCGTCGGCCTAGATTGGTCCGACAGGTTTTGCTTCGTCCTCCAGGTTTTGCCTGTTGAATAGGCCTTACCTGAATAGAAGATTTGGCGGCTGGTTCCACTATCCCTCTGATAGCGCTGTTCACTGCTGGCACACATGGCTCCAGTATCTTCCATGGACATCTTCAGAATTTGAAGTCAGTTACATCTGACCAATCGCACTCCCCTCGTCAGAGAGGACGATTCGTAGGCAGCCCTGAAACTGGTGCTGCCGCAGGTCCATGAGGATACCTGCGCTGATATAGCCCTTCCAATGGACCTATACCAGGATGGAACAATTTTGCATTGATTCTGTTGGGATGGCAACCTTGCTGCCAGGAATGATACCTCTGACACGTGCCCTTCATCCCTTGGGGTATGCTCCACGGCTATACCCTCAGACTCGGCGTCAGAATTACATGCTCTCCTCCTCCAAGAGGAAGACATTAAGCAGCCCTGTCCCAGGCGCTGCTGGCGCAGGCTCTCCCATAGGCCGGCGCTGACACCAATCCTGCTACATTACCGGAGGGGAACCCTCCCAGCCCGACTCGTCAGAGTCCACAGGGCTGACTGATTTATTGGTCAGCGACTCTGCCAGTGACACCGCCTTCCTGCTGGATTTCACAGCAGTCTGGAAGCCACTGACCCTCGTTTGTCAGTGACTGGGATCGCGAGCCCGACATCCCCCAACTATCCGCTTCCGCTGTTGGAACCGGGGTCTCCCCACAGCCCATAGCCAGTTCACTCGCCGGACTTCACGGCAATCTGTAAAAAGAGGTTTCTGCAAGAAAATGAAAACCTGGTAAGAAATACAAACTTACCTGTAGGTTTAAACTTACCATTGGCAGGAGCGACTCGCCTGCCAGTCCGGTGCTTCGCCATGTGAATGATGTAATGATGCGCATACGGACTGGCGGGGCTTCTTCACGGAATCACTCACTTGACTCCGAAGTTAAATGTAACAAGTACAAACACAGGTAGATGGAAAAACAGCTTGTAAGAAAGGTTCCACAAAACACATCAAACAGAACTGTTGGAATGGAGAAACAAGGAACTGCAGATGCTGGGATTATAAACAAAACACAATAGTGCTGGAGTAAATCAGCGGGTCAGACAGCATCCCTGGAGGGAACAGATAGGCGACATTTCAAGTTGGTACCCTTGTTCAGAACTGTTGGAATCGCTGAAACACTGACATAAATTTTGGATCAATTACTGGAAATATGAGCTATCCTTTCACTTTGTTTCTGGGATTTTCAATTTGCTTTGCTGTTAGAACTATGAATTAATACAAGATGGTGCAAACCAAACCATTCCCAGTTTCAATTGAGAAGAACAACTGGATGAAATATTTGACACTGCTCATTCTTTACAAATGGGGTGGGAGATTGCAACTTTCACATGGACCACCTTGTTTCAACTAATGCAATCCACCTGACCTGCACAAACAATATCAAATAGAACAAGTTGACCTACAATTTTAGGCTGCGCATGCCATACGCAAGAAGAGGATGCTTTACAAATTAAATTATTGCAGAGAAATGAATGTACTTTACAGCCCTTTCAATCAATGTCAGTATCTTAGTGTGGCTCAGTATTTTCTCACACATTATTACTTAAATGTTCCAGAATGGATGATATGAGCCTGATAAATAAACTCAGGTGGTTTCTGAACAAAAAAAGTGGGTTCAATGTACATCACCAAACCCATACGTATGCATTAAATAGGAGCAGGATTAGGTTATTCATTTCCACAAACCTGCTCCATCATTTAAACATATCATGCCTGTTACAACAACTCTGCACTCCCAATTATAGTTACATTTTATGCCTTTACTTGTCAAGAAATAATCCTCTGCTGTGTAGAGTCCATTTATAGTCCAGCTTACTAAAATAACAAGCATTTAGTCAGATTCGTGAGTGAATCTTTTGAGATAAGCAAGGAATACTGGTCATCATCATGTATTTAAATAAAGAGAGCCTGCAGAAAAGCTCAACAAGGATGTTGCCCGGCAAAGAAGATTTGAGTTACAGGGTGAGGCTGAATATAGTGGAGCTGTTTTCCCTGGAGAAGAAGCAAAGGAACCTTAGGTATTTATAAAATTATGAGGGGTAAAGATATGGTAGGAAGTCACTGTATTTCTCCCCCAAGGTAGGGGCATATAAGCCTCAAGGGAATACATTCAAAGTGAGGTGGAAAAGATTTATAGGGGATCTGGGGGACAATTTTTTCACATAGAGGATGGTGGGTATATGGAATGATATGCCAGAAGAGTTGGTCGAGGCAAGTACAATTACAATGTTTGAAACTATTTAGACAGGTACATGGATAGGAAAGATTTAGAAGGATATGGCACAAATGCAGACAAAGGGAATTAGCTAAGATGGGCATCTTAATCTGAATCAAAGGGCCTGCTCCCGTGCTGCATAATGCTATGAATCTGTTAAGAATAACCTGTTCTCCCCATAGTCCTCTGGTTCTCAATTCCCCTACTCTGGGAAAGATTCTGTGTGTCTACCCAATCTATTCCTCTCATAATTTTGTACACCTCTAAGGTCACCCCTCATCTTTCAGCACTCTAAGGAGTCTTAACCTACTCAACCATTCCCTACACTCAGGCTGTCAAGTCCTGGCAATATCCATTTAAATCTTCTCTACACCCTTTCTAGCTTGACAACATCTTTCTCGTACTATCGTTGATCGGACTTTACTGGACTTTATCTTGCACTAAAAGTTATTCATTTTATTCTCTTTTATCATGTATCTGTACACTGTTGGCGGCTCGATTATAATCATATATTGTCTTTCTTGTCTTATCTGGTTAGCACTTAACAAAAGCTTTTCACTGGTATCTCGGTACATGTGACAATAAACTAAAGTAAATTAATTAAACTATTCTGAAATAATTTAAACTATGATGAACTCACAAGTCCCCAATTTAGATGACTGTTCCTGAATACAAATGTTTCTAACGTGGTCAGGGTCAATTATTTACACCAGTGCATCTCCAACTTAGGGTGCTATAGAATGAGTAAGAACATAAATGGGGTGGTGCAGCAGTTACCAGATTCACCTTTATTTAGAACATTTATGTTCATAATAAGAAAACTGGACACAGCATTTGCTCAAATTTCCCATCCGCGTAGCCTGTAGATGACACTCCAGACTAGAACATTACACACGTCATATAAACTATTTAACCTTGAGGCAGTACTTACAGGTTTGTCAGTGGTATATAAAAGGAGAGGTTCCCATTTTTCCCCCTATCACTCATTATGGCCTCGCCTGATTTTAGTTTACTTTAATGTAAGTGAAAATAACAGCATTAATCTCGCCACCAGCAGGAATCATGGAGCTAGCAGGCCAAATACTTCATGTTGAAACCAGAATTATTTCATGTGAGATAAAGATGAAAGATTCTAATTGCAGTTTAAAACTCTATGGTTATTTTCCAGAAGTATTTTCAGTAGCTTTATAACACATTATTATTTCTGAAAAGCAGAACACTATTCACCAATCTCATTCCTGATTTCAAAATGCTTCCAATTAGCTTCAATTTTCCTGGTACATATTGATGTAAGAAATTGGAGAAAGGCAACATTGCTGTCGTAAAATGTCTTTCTGATATTATATTTCCTTAATAGTCTTAGGTGCAGAATTAGGCCATTTGGCCCATCGAGTCTAATCTGTCATTCAATCATGGCTGATCTATCTTTCCCTTTCAACTCCATTCTCCTGCCTTCTCCCCATAACACTTGACACCGGTACTAATCAAGAAATTCTCAATATCCGCCTTAAAAATACCCAACAACTTGGCCTCCACAGCCTTCTGTAGCAAAGAATTCCACAGATTTACAAATCTCTGACTAAAGAAAATCCTCCTCATCTCTTTTCTAAAGGTGCGTCAATTAATTCTGAGGCTTAAACTCTCCCACTAGTGGAAACATCCTCTCCGTTTCCAATCTATCCAGGCCTTTCACTTTTAAGTAAGTTTCCATGAAATCTCTCCTCACCCTTCTAAACACCAGCGAGTCCAGGTCCAGAGCCATCAAACACTTCTTATACTGTAACCCAATTATCCCTGGGATAATTCTCATTAATAGTAAGATTAAACGAGAACTTACCAGTTTGAAGTTTGATCTTTATTTTATGAGGAGTCGAGTTGAGGGACTACGTGAATAGAAGCCCGTACAGCTGTTGGTGCGTCAATCTTCAAAGCAGCGGAATGAATTCACAGCTAACAATGACCGAAGTATAACGGTAAGATGATAAAACTAGAACTACCAGATGAGATCTATGAGGATGGGAGCGGAGGGCACGTAGTCCCTCAACTCGACTCCTCATAAAATAAAGATCAAACTTCAAACTGGTAAGTTCTCATTTAATCTTACTATTTTACTTCGGAGTCACGTGAGTGACTACGTGAAGACTTCAAAGCACTGTGAATTCACGCCGCAGACTCAAATCCGACGTTCACACTGCCTGGATTGACTCAAAAGTCGTTAACAATCAATCATGCATCAGTAATACATTTGTTAAATGGAATAACAGTTTATTTACAAAAAAATCATAACAAACCCCTCTAACTCAGGGGAAAAGTGTAACAGTACTGACACCAGAATCAGCAAACACCCCGAGCCTTGAAATCGGCTTGTGATAAAACCTCTGAAAAATTAGCTCACTGAACCATCCTGCGGCCGCGAGGACCTTGAAATCGTTTGCACCGACACCTTACTGTGTGGTTTTTTGTGACTAATAAACAAAGCCAACTCTGTTCCTCTCAGAGGTTTAGTAATCTCAATGTAACGAGATAAATGTGAGACTACACAGAAGCGATCATCTGCGGGGTATGCTGAAAACACAATCTTACATCCTGTCATGCCTCTTTTATTATGTTTAAGCAAATCATAGACATAAAATATAATGGCATCAGCCGACACATGCATTCTATCTAGCCGTAGCTTTTGCAACATTTATACACGTTGAACTGAAACCAACGCCATAAGCATGACCACCTTCATAGATAATTTGGCTACTGATAGGCTTGTAACAGGAGCCCACTGGCGACGAGCCATAAAAAACCTCACTCAAATTCCAAATACCGGCATACCTGGGTTTAGGAGGATTAAAATTGAAAAAACTCCCTTCATGAATTGTGAAACTAACGGATGTGTCCCTACTGTATGCAATTCTGCATTCATAGATAAATAAGACAGAGCACTTCTGGCTGAATTAATCGCACTGTAACTTAATTTTTTGGTCAAATAAAGAGTTGACAAACTCCAATACATCCGTGATCCCTGCAGTGTGATATACAATATCCTGCTGTAGGCAGAATTGCTCCCACTTCCTTATATAGGTGATATATTGCTGCTGTGTACTATCCCTGCAGGCCGACGTGAGAACATCCACAGTCCGATGAGACAGTCCTCTCCCCAGGTATGGCCTCCTTAAAATCTGCAAATTAACAGATCAATACGATCCTATAAAGGATGTTGATCCCCAGTGACTGGATTTACCAGTAGATTTTTATTCTTGGGCATAAGCATGTAAGGCTCCCTAGCCATTTGTAATACAACGGGAAACCATGCCCGTGTAGGCCAACCTGACACTACCAATACCCCTGAAGCGGAGTTCTCCTTGATCTTTTGCAAACATCTGCTGATGAGACAGAATGGAGGAAATACATACACAAACATTCCTCCCCCAATGCAGCGAAAATGCATCCACTGCTACTGCCCCAGAATCTGGTTACCATGAAACATATCTAGGTAACTGATGATTTAATCGAGATGCAAACAAGTCAATATCTGGCAATGCATACTGATCAATCATTTGGTTAAATACATCCTGATTTAACATCCATTCAATGTTGTCATTAAACTGACGTGACCTCTTCCTGGCAAATAAATTGCTGAAAGCCAGATATTTTGGTCAATACACCAGCTCCAAATCTGGTTAGCCAGTCTATCACAAGACTGTGACTTAACTCCACCCATGTGGTTTACATCTGCCACTGCTGTGGTGTTGTCAATCTGACCTGCACATGCAGATCCCTCCTTGTAGAACAATAAGCTTTGAGCCCATACCAGGTGCCCAACAACTCTAAATAATTAATCCCTCTTAGTTGAGGAAGCGATGTCTCATCCACATTCCATCTGCCTCCACAACTAGAAGACATATCTGTTGCACCCCAACCCAGTGCACTTACATCAGTCTGTAATATCAGTGACGGTGATTCCACCAAAACCTTCCTTAAATTTTTGAAACATGTACTATCCACCATTGTATGTCAGCAATTGCCCCAGCTGACAACGGCATAGGCCTATCAAAAATGGCCCCTTTGTATTCTCAGTGCCTGTTGATAGTTGTAATTGTTGATAATGCAGAGGACCATACTGCACAGCTGGAAAGGCTGCAACAACTTCCCAATAAAGCTGGCTACTTGTCTAATCGAAGGCCGTTGTTCTCCAACGAGATTAACACAGTCCTCAATTAACTGATTCAATTTATCCCTGGGCAAAGTTAATAACATGTGATTGGAATTAATGGTAAATCCCAGATAATCAATAATTTGGACTGGTGATAATTTAGATTTATCTGGGTGAATAACAAATCCCATTTGTTCAAAAGTGATTTTAACAACTGAAACTGATGATTGAGTTTCAGCATGAGTCTTTCCAACAATCAGAATATCATCTAAATAGGCCATTACCACATGCCCCTGAGCTCTAAGTAATGCTAACACAGGTTTTACCAATTTAGTAAATAATCTAGGAGCTGAAGTTAATCCATTCGGCAATGTCCTGAATTGCCACAGCTCAGTCATCCACATAAATTTCAAATATCTTCTATCATCACCATGAATAGACACTGCGTAATACGCATTCTTTAATCAATGGTTGCTATATAATACCCTTTGGACACTAGATGTTTGCCCGTGGTAAAGGTCTCCATTTTGAAATGCCTATAACAAACAAATTTGTTCAAATTGGATAAATCCAGAATAATTCTACATCCCCGTCTTTTTAGATCTGGGAAATATACTTGACAGAAATTGTTGACTTTGATATACAGAAGGCTCAATTACCCCTTCTTATGTAACGACTGAATCTCTGCTTGAATAAGCACATTTTCCTCATCTGAAAATAAGTTTACGACTAGGAAAATGTTGACTAGGTAGACTGTCCTTATAGTAAAATCCAATTTTTCACCCCTTCAATACACTAAGTATGAACAAATCTGATGTCAACTGCTGCCATTGTTTGAGAAACAATTTTAACCTTCCCCAATTTGAACAGGAACATCAGTTAATTCATCGTCTGTCAATGTTATATTCCTTACCAGCATCTTTCCTTGCGGCCTTGTTGTCCTCGACTTCTTGTAGAGAACCTTTTTTGCCTTGCTTCCAGCTGGCTTAATGAGGGCCATGGTTATAACAACCTCATAACAGTCTTTGACCCTTTTTGCAAGGTTACCACCAAACAACAGATTTTGTGGTGGTACACTGGTCGGTTTGCACAACTCGCCAAATTCGGGTTAGCACTGGCCTAATAGCGGCCCTCCCGATATTATTAATTTCAAAATGCATTACAAAGGAGTCCCAGTTCATCCTGGTGTGCTTCAACCATATCATTTGTATCAATAACTTTCACCACAGCTGTAATACCTGCTGACAACAGTTTAAGCACTTTTTAAAAACTTCATCTCCTGGGCCCTAGCAGGCAAACCCATCTATGACCAAATTTGGTGATTAACCACCGGTAACTTTAGGAGATCACAATTAACAGGAGCTTTATAGTTTTTTGCTACTTCATCCATAGCTAGCTCCTGTAACTGGTGGGAGAGCATATACTGAATGGCTTCGGCCAATTCTACATCAATCGCCTTTCCTGCCTCTCTACACTCAGCAAACTTCCCAGCAATGTTCGGAATTACCTAAAACCGAACACCTTTACTGCTCTCCCCCAGCATAGAAACAGTGTCAGCAAACTGCCCTGATAGAACATCCTCCTCACAGGCAGGATAGTTCTGCAGCCCTGAAACAGGTGCTGCTAGCACAAGCTCTCCATCAGCCTGGCTTGGGCACCACTCCTTCTCACGGAGCTGGAACATCCTCCTCACAGGCAGGATAGTTCTGCAGCCCTGAAACAGGTGCTGCTAGCACAAGCTCTCCATCAGCCTGGCTTGGGCACCACTCCTCCCCACGGAGCTGGTCCCTGTCGAGCATTCTTTTGAAATAGAATCTCGACGTGGGAGAGCCGTGAGCAAACGGACTCTCCTATGGAGGGTATAACCTCCAGGCCCGACTCATTTACGGGCCACAGAGACTTGCCAGTGGCCTTCCCCCTACTGACAAGCCTCCACTGCCCCCCGGCAGTGGGTCCCCAACCACTGGCTGTGTAGCCAGCACCGGACCAGGTGTACCAGACGGGCCTCCATCCTCAACACCCTCCTGCCACTTTACCTTTCTACCCCCGGAGCGCCTCGCCGACATCTTCTTCACTTTCTGCAACCTTCTCTACCCAAACCGTCGCAGAAAATGACATGCGGTAAAAAATTTTAAAAACCTTACCTCTTTAAACTTGTTTAACGAAGAACTGCAAATGCTGGAGAATCGAGGGTGAAGTCTGAAGAAGGGTCTCGACCCGCAACGTCGCCCATCTCCCTCGCTCCTTAGATGCTGCTGCACCCGCTAAATTCTCCAGCTTTTCGTGTAACCCGCGGTTTAAAGTTACCGCTCGGAGGAGCGCTGCTGCTCCAACCGCCCGACTGCACCAGCGTCTGATGTCATGACGCACCAACGGCTGTACGGGCTTCTATTCACGTAGTCACTCACGTGACTCCGAAGTAAAATCTCCTTTGGACGCTCTCCAATGCCAGCATATCCTTCGTAGACAAAAGTGCTGGAGAAACTCAGCGGGTGCAGCAGCATCTATGGAGCAAAGGAAATAGGCAACGTTTTGGGCCGAAACCCTTCTTCAGGCTGAAACGTTGCCTATTTCCTTCGCTTCATAGATGCTGCTGCACTCGCTGAGTTTCTCCAGCACTTTTGTCTACCTTGGATTTTCCAGCATCTGCAGTTCCTTCTTACACACCAGCATATCCTTCCTCAATACGGTGCCCAAAACAGCTCACAATACTCCATATGCAGTCTGACCAGTGGCTTACAAGTGTCAGCATTACATCCCTGTTTTTCATCTCTAGTCTTCTTGATATAAATGCGAACATCGCATTTGCCTTCCTTACAACTGATTCAACTTGCAAATCATTATTTTGCCTAATAGAGCCTCAGCATTACATCCCTGTAAAAAAAATGCTAGCATTGCATTTGCCTTCCTTACTACCTCACAGTCAACCAGAAAAATCCTCTGTTATTCCCACTCTTTGCCTTATGCCATTCAACCAACCTTCTATCTTTGCTATTATCTTCCCTCTAATACCATGGGCTCTCATCTTCTTTAGCAACCTCAACTGCACCTAATCAAAGGCTTTCTGAAATTCCAGGTAAGAATAGCAATATATTGTGCTGTTCTTTGAGAAAGTAAATAGCGAGAAAGACACTGACTCCCCTTTATCCTGCTATTTACTTCCACAAAGAATTCCAACAGATTCATCAGGCAAGGGCGGCATGGTGGTACAGCGGTAGAGTTGCTGTCTTACAGCGCCAGTAGACCTGGGTTCGATACTGACTATGGGTGCTGTCTGTACAGAGTTTGTACGTTCTCCCAGTGACCGCGTGGGTTTTCTCCAAGATCTTCTGTTTCCTCCCACATTCCAAAGACAGACAGGTTTGTAAGTTAATTGGCTTGGTATAAGTGTAATTTGTCCCTAGTGTGTGTAGGATAGTGTTAATGTGAGGGGATCACTGGTTGGTGCAGACTCAGTGGGCCGAGTATCTCTAAACTAAACTAAGATATCCCCTTCACAAAACTATGCAGCCTTTGGCCTATTTTATGATGTACTCCATTTCCTTGCATCATAACTGGAGGTCATTCAGCCGATGCAGTCTCTCAGAACAATCCAGTCAATCCTATTTCCCCACTTATTTCGCATCCCCTCACACTTGCCCACTAAACCAATCAATTCTCTTACCGCCCAGCACACGGGGCAATTTAGTCACCAATTCACCGAACTAACAGAACACATTTGGGATGTGGAAGAAAACTAGACTACTTGGGGGAAATCTATATGGTCGCAGGAAGTATGGTCAAACTCGCACCAGAGATCAGATTTGGGTTACTGGAACAGTGAGACAACTGCATTTTCTTGGTGGTTGGCAGTAAACATGTAACATGCAGGGCCATCATAAACGATGGGCATGCTGGGCAGTTGCCTGGGGCCCCACGAGCATAGGGGCCCCATGGGGGCATAGGGGCCCCATGGGGGCATAGGGACCCCATGCTAATCTATGTATGTTGTGACTTACTGTCAATAAATAAATACTATACTACACTAAACTATAAATATTTGTTATTGGAAAATGCATATTTAGCATGTGTTTTACTAAAGATAATGAACAATGTTAATGTTAATTTTTATGATAACAAGTGGACATTGGCATTTGCCTCTGATTTAGTATCATTGTCACCTCTGCAACCACACGTGCAGGTTCTGTGTGGGGGGTTCGAGAAAATTGAACATGCACTGGATTCTGTATCAGCTGACACTGATTTATTTCTGAGACAAAGTTACTGAATACGAATTGAAAGCCAGGAGTAGGTGTCCAGATTCAGATTATAGCAATGTTAAAAAAGGGGAACGAAAGCGAAGTGTGCATCTTAAGGGCCTGTCCCACTTTCACAAGGTAGTTCATGAATTCTCCCGAGTTTTCCCCTTGATTCAAACTCGCAGAATGTTCGTAACGAGTCTGCAGGAGGTCGTAGGAGATCGTAGATGTGTTGTAGCGGCTCGTTATGCTAGTCATATGTACTCGTGGCATCAGGTAAGTCGGGACGTGTTTTCCAGCCCGATAAAAAATGTTCACGAGGAAAAAAATGGTCGGGATGAAAGAAATTGCAACTTTTTACTGTTGTTATTTGCCCTCCTAATTGAACCACTAGCGGAAAGAATTAGAAATCATCCGAATATCCACGGATATAATACAAAACATTCAAACAATAAAATATGCTGATGATGTACTTTTGTACATCACAAAGCCTCATATCACTACACCCAATATTCTAAATTTAATCGAGGACCAGTTCATTTTCAGGTTATAGAATAAACTGGAACAAAAGTGAAATCATGTCAATAAAACCGAAAGATTCTACACATCTCGTACAATTTCCTTTTAAAATAGCTGGGGGGAAATTTAAATACCTGGGTATTGAAATCACTAGAATATACCAAGACATGTTCAATGCAAACTATAACCCTGTACTTAAGAAAGTACATAATTTAATTAAATTCTGGAAAACGCTTCCGATATCCTTAATAGGTTGAATAAATGCCATTAAAATGATTTTTTTACCACAAATTCTATACCTGTTCCAATCAATTCACTATACTTACGCAAAAAGTTTTTTTTTAAATTGGACTTAGATATTACAAATTTTATTTGGGATTATAGGTCCTATAGAATACAAAGACCACACCTGAATAAACCCAAAATAGCAGGGGGATTAGCACTCCCTAATTTCATGTATTATGATTGGTCGGTAAATATTCGGAATATGATTCAATTGTTGGATAACTCTCCTCAACAACCAGAGTGCATCATTATGGAGAAAGAGGATTGCTCCCCTTTTAATATTGATGCGATCCTTCTCGCACCAATGTCGGTGAATAATACAAACTACAACAAAAATCCAATTATACATAGTACAATCAGAATTTGGAAACAAATAAAATACAACTTAAAATTAAGAAACTTATCTCTCCTATCTCCCATTGCTAAAAACCCTCTAAACCCTCAATTATAGATAAAGGTTTTATACAATGGGAAAGGGCAGAATTAAAACTTTGGGAGATTTGTACGAAACGGGAAAACTACTATCATTTAAACAATTACAACTAAAATACAATCTGGGTAACAATCAGTATTTTAAATATTTCCAAATATGTGATTATCTGAAAAAACACGCACAAGAATTTTACGAAATGCCATCAGACTTGCTATATGAAGCAACGAATACAAAGGCGGAATCAGCAAATTTAATTTCATATATATATATATTATACTAGATGCAGTAATACCAACAACGGAAGATATCAGAGGTGAGTGGGAAAACAAATTAAGCATAAAAATTTCCAATGAAAGGTGGAAAGAGTACTTATTAAATGTGCATAAATGCTCAATAAACGTAAGACACACTTTAATACTCAAAAACGAAATTAAATAAATTCTTCACCAACGTCTCACCAATTTGTGATAAATGCCAGTTTCAAGAAGCTACTATACTGCACTCATTCATCTTTTGTACAAAATTCAAAGATTTTGGATTGAAATCTTGACATTTTCACAAAATTATTTAAAATAAAAATGACACCAAAGCCAGAATGGATTATTTTTGGAATGACAGAAGGTAGTTTGGAATTAAATGTGTATCAAAAGAATCTATTTGATTACGGCTTAATAATAGGAAAAAAGCTAATCTTAAAATTCTGGAAAAATGCTCCTATTCATTGCTACAAAGATAGGGTGCAAGAATACCTCGGGTCTTGATAGTGGTATATTCCTTTTACGTGATATACATAATATAGTAACTGGCTTTTTTTTCTCTTTTTTTCTCCCTTTTTTCTTTTTCGTTTCTAGGGTCTATCTTTTAAGCCCCTTTCTCTAATTCTTTGACCAAGGATCTTTTTTTCCCCCTTTGGCACGCTCTTTCCCTTTCACACCTCTTTTCACCTACTTTACTCTCTTTGTTTCTTTTTTTTTCTTAAAAGCCATAAAATTATGGGGTACAATGATTGCAACAATATATATGTGATGTACACTGATGTGTTTACCTCTATCAAATACAAATATAAAAAAAATAAACTTTTTACTCGTAAGGAGGGAATCGAAATAGTCATGGGAATTCGTAGACATACTCGTAGGAGTTTGTAGGAGTTTGTGAACATAGTCATGGAAGGTCATAGAAGTTCGTAGATTACAACAATCTTGATTTTTTTTTTTTAGGTCCTTTTAACTCGGCAGGGGTTTTGAATTAAGTTGTGAAAGTGGGACAGGCCTTTTACTAGATATGACGGATCAGAAGAAGAGGCATTTCTCAGTAAAAGTGAAAAGTTCAAGGTGGAAACATTCCTTCCTGTTCTGGACTCTCTAATCTCTGAACTGACAAAACGTGCAGAAGCTTATTAATTGATTGGAGATCTGTTTTCCTTCTTCAGTGAATTGAAAACAATTGGTTCTGATCAGCTAAACAAAAAATGTGACCATCTGGCTAATGTGTATCACAAAGGCCTTGATTATGGTGACCTTTTAAATGAATGTAAGCATCTCAAGCACTACATGTTTCTTGATGAAAATTGTGAGACTCTCCCTGCATTGTATAGAAAAATAATTTCAGACAACTTGAAATCTGTGTTTCCCAATGTTGAAATTGCACTCAGAGTGTTCATGTGCATGATGGTGGCCAACTGTGCAGGAGAACATTCATTTTCAAAGACTGAAACATAAAAAATCATCTTCGGAGCACAATGGGGCAGCAGCGTTTGAACTGGCTTTCACTCATGTGTATGGAAAATGACATCCTGATGACCATTGACCAAGCCAATTATAAAGCAATTCTCTGCAAAGAAATTTCGCAAATGTTTGTGTTGAAAACTTGATTAATAATAAATAATTCATAGTAATTTCATACTGTGCCATCTCCGTCTGTGTGGTTTACCAATTGTATATTGAAATTTTTGTGTTTCCATGGCTCATGTTATATTGTTCAAACGTTTGTGTTGATTAATCTTTGTTGTACAGCATGTTTTTTAATGTTTAAACACTGATTTTGTTGGAAGTACCAATAAATATATATTTAATTTTATCGACCATTTACATTTTTATTCCTGTGAGTGGTTGTGTAGGTAAGGGCCCCAGTACACAGCTTTGCCCGGGGGCCTATAATGATGTTAAGACTGCCCTGGTAACATTGTAGTGTGAATGTGCTGTACTTGACCTCTGATACGCATTCTGTTGAAGTCAGGATATCTGCTCCAATGTGGCTGATTCTTCACTGTCCTCTAAGTAAGCCAGCAAGTTACTCTGTTCGTGCCAATGTGTTGGTAAAATTGGCTGAGAAGGGCGGCACTGTGGCGCAGAGGTAGAGTGCCTGCTCTACAGCGACAGAGACCCAGATTAGATCCTGACTATGAGTGCTTGCCTGTACGTTCTCCCTGTGACATGCGTGGGTTTTCAGCAGGATCACCGGTTTCCTCGCACACAAGATGTACAGGTTTGTAGGTAACTTGGCTTGGTATAAATGTAAATTGTCCCTAATGTGTGTAGGATAGCGTTAATGGGTGGGAATTGTTGGTCGGTGAGGACTTGGTGGGCCGAAGGGCCTGTTTCCACGATGTATCTCTAAACTAAACTAGACTAAACTAAACTAAATGGCAAATTGAGTTGAACCCATACAAATGGGAGGTGATGCATTTTGGGGGATCTAATGAGGTTCAGACATTCACTATGAATGGACGGCACCGTGGCGCAACGGGGCAGCACGGTGGAGCAGCGGCAGAGTTGCTGCCCTACACCGACAGAGGCCCAGGTTGAATTCTGACTACGGGTGCTGTCTGTACGGAGTTTGTACATTTTCCCTGTGACCACATGAGTTTTCTCTGGCTGCTCTGATTTCCTCCCACACTACAAACACATATGGGCTTGTAGGTTGATTGGCTTCCATAAATTGTAAATTGTCCCGAGTGTGTAGGTTACTGCTAGTCTAAGGGGGTGATCGCTGGTCGGCGTGGTCTCAGGGGGTTAAAGGGCCTGTTTCCACACTGTAACCCTAAAGTCTAAAGTAAAGTCTAAAGAATGTCTTAGGGAAGATTGAGAAAAACAGTGAGCTTGATGTATGTCCAAAGTCTAAAGATCCTTGAAGACGACAGTGCAGGTGGACAACAAGGTTAAGAAGGCACACGTGATGCTGGCTTTCATTTGTTGGGGCATTGAAAAGAACAGCAGGGAGAATATGATCCAATTTTATAAAACATTGGTCTGACCTCAGCTGAAGCACTGTATGCGATTCGTCACCACAGAAATGAAGAGGTGATAGTGCTGGAGAGGGTGCAGAGGTGATTCATCAGGATGTTGCCTGAAAGTGAGCGTTTCAGTTGTGAGGAGACATTGGAGAAGCTAGATCTGTTTATCCTGTATTGGAGACCAAGAGGGGATGAGATTGAGGTTCATAAAATGATGATGGGTATAAGTAGAGGAGACTGCCAGAAATGCTTCCACACATCAGAAGTGAATAAAATTGAAGGATATAGGTTAGGGTAAGGAGTAAGAGATTTAGAGGGGATCTGAGGAGAGCCTTTTTCACCTGGATTGCACTCAGAGAGAGAGAGGTACTTTGATTAAGTTGCTTCTGATTGCTGACTCTCAAACACTGCTGTTGCCTCTTTAAAAAACATAAACTGCATCTGCAGGCAACCTGTAGAGGGAGCCACTCGCAGGATTTCTGGTGCTTAAAGCATTGAACATAGAACAGTACAGCACAAGAACAGGCCCTTCAGCCCACAATGTCTGTGCTGAACATGATGCCAAGACCAACTCATCTGCCTGCACATTATCCATACCCTTCCAATCCTTGCACATTCATGTATTTATCCAAAAGTCTCTTAAATGCCACTATCAATTCATTTCTATATAGTTGGTTCTATATCTGAAACCAAGATGGCGCCTGCTTGCGGCGACTTTTGCGGAGCTCCGGAACATAAAAGGCTCATTTACAACTCTCAACAACTTACCTGCATCAGGGAAATGGCAGTAATCGGTGCCGTTTCAGACAGGCTGCTTGTTCCTGCCTACAGGCAGCAATTAAAGAGCGCACCCCCAGAGGTGAGGACAGTACAGAGCTGGTCGGGCGGGGGTGGGGGGTGGCAGAGGAACAACTACAGTGTGGCGGTGCTGGTTGCCCGACCTCGGCCTCGAGGGCACCCCCCTTCACGGCTCCCTCCGCCTGTCACTCCACCTGTCCTCCCGCCGGTCCCTCCACCTGTCCCTCCACCTGTGCCACCGCCAGCCCCTCGGTCGGCTAACTTCCGCACACGGTCCGGCCGTGTTGTGAGCCCGCCAGTGCATTTTTTGCCTCTGTTTCTGGTGGGGGGTCCTGTGGCGGCTCCCAAGGGTCAGGCCATCCTAACTGCCATACCCCTCGACACGGGAATGGTTCAGTCCAGAGGCGGCCCTTGACCAGAGGGTTTAAAGGCAAGGGTTTTGGGTGCCATCTTTCTCTCGTGGACTTCCTTACGACGTGAAAGGACAAAATAAAAGGTACTTCCCACTACACCTGGCTTCTCGCTTTGATTTCGGGATTGTACCCCACAACAGGACTGTTTGGAGTCTGTAGACTGGGCAATGTTCAAGGACTCGGCAACGGACTTGAATGAATATGCCACAGTCGTTACAGACTTCATTAAGAAATGTGTGGAGGACTGCATCCCCACCAAAACCTTCTAAGTGTTTCCCAATCAGAAACCTTGGATGAACTGTGAGATCCGCACTCTTCTGAAGACCAGACACCGGGCATTCATGTCGGATGATACAGTGGTCTACACGAAGTCCAGATACAACCTCGGTAAGGCCATCAAAAAGGCCAAAAGGGAGTTCTGCTCCAAGCTGGAGGATGAGACAGATGTTCGGCAGCTGTGGCGGGGACTGAATGCAATCACCTCCTACAAGGTGAAACCAGGAGGCAGCTCGGATGTCGGCGATACATCACTCCCTGATGAGCTCAATGCGTTTTACGCACGCTTTGATAGGGAGAACACCGATCTGCCTTCCCGAGTCCCCATTCGCTGTGAAGAAGCAGCCTGTCTGAAACGGCACCGATTACTGCCATTTCCCTGATGCAGGTAAGTTGTTGAGAGTTGTAAATGAGCCTTTTATGTTCCGGAGCTCCGCAAAAGTCGCCGCAAGCAGGCGCCATCTTGGTTTCAGGTATAGAACCAACTATATAGAAATGAATTGATGGTGGCATTTAAGAGACTTTTGGATAAGTACATGAATGTGCAAGGAATGGAAGGGTATGGATAATGTGCAGGCAGATAAATTTCAGTCTCAGTCACAGAGGCCAACGTCAGGAAATCCTTCAGAGGTGTGAACCCTCGAAAAGCGTCTGGACCTGATGGTATACCTGGTCGTGTTCTAAAAACCTGTGCGGACCAACTGGCTGGAGTTTTTACAGACATTTTCAACCTGTCACTTCTGAGGTCTGAGGTTCCCACCTGCTTCAAAAGGGCATCAATAATACCGGTGCCCAAGAAGAGCAAGGTGACGTGCCTCAATGACTATCGACCAGTAGCACTAACGCCTGTGGTGATGAAGTGCTTTGAGAGATTGATCGTGGCGAAAATCAACTCCTACTTCGACAAAAACCTGGATCCACTTCAGTACGCTTACCAATCAACGGTAAGATCAATGGTGGATGCGATCTCGCTGGCCCTCCACTCCGTTCTGGACCACTTGGACAACAAAAACTCATATGTCAGGCTGTTATTATGAGAGGCCGGGGGAGCCGTTGGTGCGAGAGGGTGGAGTTACCTGCGCTGTGAGTATATATCTAGCGTGGGGCTTGCTTTGCATAGAGGCCCGGGGAGCCGTTGGTGCGAGAGGGTGGTGTTACCTGCGCTGTGAGTATAAATCTAGCGCGGGGCTTGCTTTCCACAGAGGCCCGGGGAGCCATTGGTGCGAGAGGGTGGAGTTACCTGGAGCTGTGAGTATAAATCTAGCACGGGGCTTGCTTTTCACAGAGGCCCGGGGAGCCGTTGGTGCGAGAGGGTGGAGTTACCTGGAGCTGTGAGTATAAATCTAGCACGGGGCATGCTTTTCACAGAGGCCCGGGGAGCCGTTGGTGCGAGAGGGTGGAGTCACCTGCGCCGTGAGTATAAATCTAGCGCGGGGCTTTGCTTTTCGCTGTGAGACCGAAATCTGCAACGTTCCATCTTCCAGAGAAGGAATCTGGTGGACGCCTCTGATTGGTTGAAGAGGACCAGAGGAAGCAGCTGATTGGGTGCAACCCGGGATTTACATTTTTACATTTCTGCCTTCAGGTTTAAGGATTCTGGGAGTTAAGGATTCAGTATTTATTAGTATTTATTAGTAAAGTTTAAAGGATACATTTTTGTGTGTTTTAAAAAACAAAAATTAATACAGAGTAATCTGGGAGTAAGATATGTCAGTAGAGATTGGTCCCGTGCCTTGCTCAACCTGCAACATGTGGGAGATCAGGGATATGGTCGGTGTCCCTGGTGACTACATTTGCAGGAAGTGTGTCCAGCTGCAGCTCCTGGCAGACTGCATTGAACGATTGGAACTGCGGCTGGATTCATACTGGAGCATCCACGATGCGGAGAAAGTTGTGGATAGCATGTACAGTGAGTTGGTCACACCACAGGTAAAAGGTAAGAGGACAGAAAGGGATCGGGTGGCCAATAGCTAGCAAAGCAGTAGCAGGTAGTGCAGGAGTCCCCTGCGGTCATCTCCCTCCTAAACAGGTATACCATTTTGGATACTGTTGAGGGAGACGGCTCATCAGGGGAATGCAGCAGCAGCCAAGTTCATGGCACCATGGATGGCTCTGCAGCACATGAGGGGGGAAAAAGAGGGGAAGGGCAATAGTAATAGGGGATTCAATTGTCAGGGGAATAGATAGTTGTTTCTGCGGCCGCAAACAAGACTCCAAGATGGTATGTTGCCTCCCTGGTGCAAGGGTCAGGGATGTCACTGAAGGGCTGCAGAACATTCTGGAGGGGGAGAGTGAACAGCCAGTTGTCGTGGTGCATATTGGCACCAGCGATACAGGTAGAAAAAGGGATGAGGTCCTACAAGGTGAATTCGGGGAGCTAGGAAACTTAAAAGTAGGACCTCAAAGGTAATCATCTCTGGATTACTACCAGTACCACGGGCCAGTCAGAGTAGAAATAGGAGGATATTGCAGATGAATACATGGCTTGAAAAATGGTGCAAGGGGGAGGGATTCAAATTTTTAGGGCACTGGAACCATTTCTGGGGGAGGTGGGACCAGTACAAACAGGACGGTCTGCACCTGGGCTGGACTGGAACCAATGTCCTTAGGGGATTGTTTGCTAGTGCTGTTGGGGAGGATTTAAACTAATGTGGCAGGAGGATGGGTACAAGAGCAGAGAGGCAGGTGGGTGTAAAATGAGGGTAGAAGCAATAGGGAGCAAGGTGAAAAGTAAAAGTGGCAGGCAGACAAAACCAGGGCAAAAATCAAAAAGGACCACTTTTCAACATAATTGTATAAGGGATAAGAGTGTTGTAAAAACAGGCCTGAAGGCTTTGTGTCTCAATGCAAGGAGTATTCGTAATAAGTTGGATGAGTTGAACGTGCAGATAGCTATTAATGATTATGATATACTTGGGATAACAGAGACATGGCTCCAGGGTGACCAAGGCTGGGAGCTGAACATCCAAGGATATTCAATATTCAGGAGGGATAGAGAGAAAGGAAAAGGAGGTGGGGTAGCGTTGCTGGTTAGGGAGGAGATTAACGCAACAGAAAGGAAGGACATTAGCTTGGATGATGTGGAATCGGTATGGGTAGAGCTGCGAAACACTAAGGGGCAGACAACTCTGGTGGGTGTTGTGTACAGGCCATCTAACAGTAGTAGTGAGGTTGGGGATGGTATCAAACAGGAAATTAGAAATGCGTGCGACAAACGGAAAACAGTTATAATGGGTGACTTCAATCTACATATAGATTGGGTGAATCAAGTTGGCAGGGGTGCTGAGGAAGAGGATTTTTTGGAATGTATGCGGGATAGTTATCTAAATCAACATGTAGAGGAACCAATGAGAGAGCAGGCTATTTTAGACTGGGTATTGAGTAATGAGGAAGGGTTAGTTAGTAGTATTGTTGTACGTGCCCCCTTGGGCAAGAGTGACCATAATATGGTTGAGTTTTCATTAGGATGGAGAGTGACAATGTTAATAGTAAGATTAAACGAGAACTTACCAGTTCGAAGTTTGATCGTTATTTTATGAGGAGTAACGATGAGGGATTACGTGAAGAAGCCCCGCCTGGCACTGGAACGGCATACTTCAAAGTAGCGGCATGAAAAACACAGAACATAATAGCCGGAGTAAGATAGTAAGGCTCAACATAGATTTAGAACTACCAGATGATCATTTATTTTATGAGGGTCGGAGTGGAGGGCACGTAATCCCTCATCGTTACTCCTCATAAAATAACGATCAAACTTCGAACTGGTAAGTTCTCGTTTAATCTTACTATTTTACTTCGGAGTCACGTGAGTGACTACGTGAAGATTTTGAAGCTCTCTGTGTTTTTTATGTCGTAGACTCATTCCATACGACACTCTGGCTCATTCAACACAGTAATGAGCAAAATAACAAATTTTTTCCTCCAAACATTGCCTCAAGCTATGTGATAAATTATTTCATGTTGTAAAAGAATAAAAAGTAATGCCCTTTCCATTGAAAGGTAAGTTTATCACAAAATATCAATTGATATATATAATTTGATGATATGAACAAAGCAAAAATTATAGAGAACCCATCACTCCGTGTCCAATCCTGACACCATGACTGGTTTCATTTAATTTAATATTTATTTTACACCCTCCTGTGGCCTTGCATCTTTGCTCGAGCGGCTCATCCTGTGCCATTCCTGTGAATGTATCTACCTCCTTAACAGAGTGATTTTCCACATTTCAGTGTCTAGTTCCACTGAGTGTTATTCAATTTTTAACCATCTAGAATACATTTCTCTAGAACCATCAGTTTTTACTGAAACCTAATGTGTTTTTTTTGTGTGTAATAAGTAGTGCTGTCTCATCACCACAGACTCTTACCTACTTCAACATATTTCATCAATGTTCACACACACACACACAATTTAAGGCCGACAGGATATGCTTATAGGTTTACCTTGGTTTCAGCTCTTCTTGGTCTGCTTTGTTTGGTAAATTCATAAACATATATGATAATGTAATCTGTATCCACATGCAATTATACGTAATATTTGCAATGTTTGCACTCTTATGTTGATACTAAAGTCATCAGCATTATTACTTTCAATGTTAACTTTTTTGAATCATTGATAGAATTGGAGTCCATTGCCTAAGGCAATTCAGGACTATATTGATCTCCCGACTTATGTATTGCAATTTTGGACAGATTATATATATATACACACATATATATATATCTATATTTAAATCTACATATATATCCCTTTCCATATCAGGATATTAGGAATGAACCCGATAACTTCTTGGTTAGTATATTGTCCGTAAGGACGATAAACACTCTGAGCCCTATTATTGGCTTTATCAATTAGATACTCAGAAAAAATGCAATCCACAAGGAACTCACATATATCTAATATAACAAATAACTTTACTGTCTACACAGACTTCCAATTTCTTATAACAAAATATTGTTTTTTAAACTTATTTCTGCAAATTGCAGATATACCACTTCTTTTATACATAATTATTTTATTGTTATGTTGTTATGTTAGTTAAATATTCATAGACTTTTATGACCATCAAACTGTTGTAATGGTCTGGTCAACCTGCAGATAGCCCAATTCATATTTTCATATCATGGATGCCTTTGTACAACAATAAATTACTGCAACTATGAATCATCACAAGTGGTTCAACATCACTCAATATTTATGAAACCATGAAGGATCCGTTTTGGGCCACCAAAATGCCTCTGGCAGTGTCCTGCTATATTTTCATCAGACACTGCCCTATCAGACAAAAATGAGGAACATAAATGAACATCTTTCCTCATGTAATTGAGAGAAAAGCATCCACCTTTCCTGTTCTTGGTTTACCCACGAGAACATTTGAAAGATCGGTGATTTAATCTGTATACAACCAGATTAATCGTAAGTAATCCATATTAATGATAAATGTATTTTCCCCCCTTATTTGTTGTCTCCGATAACATTGTCTCTTTCTTAGAGATAAACAGCTGGACTAAAACATTTTAGAATATGCCACATCTATTTACTCAGATAACCCCATGATTATTATTTTACTTATCTTATGTGATTTAATATATGCCACAGCCATGGTATTGTTCACCTTGATATGACATGGACACTTCCATAATAGAACAATCAATATTTAATCCATAACTCTTTATACTTCAATAATTAATACAAATGTTTGGAGAAATTTCTTAGGACAATCCATTTGCAATTACCTGGTATTATTGTCCATAGTCCCAACAAGAGACTATCAATTATTTTTATAAGAATAGATAATATTCTTATCTTACCCAAATATTCACAGAAGCTGTCCATCATCTGTTAATACTTGCTTCAGCTTGCAACAGCTGCTAAGTTGAAGCAGCTTGTGAACCTTTTTTTTCCATTACTTTAATAATGATAATGTATCATTTGGTATTTGCATAAGCCTCTCACAAAGGCATACATATTCTTATAAGCTTTTGTATTCCTTCTTTTGGAGCTTTATTTACTCTTTACCTAGGCTCCTTTTCTAATGGAGGGGCAAAGTATGTCAACAAAGCAATGAGACATATTTGTATCATGGAACAATTTTCCATCTCTTATGGTGCTGAATTACTCCTAAATCCAGAATAGTAATTTATGAATATTTATGCATGCCTAAAACATAGGCTTTATGTGATGGGTCGGGTCCTTGCCTTTCAACAGGCTTGTAATTGCAGCACTAATTTGCAGCCGACTCTTTATAACCTTCCAATTTAAATGTGATGAAGGTAAACCATGACCATGTCCTCATTAGTGCAAGTGCTGATCTTTTTATCAGTACAATTGTTCTTCCAGTATTCTGTTTAACAGCCTTGAACTGGTTTTATTCCTTTAGACAATGTTTTGACTTGCACCGCTTGACCCATTTCAATTAATTTCAAGCACCTGTAATATTTGATTAACAATTTGTTTAATACAACTGTATTTCAATGTTGAAGATGTTTCCATTTTAATAAAATATTCTTACACTGTGAAAGTGTATATAAAATGATGTTTTATATGGTTTATACCATCACATCTTTACACTGAGGTAATTTTATAATATATATGTACGTACTCCTTCTTTATTGGAGTTACTTTGGGTGCAAACCTAAAATCAATTTTTTTTTAGGTTTTCTTATACAGGTGAACCAATCCCTTCTACAATTTTTTGTAATCCTTAGTTATATTAAATTAATGATCATAATACACCTGTAATCCCCCACAATCGGAGATTTCATGAACTTATTTTGTAACAAGTTGTTTGCACCTCTTCAACGTACTTCAAGCCTTCTTTTCCCAATTATATGGGTTCGGATAAGGCTATGTTGGATTATATTTATTTATCATACTTCTGCCTTTGTTTTGATCCATTATTAAATCTTTATATTGGATCATAATTCCCCCCCCCCCCCAAAGTTTAAAGACCAATAGTATGTTCTTTTGCAACCAATATTTTTCATTTATCATAAGGCAGGTTTTATTCCTTAATAATCAAATTTAACATAACCTAATTTGTATTGATCTGCAAATCTAGAGTGCAGATTTGGTCCCATTGAGCTCCACAAACTGATGGCAATTTATTTTTATTTTACATGTATTGGTTATTTGCACAATGTTTTCCATTGAATAGTAATGCCATGCACCAGTTTGAAATACTTTGAAATCGTATTTCCTTATATCTCATATAATTGAGACATGGCTATCATAACGGATTCACCGTTAATATATTTATAAAACATAAAAGTTTTATCATATTCTGCTGTTTCAATCATAACAGCTTTGGTGAGACAATTAATTTTTAATTTCCATGTTTTGCTTTTCATGGCCTCACTCATTCATTCGGGTATCGTACCTAGTACACCTCTATATATATTTTGTGCTGAAGTGTACTTGAATAAAACATAAAAGTTTTATTATTATTCTGCTGTTTTTAACCATAACAGCTTTAGTGAGAGACCAACTAATTTTGGTTTCCATGGTTATTTTCCTTGGCCTCACTTCTTATTCAGGTGTTGTACCTACTCCTGTGTGTGTGTGTATGTGTATATATATATATATATATATATAGTGCTGTGGTGGGTACGTCATGACCAGCCACCACTATCAATGCACTTTTAGGGTCAGTTTCCATTTTATTTTTACTGCCCTTGTTACTCCTGAGTTTTTCCCTCAAGGAGACTACCTTCAAACATATCTGAGGTAGATATTCCCACAATATTTCATCATATATATTAATATATGAAACCCCCTTAGGGTAGGTTAGGGAATGTTTTTGGGCCTTTTAACCCTTTTTGGCTTGAATTCTTTATTTATTTTATTTTTATTTTTTGGAATCTTTTTTCCATTATTTTTTCCAAGCCATAAAGCTTTTTTTTTAGTCTGAAGGCCTTTTTTTTTAACTTTTTAAATTATGGCCTTTCTGACTTTATAACATTCCCCCCCGCCAAAAGTTTGTGGAGCGACTCAAAAGTCTTCCTAATGTAATATTGACGGCCACCGGTATCTCCCGTTCCGATCGCTTCCCTTAGGACGTTCTTTTAAAACTCCGTTTTTTGGGGTTTTTTTTAAATAGAGTATTTCCTTTTATTTTAACTTTTACTTATTTTTTTCTTTTAATTAGTTTTAAATCCTGGTGGTTCAATACCAGCCACGGAGTTTTTTAGACCCTGAAAGTGTTTTCCACTGCACTTACCTGCGGGCCCGTACCTACCGCTGTCGAGGAGCTGCCTCTGCAGCTCATGCTCTGCCATCAGCGTCGACGTCATGCCGTTCCAGCGCCAGGCGGGGCTTCTTCACGTAGTCACTCACGTGACTCCGAAGTAAAATTCAGAAACAATGGTTCTGAACTTAAAGAAAGGTAACTTTGAGGATATGAAACGTGAATTGGCCAAGATTGACTGGCAATTAATTCTAAAAGGATTGGCGGTGGATATGCAATGGAAGACATTTAAAGACTGCATGGATGAACTACAACAATTGTTCATCCCAGTTTGGCAAAAGAATAAATCAGGGAAGGTAGTGCATCCATGGATAACAAGGGAAATCAGGGATAGTATCAAAGCAAAGGATGATGCGTACAAAGTAGCCAGAAAAAGTAGCATACCAGAGGACTGGGAGAAATTAAGAGACCAGCAGAGGAGGACAAAGGGCTTAATTAGGAAAGGAAAAATAGATTATGAAAGAAAACTGGCAGGGAACACAAAAACTGACTGCAAACGTTTTTATAGATGTGTGAAGAGAAAGAGATTAGTTTAAACAAATGTAGGTCCCTTGCAGTCAGATACAGGTGAGTCGATCATGGGGAACAAGGATATGGCGGACCAATTGAATAACTACTTTGGATCCGTCTTCACTAAGGAAGACATAAATAATCTGCCGGAAATAGCAGGGGACCGCGGGTCAAAGGAGGAATTGAGTGAAATCCAGGTTAGTCGGGAAGTGGTGTTGGGTAAATTGAATGGATTAAAGGCCGACAAATCCCCAGGGCCAGATAGACTGCATCCCAGAGTACTTAAGGAAGTAGTTCCAGAAATAGTGGATGCATTAGCGATAATCTTTCAAAACTCTTTAGATTCTGGAGTAGTTCCTGAGGATTGGCGGGTAGCAAATGTAACCCCTCTTTTTAAGAAGGGAGGGAGGGAGAAAACGGGGAATTACAGACCAGATAGTCTAACATCGGTAATGGGGAAACTGCTAGTGTCAGTTATTAAAGATGGGATAGCAGCACATTTGGAAAGTGGTGAAATCATTGGACAAAGTCAGCATGGATTTACGAAAGGTAAATCATGTCTGACGAATCTTGTGGAATTTTTTGAGGATGTAACTAGTAGCATGGAAAGGGGAGAACCAGTGGCTGAGGTGTATCTGGATTTCCAGAAGGCTTTTGACAAGGTCCCACATAAGAGATTAGTATACAAACTTAAAGCATACGGCATTGGGGGTTCAGTATAGATGTGGATAGAGAACTGGCTGGCAAACAGGAAGCAAAGAGTAGGAGTAAACGGGTCCTTTTCACAATGGCAGGCAGTGACTAGTGGGGTACCGCAAGGCTCAGTGCTGGGACCACAGCTATTTACCATATATATTAATGATCTGGATGAGGGAATTGAAGGCAATGAAGGCCACATCTATATCTTGGTGTTCCTCTGCCCCAATGTGATATACAGTAATAAGTTCTCTAGCCTTCATGCATTCCATCAGAGTCTGGAATAAATGATATGCTTCATTTTGGCTGAAGTTAAAAGTCTTTTTGATTGTGGTGAGGATTTCAAATTCCAACCCATCAGGAAGCATACCTCCTTCCTCAGTCTGCTTGTGCACAAAGGCCAGCAGGTCTGCAGCTCGCCCAGTCCCTTCACAAACAACCACAGGTACAGGGGGGTTTCTAGCAGGTAGTCGAGCACAGTGGGGATGACATTAGGACAACCCTTCAAATATTAAAGCAACTACTGGTACACCTTGGCCTATTCTTGCATGAATCTTCTGGAGGTTGATGTGTTTTTTAGTTCTCTCCGAAGCTTAACTTCAGCACCATACTTCCCAACTGTGCCATCATCCACCAGAATGAAATGGGAATGCAAACTATTTAGAACATTCAATTTACTCAGAGGGTTTAACAAGGTCTGGTATGGTACAATAACATCTCTTCCAATGAGGTCATTCCTATTTTCAATAACACCCCAAGGGGCAATTCCAATTGTACAAATCTTCCGAGAAGATCGTGAAATATGTTCTTTCAGTGCATCACCAACGTGTTTCACACGCCTGCGTTCACCCCTCCAGTTAGAATCCAAGCCCCCGTGGTGACTGCTGCCTTGATCGAGCCTTTTCCAACAACTTGCTTAATGCGTGCTTAATGAGTTCAAAGTTTTGCATTCCTCCATGCACAGATATGACAAGTTTACGTAGCTCCTTCTGCCATTCTTTCAGCATTAGTTTTAAAGCAGCTTCAGGTTTTGTGTCATAGGATAATCGCACATACTTGGCCCTATAAGAATGTGACCCTCCCTGAAAATGAATAACTCCATAAGCATCTGTTGGACTCTCATTGGTGTGTTTCTCCACTGACCATTCTTCTTTCTCCAAGTTTGCAGTTTCACCCAGTTTTATATCGGAGTATTTCGTTGCCAGACTTGCAGTGAAGCCAAGGTGCTGCCGGACCAAACGCCCACAGCAACACCTTACCAACTGCTGGCATTTGGCAGGACAAATCAAAATAGGACGTACATGGTAAATGGTAGGGAATTGAGGAATGCTGTGGAACAGAGAGATCTAGGAATAACTGTGCATAGTTCCCTGAAGGTGGAATCGCATTTAGATGGGGTGGTAAAGAAAGCCTTTGGTGTGCTGGCCTTTATAAATCAGAGCATTGAATATAGGAGTAGGGAAGTAATGTTAAAATTGTACAAGGCATTGGTAAGACCAATTCTGGAGTATGGTGTACAATTTTGGTCGCCTAATTATAGGAAGGATGTCAACAAAATAGAGAGAGTACAGAGGAGATTTACTAGAATGTTGCCTGGGTTCCAGCAACTAACTTACAGAGAAAGGTTGAATAAGTTAGGTCTTTATTCTTTGGAGTGCAGAAGGTTAAGGGGGGACTTGATTGAGGTCTATAAAATGATAAAAGGGATAGACAGAGTTGACGTGGATAAGCTTTTCCCATTGAGGGTAGGGAAGATTCAAACAAGAGGGCATGACATGCAAATTAAGGGACGGAAGTTTAGGGGTAACGTGAGGGGGAACTTCTTTACTCAGAGGGTGGTGGCTGTGTGGAATGAGCTTCTAGCAGAAGTGGTGGAGGCAGGATCGATTTTAACATTTAAAAGTAAAGTGGATAGGTATATGGATGGGAAGGGAATGGAGGGGTATGGTCTGAGTGCAGGTAGATGGGACTAGGGGGAAACAAATGATCGGCACAGACTGGAAGGGCTGAGAGAGCCTGTTTCCGTGCTGTAATTGTTATATGGTTAATATCTCCATGTTTGCGGATGACACTAAGCTGGGGGGCAGTGTTAGCTGTGAGGAGGATGCTAGGAGACTGCAAGGCGACTTGGATAGGCTGGGTGAGTGGGCAAATGTTTGGCAGATGCAGTATAATGTGGATAAATGTGAGGTTATCCACTTTGGTGGCAAAAACAGGAAAGCAGACAGTTATCTAAATGGTGGCCGATTATGAAAAGGGGACCTGGGTGTCATGGTACATTGTCATTGAAAGTAGGCATGCAGGTGCAGCAGGCAGTGAAGAAAGCGAATGGTATGTTAGCTTTTATAGCAAAAGGATTTGAGTATAGGAGCAGGGAGGTTCTACTTCAGTTGTATAGGGTCTTGGTGAGACCACACCTGGAGTATTGCGTATAGTTCTGGTCTCCAAATCTGAGGAAGGACATTATTGCCATAGGGGGAGTGCAGAGAAGGTTCACCAGACTGATTCCTGGGATGTCAGGACTGTCTTATGAAGAAAGACTGGATAGACTTGGTTTATACTCTCTGGAATATAGGAGATTGAGAGGGAATCTTATAGAAACTTACAAAATTCTTAAGGGGTTGGACAGGCTAGATGCAGGAAGATTGTTCCCAATGTTGGGGAAGCCCAGGACAAGGGGTCACAGCTTAAGGATAAGGGGGAAATCCTTTAAGACCGAGATGAGAAAGACTTTTTTCACACAGAGAGTGGTGAGTCTCTGGAACTCTCTACCACAGATAGTTGAGGCCAGTTCATTGGCTATATTTAAGAGGGAGTTAGATGTGGCCCTTGTGACTAAAGGGATCAGGGGGTAAGGAGAGAAGGCAGGTACGGGATACTGAGTTGGATGATCAGCCATGATCATATTGAATGGCGGTACAGGCTCGAAGGGCTGAATGGCCTACTCCTGCACCTAATTTCTATGTTTCAACTCATCGATTACAGCTCGGCATTTAACACAATCATCCCCTCCAAGCTGGTTACCAACCTCGCAGAACTGGGTCTCTGCGCATCCCTCTGCAATTGGATCATCGACTTCCTCATTCACAGACCACAGTCTGTTTGTATTGGTGGAAATGTGCCAGACTCGATAACAATCAGCACGGGAGCACCTCAAGGCTGCGTACTCAGCCCCCTGCTGTACTCACTCTATACTCATGACTGCGTAGCCGGCCATAGTGCGAACTCCATCATCAAGTTCGCTGATGACACCACTGATGTGGGACGTATCACTGATGGGGATGAGTCAGAGTATAGAAGAGAGATCAAGTGACTGTCCATATGGTGCCAGCACAATAACCTGGCCCTCAACACCAGCAAAACCAAGGAACTGATTGGGGACTTTGGAAGGAGTAGGATGTACTTTGACTTTGATTTCTCAATTGCAATAAAAACAAGAGCCCCTTAGATTGTGTGGAAACCCCTGCAATCTTTAAAACAAGGCAGATCATACAGTTCTCTACAGCAACAGGTTATGGTTAAACACCAATGGTCAGGTCACCCAAGTAATCATAGATAGACATAGTATGCTGGAGTAACTCAGCAGGTCAGGCAGCATCTCTGGAGAAAATGGATATATGGCGTATCGGATGGGATCCTTCTTCAGACTGATTGTAGAGGGGGGATATCTGGAAGAAGAAATACCACGACAAATTGGGGCCGGCAACAGATGATCTCAGGCAAGGATGTGCCTTGCCTGACTGTTGGCTAGAAACCATGCGAATCCAAGAGAGATGTATCATTGTAAACTGTGGAATTGGTTAATGGACTTTTAGTGAAGGATTGGGGTGGAGGGGGGGAGGGGGGAAGGGTGAAGGGGGGGCAGGGGGAGGGCAGAAAGAGGGGAGGAAGGAGGGGGGAGGGAGGTGTGTGAAGATGTTACCTAAAATTGGAGATTCCACGTTCATACTGCTGCTTTGTAAGTTACCCGTGCGAATTATGAGGTGCTGTTCCTCAATAAAACTCATCAAACAACACAAATAAAAATAAGTAAACACACAATAAATATATTGACTTAATAACTTGCAATGTACAATTATAGAAATACCAGAAACGGGAAAGCATGGGTAGGAATTAACTGATGAGCAAAAAAGGTTTACATTTATCATAGTTACAAATGACCAGTTCATCTGTTTTATTCTGATGAGATTCTGAAGATTATCAAGGACCGGTGTAGATGCATCTTGGCACCATCCTGTCCTGAAGTGATATTGATACATTGCAAGATAAAAAGCTTGAGAATTCATTAAAAGTCCCTTTCAGCTTCCATATTTCATGAAATTTTTAACAAAAATGCCCAGCGGCTGCTGCAGAAAAGAACACGGTCAGATTTTGGTCATTTTTGGTTCAAAATAAGAATAGCATTTCTTGCTACAGGTAGCTGCCTACAGCAGCAACAGCATTATCTTCGGTTCGAAACCACTATTGGTCTGGAATTCAAAATCTAAAAGAGAATAAACGTCAGGACTAGATTTACCTCTACTTTCCTGAGTTAACGAAGAATGCCTTGGGCTGGGCCCTTTTATAGAATCGTAGACCCATAGAGATGAAAAAGGGTCCCGGCCCAAAATTTCATCTGTCCATTCTCTCCACTATTTATTTTTATTTTAAGGTTTATTTAAATAGAGACAGATTCAAAAACATAGATACACTTGAAACAGTCATCTGATATATGCATCAGTGATTTTAGCCAAAGCTAATTCGCAACACTTGTCCCTAGTAGGGCTTTTGGTTAAAAATTATAATACAGATTAACATTATTAAAAATAGGAAAATGGAAATGGAAATGAGAAAAAAGGGAGAGAAAAAGACATACAGAGAGAGCACAGTGTAAAAACTAAATATGAGAACAAGATTGTTGTTGAATTAGCCACAATTTAGTGTTTCTTTTGAATGTGACATATGTAGGGATACATTTCAAGTGGTCTGGCAGTGAGTTCCATAATTTTGTCCCTTTTACTGAAAAGGCAGTTTGAGCAAAAGATGGTCTGCAGAAGGGTTACTACAATTGCCTTTTGACGCTGCTCGGGTAGTGGATCTGGTACCACTTTGCAGTCTTGTTATTGTTTTGCACAGCAGCGCCATTTTGGCACCTGAAGACCAATTTAGCTAAATGTAAGGAAATAAAGTTAGCAAAACTTAGGATCTTATATTTGCTTAGAATTTGACAGTGATGATACCTTATTCTTTTTTTGTCCAGGACTTTCAAGGCTCGGTTATAGAGACACTCTATGGCCTTAATTGATGACTGGTGAGCCTGGGGCCATGTGGTTAAGCCATAAGATATACGTGAGAGAATCATATAATTCATGAAAAGAAAAGAACAGTTAAAAGTCAAACAGTTTCTTATAATCATAAAACAGCCCAAGTTTGCCTTAATGGTTTTACACATTTTCTTAATATGACTTTTAAAGTTCAACTGATTGTCTATAATTATTCCCAGATACTTTACTTCAGGTACTTGTTGATGCTGTCTGACCCACAGAATTCCTCCAGAACTTTGTATTTGGCTCATGATTCCAGTATCTGCATTTTCTTATGTCTCCCAACAAACCTTTCCTATCCATGTACCTGTCCAAGTGTCTTTAAAATGGCATAATTGTGCCCACCTCCACCACTTCCTCAGGCATCTCTTTCCGTATAAGCACTAGCATGTGTGATAAATTTGCTCATGTCATTTTTAAATCTTTCCCCTTTGTCCTTAAAACTATGCCCTCTGATTTGGCTATTCACCTTATTTATACACCTAAGATTTTATAAAACTCTACAAGGTCAGCCCTCGGTCTCCAGCAAAAATGACTCATCCCATCCAGCCTCTCCTAAACCTTCCAGATCCGGTAAGATTGTTGTGAATCTTTATTGCATCCTCTCCAGTCTAATGACACCCTTCCTCTTGCAGGGTGATCAGCACTCCACACAGTACTCCAAATATGACCTTACCAACATCTTTATGCAGCTGTAACATGACATCCCAACCCCTGTATTTGATGGCCTGACCAATGCAAGCAAACATACCAATGTGCGAAAGCAACTACCACCGTGATAGATGGGAACCTGATAAGGAGCTGCTAAGGATGAAGGGGGATCCGGCGGGCATGCTGCCAAGATCGAAGGGGTATCCAGCAGGGGGCCACCTGCTGCCTCATACAGTGGCTGGCCTGGTTCGCCACTGCGAGGAAATATAGACTGTTCGATGGGCTTCTTGTAAATTTGTCAGTGCCAGAAACATGCGGACTCTTTGTGTGCTGCCTAAGTGAGCTCTGCTGTCTGCTTTGACTGGATTGTATGCCCTGAAAGCTCTGGGGTTTTAGATGCTCTCTGGTGCATTCTGAGCCTTATTTTGGAGCTTATTGCACAAAATGTATGACCAGTATTTCAGAAAAAAATTTGTTTGAGTCAAGCGTAATGAGTGGGCGGTGGGATGCTTAGGGAAATTGTTGTATACATTTTTTTTTAAAGTTAAGAATTGTTGTCCTTGTTTTAATAATCAAGTTGTACTGTTGTAAAATGTTATGTAAAATGTTATAAAAGAGCATGCAAAAACTGCAAAAAAAAAAACTGTAAGTTTTTGCAGTAAAGAAAACCTTTTTTTAGAAAATGTTTTGTGTGTTGATTTGATTGCCTGTTACTGTTGGACTGTGTTAGTGTGTGCAGTGCACCTTTAATGGTCCTCCTGATCTATCAACTTCACATCACATCTACCTCAACATGAAATAGTTCAGTTTTCCAAGAATGTAACTGTGCAAACCTACTCATCACTTTGTCCAAGTCATGGGCAAAGTCATAGTGAATGTGCATTAAGGCGAGGGCAGACAGCCTGTCATTGCTCATGGAAGTCCTGGCGTAGTGATGCAGGTGACGGACACTCGTGTACACTGCATATATTACATTTAGCCATAAATCGTGTATTCCAGTTCCATTTTCCAAGATTGGAACGCAAAACTAGGCAAGGCTTTGTCCAAGTAATGGGCAAAATCATAGAGAATGTGGATTAAGGCAATTGCAGACAGCCTGTCATTGCTCATGGAAGTCCTGGTCTTTCCTTCTTTGCGGATGTGAAAACGTGTTTGTCCTCGTTGGCTGGATCAAAGTAAGATGCCGAGCAAGATCGCGCCCACTGCAAGCATGCCGCCTGAGGCGAGTATCTCTCTGCGGTTCAGACTCATGTCCAAGGGTCCCGGCTACCTCCACAATCAAATGGAGGGGGACAGGCGGGGTCGGCAGAGCGCTGTGGAGAGACTGGCTGCCGACAAGACCAAGAACTTGAAGAGCCAGAAGGTGAGGGGGTGCAAAGTGGAGCCCAATGGTTTGGGCAGCTCTGCCTCCGAGGAAGGCAGCAGCAGCAGGGCCAGCAGCAGCATGAAGACTTACCTGGCCTCCGGCAGCCCCAGCCGAGCGGGCAGCTGGGGCTCCCGCCTGACATTGTGCGTCGCTCCAGCTCCAAGAGGCAGCTCAGGCCTGACTCGCTGGTCATGTACCGGCAGAAGTGTGAGTTGTGCTAGGAGTGGCGGCCACCAGTAGCGCCCGCAGTTTCAAGGCAGCTGGCAGCCTGGTCCGTTGGCTGCTGCCCGGCTCTAGCGGCCAGTGCGACAAGCAGCAGGGGCTGGCAACAGGAGCTGGCAACAGGAGCAGCAACGTCGGAAGGGGAGAATTAGCAGAGGGTACAGAGGCTGCAACACCCCAGGGCGCACAAGTAACCCCACCAGCAGCACTCCAGGGTTCACAAGTAACCACACGGGCAGCACCCAAATGGTACACAAGTAACCACTCCAGCAGCACCCCAGGAAGCACCAGTCGTCACGCCAGCAGCATCCCAGGGTGCACAAGTAACCACGCCAGCAGCGCCCCAGGAAGCACCAGTCGCCATGCCAGCAGCATCCCAGGGTGCACAAGTAACCACGCCAGCAGCGCCAAGAGAAGCGGCAACTGGTCACCCCAAGGAGCCACTCAAGCAGCAGGTTGGTGAAGGCGGATTATGATGCTCGCACTCCGACCTCAGCTGCCGCTTCTCCCGAGCTGCGAGCACTGCGGGCTCGAGCCTGAGGTATTAGAGTTGGGGTTAAGGACCACAGATGGGCTGTAAAATATTCTTCCTACAATGCATGGATTTTAAACATTAATATATTAAAATTAATACAATAAAATCAAATGCTCAAATGAAAAGATGTCTGTCCAGTTTTATTTACAGATGTATTGGTTCGCTTCCAGATCCCATCACCATCTCTAACTTTTCACAGGAATGGATTCAGTGAGAGTAGACTGAACTCCCCTCCACCCCCCACTTCCCTTATTCTATTATTTCTTTCCACTTCCAAACAAAAATGTGGTTGGATTATTCAGCGTATGATCAACCTGTGTCAATAAATGCTGGACCATTGTAACATATGTGCTTAACCATGCCCACTACACATTGATGCAAGGATGTTTTCTGTGAAGGACCGAAAATTATCATGACATGGCCATAGCATGGTTCGTTATTGCTATTGGCACATAAACATGCTCGCTTCCCACATAATTTATCCACAACAAAATACACAGGTTGCAAGAAATTTCTAAAGGCATTTTATGATAATAGCTGTTAAAACCGACTATACCTATCTGACAGGTTAAACATTACACTAAGTGGCAAGAGATGGCCAGACATCAAATGCAGCAAATGTTCTTTTGGTAATATGTTTAAAGGTGTCCAAACGCCACATTACCAGACATTCAGATTAAATGAATGTGTTGTGAACAACAATGAAGATACCCAGTTTGTACGCACCAGATTTAAAAAAAATTGTTGATAAACACTGTTTCCATCATAGAAACATAGAAACATAGAAATTAGGTGCAGGAGTAGGCCATTCAGCCCTTCGAGCCTGCACCGCCATTCAATATGATCATGGCTGATCATCCAACTCAGTATCCCGTACCTGCCTTCTCTCCATACCCTCTGATCCCCCTAGCCACAAGGGCCACATCCAACTCACTCTTAAATATAGCCAATGAACTGGCCTCAACTACCCTCTGTGGCAGAGAGTTCCAGAGACTCACCACTCTCTGTGTGAAAAAAGTCTTTTTCATCTCGGTCTTAAAGGATTTCCCCCTTATCCTTAAGCTGTGACCCCTTGTCCTGGACTTCCCCAACATCGGGAACAATCTTCCTGCATCTAGCCTGTCCAACCCCTTAAGAATTTTGTAAGTTTCTATAAGATCCCCTCTCAATCTCCTAAATTCCAGAGAGTATAAACCGAGTCTATCCAGTCTTTCTTCATAAGACAGTCCTGACATCCCAGGAATCAGTCTGGTGAACCTTCTCTGCACTCCCTCTATGGCAATAATGTCCTTCCTCAGATTTGGAGACCAAAACTGTACGCAATACTCCAGGTGTGGTCTCACCAAGACCCTGTACAACTGAAGTAGAACCTCCCTGCTCCTGTACTCAAATCCTTTTGCTATGAAAGCTAACATACCATTCGCTTTTTTCACTGCCTGCTGCACCTGCATGCCTACTTTCAATGACTGGTGTACCATGACACCCAGGTCTCGCTGCATCTCCCCTTTTCCTAATCGGCCACCATTTAAATAATAGTCTGCTTTCCTGTTTTTTGCCACCAAAGTGGATAACCTCACATTTATCCACATTATACTGCATCTGCCAAACATTTGCCCACTCACCCAGCCTATCCAAGTCACCTTGCAGTCTGCTAGCATCCTCCTCACAGCGAACACTGCCCCCCATCTTAGTGTCATCCGCAAACTTGGAGATATTGCCTTCAATTCCCTCATCCAGATCATTAATATATATTGTAAATAGCTGGGGTCCCAGCACTGAGCCCTGCGGTACCCCACTAGTTACTGCCTGCCATTGTGAAAAGGACCCGTTTACTCCTACTCTTTGCTTCCTGTTTGCCAGCCAGTTCTCTATCCACATCAATACTGAACCCCTAATGCCGTATGCTTTAAGTTTGTATGCTAATCTCTTATGTGGGACCTTGTCGAAAGCCTTCTGGAAGTCCAGATATACCACATCCACTGGTTCTCCCTTATCCACGCTACTAGTTACATCCTCGAAAAATTCCACAAGATTCGTCAGACATGATTTACCTTTTGTAAATCCATGCTGACTTTGTCCAATGATTTCACCACTTTCCAAATGTGCTGCTATCCCATCTTTAATAACTGACTCTAGCAGTTTCCCCACTACCGATGTTAGACTAACTGGTCTGTAATTCCCCGTTTTCTCTCTCCCTCCCTTCTTAAAAAGAGGGGTTACATTTGCTACCCCGCCAATCCTCAGGAACTACTCCAGAATCTAAAGAGTTTTGAAAGATTATCACTAATGCATCCACTATTTCCTGAGCTACTTCCTTAAGTACTCTGGGATGCAGCCTATCTGGCCCTGGGGATTTATCGGCCTTTAATCTATTCAATTTACCCAACACCACTTCCCGACTGACCTGGATTTCACTCAATTCCTCCTTTGACCCACAGTCCCCTGCTATTTCAGGCAGATTATTTATGTCTTCCAAAGGGAACCAAAGTAGTTATTCAATTGGTCCGCCATATCCTTGTTCCCCATGATCAACTCACCTGTTTCTGACTGCAAGGGACCTACATTTGTTTTAACTAACCTCTTTCTCTTCACATATCTATAAAAACTTTTGCAGTCAGTTTTTATGTTCCCTGCCAGTTTTCTTTCATAATCTATTTTTCCTTTCCTAATTAAGCCCTTTGTCCTCCTCTGCTGGTCTCTGAATTTCTCCCAGTCCTCTGGTATGCTGCTTTTTCTGGCTACTTTGTACGCATCATCCTTTGCTTTGATACTATCCCTGATTTCCCTTGTTATCCACGGATGCACTACCTTCCCCGATTTATTCTTTTGCCAAACTGGGATGAACAATTTTTGTAGTTCATCCATGCAGTCTTTAAATGTCTTCCATTGTATATCCACCGTCAACCCTTTTAGAATTAATTGCCAGTCAATCTTGGCCAATTCACGTCTCATACCCTCAAAGTTACCTTTCTTTAAGTTCAGAACCATTGTTTCTGAATTAACAATGTCACTCTCCATCCTAATGAAGAACTCAACCATATTATGGTCACTCTTGCCCAAGGGGGCACGTACAACAAGACGGCTAATTACCCCTTCCTCATTACTCAAAACCCAGTCTAAAATAGCCTGCTCTCTCGTTGGTTCCTCTACATGTTGATTTAGATAACTATCCCGCATACATTCCAAAAAATCCTCTTCCTCAGCACCCCTGCCAATTTGATTAACCCAATCTATATGTAGATTGAAGTCACCCATTATAACTGTTTTGCCTTTGTCGCACGCATTTCTAATTTCCTGTTTGATACCATCCCCAACTTCTCTGCTACTGTTAGGTGGCCTGTACACAACACCCACGAGCGTTTTCAGCCCCTTAGTGTTTTGTAGCTCTACCGATACCGATTCCACATCCTCCAAGCTAATGTCCTTCCTTTCCATTGCGTTAATCTCCTCTCTAACCAGCAACGCTACCCCACCTCCTTTTCCTTTCTCTCTATCCCTCCTGAATATTGAATATCCCTGGATGTTCACCCTGGAGCCATGTCTCCGTGATCCCAACTATATCATAATCATTAATATCTATCTGCACGTTCAACTCGTCCACCTTATTACGAATACTCCTTGCATTGAGACACAAAGCCTTCAGGCTTGTCTTTACAACGCACTTACCCCTTATACAATTTTGCTGAACAGTGGCCCTTTTTGATTTTTGCCCTGGTTTTGTCTGCCTGCCACTTTTACTTTTCACCTTGCTACCTAATGCTTCTACCCTCATTTTACACCCTCCTGCCTCTCTGCTCTTGTACCCATCCCCCTGCCACATTAGTTTAAATCCTCCCCGACAGCACTAGCAAACACTCCCCCAAGAACATTGGTTCCATTCCATTCCAGGTCATTCCATTCCATTTCAGATCATTCCCACATCAGAATTATCATTAAAATTATACCTGAAATATCTCCTGACCAAATTCGTGAATGTATATGTTTGACTGTAGAAATAAAACCTGGATAAATCCAACGTATAGTTGTGAAAGTTGCTCAATAAATAACTACAGTACTGATACTCCATATTAAGAGCATTGATTTGCAGTTAAAATAAATTCTATAATAACGTGTCAACGGTGGAAGTGACAAATGAACACTGCGGTTTTAATGTTTCACGTGTATCAATTTAATTAATCCATCTTCACGAGATTAGGAATGGAGCAAGGTGGAGGATAAATGCGTGGCTAAAGGACTGGTGCAGAGCGCAGAGATTCAAGTTTCTGGAACATTGCGACCTCTTTTGGGGAAGGTGTGACCTGTACAAAAAGGACGGGTTGCACTTGAACCCAAGGGGAACCAATATCGTGGCAGGGAGATTTGCAAAGGCTACTGGGAGACTTTAAACTAGATCGGTTGGGGGGAGGGACTCAAATAGAGAAGGCAAGTAGTCCGTTTGTGAGGGAAGAGGCAGAGAAGAGTAGCAGTCAGACACAACACGTAGGGAGGAAAGAAGAAAAAAATAACAAATGGAGAATAAGAAGTGGAGGGTTTCTTAAATGTGTGAGCAGAGAGACAGAGGGGTGTAAAATGAGGATAGGAGCAATAGGTAGCGAGGTGAAAAGTGGCAGGAAAACAAATCCAGGGCAAAAATCTAAAAGGGCCACTTTTCAACATAATTGTAAAAGGGCCAAGAGTGTTGTAAAAACAAGCCTGAAGGCTTTGTGTCTCAATGCGAGGAGCATTCGTAATAAGGTGGATGAGTTGAATGTGCAGATAGCTATTAATAATTATGATATAGTTGGGATCGCGGAGACATGGCTCCAGGGTGACCAAGGCTGGGAGCTGAACATTCAGGGATATTCAATATTCAGGAAGGATAGACAGAGAGGAAAAGGAGGTGGGGTAGCGTTGCTGGTTAGAGAGGAGATTAACGCAATAGAAAGGAATGTCATTAGGTTGGAGGATGTGGAATCGATATGAGTGGAGCTGCGAAACACTAAGGGGCAGAAAACGCTAGTGGGTGTTGTGTACAGGCCACCTAACAGTAGTAGTGGAGTTGGGGATGGCATCAAACAGGAAATTAGAAATGCGTGCAACGAAGGTAAAACCGTTATAATGGGTGACTTCAATCTACATATAGATTGGGTGAATCAAATTGGCAGGGGTGCTGAGGAAGAGGATTTCTTGGAATGTATGCGGGATAGTTTTCTAAACCAACATGTGGAGGAACCAACGAGAGAGCAGGCTATTCTAGACTGGATATTGAGTAATGAGGAAGGGTTAGTTAGCAGCCGTGTTGTACGTGGCCCCTTGGGCAAGAGTGACCATAATATGGTTGAGTTCTTCATTAGGATGGAGAGCGACATTGTTAATTCAGAAACACGGGTCCTGAACTAAAAGAAAGGTAACTTTGAGGGTATGAGACGTGAATTGGCCAAGATCGACTGGCAATTGATTCTTGAAGGGTTGATGGTGGATATGCAATGGAAGGCATTTAAAGACTGCATAGATGAACTACAACAATTGTTCATCCCAGTATGGCAAAAGAATAAATCAGGGAAGGTGGCGCATCCGTGGATAACGAGGGAAATCAGGGATAGCATCAAAGAAAAAAGATGAAGCGTACAAATTAGCCAGAAAAAGCAGCCTATCAGAGGACTGGGAGAAATTCAGAGACCAACAGAAGAGGACAAAGGGCTTAATTAGGAATGGGAAAATGGAGTATGAAAGAAAACTGGCAGGAAACATAAAAACTGACTGCAAACGTTTTTATCGATATGTGAAGCGCAAAAGATTAGTTAAAACAAATGTAGGTCCCTTGCAGTCAGAAACGGGTGAATTGATCATGGGGAACAAGGACATGGCTGGCCAATTGAATAACTACTTTGGTTCTGTCTTCACTAAGGAAGACATAAATAATTTGCCGGAAATAGCAGGGGATCGCGGATCAAATGAGATGGAGGAAATGAGTGAAATCCAGGTTAGCCGGAAAGTGGTGTTCCCACACAAGGTCCCACACAAGAGCTTGGTATATAAACTTAAAGCACACGGTATTGGTGGTTCAGTATTGATGTGGATAGAGAACTGGCTGGCAGACAGGAAGCAAAGAGTAGGAGTGAACGGGTCCTTTTCAGGATGGCAGACAGTGACTAGTGGGGTGCCGCAAGGCTCAGTGCTGGGACCCCAGCTATTTACAATATACATTAATGATTTGGACGAGGGAATTAAATGCAACATCTCGAAGTTTGCAGATGACACGAAGCTGGGGGGGCAGTGTTAGCTGTGAGGAGGATGCTAGGAGGCTGCAGGATGACTTGGATAGACTGGGTGAGTGGGCAAATGCATGGCAGATGCAGTATAATGTGGATAAATGTGAGGTTATCCACTTTGGTGGCAAAAATATGAGGGTAGACTAATATCTGAATGGTGACCGATTAGCAAAAGGGGAGATGTAACGAGACCTGGGTGTCATGGTACACCAGTCATTGAAAGTAGGCATGCAGGTGCAGCAGGCTGTGAAAAAAGCGAATGGTATGTTGGCATTCATAGCAAAAGGATTTCAGTACAAGAGCAGGGAGGTTCTACTGCAGTTGTACAGGGTCTTGTGAGGCCACACCTGGAGTACTGCGTACAGTTTTGATCTCCTAATCTGAGGAAAGACATTCTTGAGGGAATACATAGAGGGAATACAGAGAAGGTTCACCGGACTGATTCCTGGGATGGCACGACTTCCATATGAAGAAAGACTGGATAGACTTGGCTTGTACTCGCTGGAATTTAGAAAATTGAGGGGTGATCTCATAGAGACTTACAAAATTCTTAAGGGGTTGGACAGGCTAGATGCAGGAAGATTGTTCCCGATGTTGGGGAAGTCCAGGACAAGGGGTCACAGTTTAAGGATAAGGGGGAAGTCTTTTAGGACCGAGATGAGAAAATCGTTTTTCACACAGAGAGTGGTGAATCTGTGGAATTCTCTGCCACAGAAAGTAGTTGAGGCCAGTTCGTTGGCCATATTTAAGAGGGAGTTGGATGTGGCCCTTGTGGCTGAAGGGATCAGAGGGTATGGAGAGAAGGCAGGTACAGGATACTGAGTTGGATGATCAGCCATGATCATATTGAATGGCGGTGCAGGCTTGAAGGGCCGAATGGCCTGCTCCTGCACCTAATTTCTATGTTAAAACAAATAATTGGGAATAAAAACACATTTGACTGCATTCCATTATCAAACATTGTCAAAGTTCACTCTGAAGACATTTCCAGCGCAGGAGGGTCGGGGGGGGGGGGGGGGCTGGGTGAATATGTGCGGGATGGATAGATGGTGGGGGGGCGGGGGGGGGGGTTGAGAAGGCAATCAGTGCAGAATGGATGGATTGAGGCAGGACAATTAGTGTGTGTTGGTTGGAGTAGGTAAAATTGTGAGGGGAGAGTGCGGGAGATGTCAGTGGGGGAACACGGGATGGATGGGGGGGGGAATCAGTACAGGATGAATGGGGGGTTCAGTAACAGGATGAATGGGGGGTTCAGTACAGGATGAATGGAGTGGGTCAGTACAGTGTGGATCGGGAGGGTCTGTGCAGGATGAATGGGTGGTTCAGTATAGGATGAATGGGGGGGGAGCAGTGCAGGATGGATGGGAAAGGGGTCAGTACAGGATGAATTGGAGGACGAGTGTAGGATGGATGTGGAGGTGGCAAGAGAATCAATGTGATGTGGATAGGGAGATCAGTGCAGGATGAATAGATTGGGGGTGGTAGATGGGGAGGGGAGCACAGGGGATGTCAGTGAGGACTGAATAGAGGGGGGACTGGGATCAGTGTGGGGTGGAGAGGCGAGGTCCCAGGATAAGGGGGTGGAGGGGGGGCGTACAAGAGAGAGAGAGAGAGGGGGAGGGGCAGAGCAGGTGGTGAGGAAGGAAGGTCAGCGTTCCTCGGACAACACCGGCATCATCACCCCGCAGCCTTGGCCGTCCCTGTCCACTGCCAAGTGCCACCACCAAAGGGGGAGGCAGTTGGGAACTCCGCACCACCGTCGTCACCCTTACTCCGCCAGCCAACAGGAAAGTGCGGGCCGAGCGGTGCAGGTGCTTCAGACGGCAGAAGGGGGCCTCCCCTTCTTTCCTCGCACCCTCCCTCCTCCCAGCCTCGGCGTGCGGGAGGGGTTGTTTTGAAAGCGGTTGTCGTCGTTGGCGGAGTGGCTCTCAACGGCCGCTGTGAGGGCTGGCAGGGTGCATGAGGAGGTGGAGCCGCCGTCCCCACTGCTGCTGCTGTGCGGGGCCCGTCATTCACTCCAACCCTCCGTCACCCCGCACTACGGCCGTCGCCGCCGCCGACCAGAAACGATTGGGGGGGGGGGGGGAGGTGGGAAAGGAGGGGTTGGGGGGCGCGAGCCCGCGGCGTGGGATGGGAAAGGCGAGGTACCGGCGGGTGATGTGGACCTGACCTGAGTGTCGGGTCACGGCCGCTGCCAGGACTGGTTACAGATTTAGTCCTTCCCGCTTCCCGCCCGGCGACGGGAGAACGGTCTCCATTACCGACAGCCAGCAGCGGACGGGACCCGCTGGCGAGGCTCCGACGGCGCGGATGGAGCCGATGGACCGCACCCCCACCCCCACCCCCACCCTCCCCTCCCCTCCCCCGGAGAAACGGGAACTCCTCAAACCAGCCCGCGGGTCGGATTGGACCCTTCGCGAGTAGTTTAACACCCCCGATATAAAACAAACAGATTCCAACGCAACGCAATATTTCACGGCCCCACTCACCCAAACTAGGCCTGGAGCATCGAGGTGATGCATTGAAAATGGCGGTGATTTGATCCCGCCCACTGCGCACGCGCGGAGAGATGGCGTCGCTTCTGCGTCGTTGGTCACCAGCTTCCTTCCACTGCGCCGGCGCGGATGGACGCAAATTTATTTTTTAATTTCCTCGGGAAAAAAAGGGGGTGCGGTCGCACCCAGCGCACCCCCCCCCCCCCCCCCTCGGACGGCCATGGTATGCACTGTACCGAGGTACATGTGACGTTAAAGTATCATTGAATTGAATTAAAATCTAGTTCGTTGGGAGAAAGGATAAGATAAAATGTTTATGGTGAAGTTTCTGTGCTGATGTTCAAAGAGTTGCACAATTTCACCACAGAACTGATGCACATATTCATTCTTTTGAGACAGGCTATGTAATATTGTACTTGCTGTTTACTGAATGGAACATTTTTTGTTACCACAAAGACCCAAGCTTTTGATGTTTTGTTTTGATGCTGATTTATGGAGTCAGGAAGGTTAAATCTGTGAACAACGTAACATTACTCACAAAAGAGATCAATTTCAAAGTTTGACGGCGTCAAAGCCAGCTGTTCAATATTTGTGACCAGAGGAAATGAGCTGTCCAGAACACTCTGAGATCACACAAAACGTGCAAAAACAAATTCACAAAGGGAGTACACCGTAACTGACAAGACACTTCAGACCATGGAGATAAGCTTATCTGGTCAATGATTGAATGAGAGCTGTTAGAGAGTGAGGACATGGACAAAAGAGATGGGAAAATTCAGAACAGGAATACATGAAATGAGAGAAACACAAGAGGAAATAAAAACAAGTTGGACGATGCTGGCAGATGGATGACTAATGCATCTGTGACATTGACTCAACTTGCTTTCTTAATCACATTTTTCCTCTCTGGGAGTGGTCGACATGCCCAGCCTGACCTGCTGCTTTCATCCTCCTGCCCAGCAGTTCCCAACTCCTGCAGTCTTTTGTCTATGTTCTTTGATCTATTTTTTCACTCTCTAATGGCTTCCATTGATCATTGACAAGTAAAGGCATACATAGGCTGTTTTCAAAATGGGGAGAGAATTCAGAAATCGGAGGTGCAAAGGAACCTGGAAGTGGAGGTGCAGGATTCCCAAAACTTGGACCGCAAGACCCCTCTGCTCATCGGTACTGTTAAGGGTCCTGCATTAACTATATAATTTCACCTTATATGCAATCTGGGTGTTGCATTCCTTGTGTCACTTGTTGAACATCGTTTGTCATTTCTATACCAATTTCTGCGCCTGACCTATATCCCACTATATAATATATAATATATATATTATATTATAATATACTAGACTAAGTGGGACCCATCGAGTCCCATGTTCACATGGAAGGGCTGGTCCCCCAACGCAATATTCCATCTCTCCACCAATTCCAATATTGGTGGCCAGTGGGGAGGAGGGGGGGGGGGGGCTTTCTGGAGCGTTAGTATGTGTATTGTGGGCTGAGGGGACTGGTTTCCAGAGGGATAGTATGGACATTGTGGGCTAAATGGATTCTTGGGGTGACAGCTCAGTCACTCAAGCCTAATGTGCTGGCAGCTCACTCACGCTGATGGGCGAGCAGTTGACTCACGGCTATTCGTGAAATTCCATTTCAAGCAGGGTGCAAGGCCACCAAATTCAAATGCAGTTTCCTACCATTTCAAACAGGGTGCAAGGCCACCAAATTCAAGTGCAGTTTCCGACCACTTCAAGCAGGGTACAAGCCCACCAAATTCAAGTGAAGTTTCACACCACTTCAAGCAGGGTGCAAGGCCACCAAATTCAAGTGCAGTTTCATACCACTTCAAGCAGGGTGCAAGGCCACCAAATGCTAGTGCTGTTTCTGACCACTTCAAGCAAGGTGCAAGACCACCAAATTCAAGTGAAGTTTTATACCACTTCAAGCAGGGTGCAAGGCCACCAAATTCAAGTGCAGTTTCATAGCACTTCAAGCAGGGTGCAAGGCCACCAAATGCAAGTGCTGTTTCCGACCACTTCAAGTAGGGTGCAAGGCCACCAAATTCATGTAATAATATTTTTATTAGAAGTAATCCATCATAACAACGGTATAACAACTTTTCAAATACATAACCAACTTATTTCAATAAGTATACGAATGTTACGAATAAATAGTGATTAAATAATAATTTTAATTATATAGAGAGAGAAAGAAAAGAGAGAAAAAAAATATATATATATACTTGTTATATATATTTAATTAAAACAAAGTATTATATATATATTAAAAAAATAGATTACAGTATACATCTTAATAGTGAATAACACAATTTCAAATAACGATATCAATAGAGACATGTATACAAATCAAAAAAAAGCCAGAGAGTTATTTTCATCTAATACTGCCGGGTACCCATTGAGTTGTGATGCCAAGAACAGCTACCCCTTCAAACATTCTGTACATGGAGACCATATCTGTTCAAAGAGTTCGTATTTGTCCATTAGGACAATTCTGATTCTTTCCAAATGCAACGTCTCCAACATTTCCACTGTCCACATTTTAATTGTGGGGGATAATGTTCCCTTCCAAAATTTCAATATTATTTTTTTCCCTATTATCAAACAGTAATCCAAGAAATTTCTTTGGTTTACTGCTAATATTAGATTTGAATCCGGAACTCCTACTATTATTAATTTTGGATCTGGGTCCAGTTTAATTTTAAGAACCAGAGATAACTCAAAGATTTCTGTCCAATAATAATTGAGTTTTATACATGTTATAAAACTATGCATTAAGTTAGCTTCCAAGTTCTGACATTTATCACAAATAGAAGAAATGTTAGGATAAATATTTAATTTCGTTTTTGAATAATGTAATCTGTGTAATAACTTAAATTGTATCAATATATGTCTAGCATTTAATGAGCAAAGATATATACATTGCAGACTTTCTTCCCAAATTTCCTTCGTTATAGATAAACCTATTTCATTTTCCCATGTTTGTCGATATATTTCCGATGTTGGGATTTCCCTATCCAAAATAGTATTGTATCCAATAGCCAGCAAAGCAGTAGGCAGGTAGTGCAGGAGTCCCCTGCGGTCATCTCCCTCCTAAACAGGTATACCATTTTGGATACTGTTGAGGGAGATGGCTCATTAGGGGAATGCAGCAGCAGCCAAGTTCATGGCACCATGGGTGGCTCTGCAGCACATAAGGGGGGAAAAAAGAGGGGAAGGGCAATAGTAATAGGGGATTCAATTGTCAGGGGAATAGATAGGCTTTTCTGCGGCCGCAAACGAGACTCCAGGATGGTATGTTGCCTCCCTGGTGCAAAGGTCAGGGATGTCACTGAACGGCTGCAGAACATTCTGGAGGGGGAGGGTGAACAGCCAGTTGTCGTGGTACATGTTGGCACCAACGATATAGGTAAAAAAAGGGATGAGGTCCTACAAGGTGAATTTAGGGAGCTAGGAGATAAACTTAAAAGTAGGACCTCAAAGGTAGTAATCTCCGGATTACTACCAGTACCACGGGCCAGTCAGAGTAGAAATAGGAAGATATTGCAAATGAATACGTGGCTTGAAAAGTGGTGCAAGGGGGAGGGATTCAAATTTTTAGGGCACTGGGACCAGTTCTGGGGGAGGTGGGACCGGTACAAACAGGACGGTTTGCACCTGGAACGGAATGGAACCAATGTTTCTTGGGGGAGTGTTTGCTAGTGCTGTCGGGAGGATTTAAACTAATGTGGCAGGGGGATGGGTACAAGAGCAGAGAGGCAGGTGGGTGTAAAATGAGGGTAGAAGCAATAGGTAGCAAGGTGAAAAGTAAAAGTGGCAGGCAGACAAAACCAGGGCAAAAATCAAAAAGGGCCACTTTTCAGCAAAATTGTATAAGGGGTAAGTGCGTTGTAAAGACAAGCCTGAAGGCTTTGTGTCTCAATGCAAGGAGTATTCGTAATAAGGTGGACGAGTTGAACGTGCAGATAGATATTAATGATTATGATATAGTTGGGATCACGGAGACATGGCTCCAGGGTGACGTAGGCTGGGAGCTGAACATCCAGGGATATTCAATATTCAGGCGGGATAGAGAGAAAGGAAAAGGAGGTGGGGTAGCGTTGCTGGTTAGAGAGGAGATTAAACGCAATGGAAAGGAAGGACATTAGCTTGGAGGATGTGGAATCGGTATGGGTAGAGCTACAAAACACTAAGGGGCAGAAAACGCTGGTGGGTGTTGTGTACAGGCCACCTAACAGTAGCAGACAAGTTGGGGATGGTATCAAACAGGAAATTAGAAATGCGTGCGACAAAGGCAAAACAGTTATAATGGGTGACTTCAATCTACATATAGATTGGGTTAATCAAATTGGCAGGGGTGCTGAGGAAGAGGATTTTTTGGAATGTATGCGGGATAGTTATCTAAATCAACATGTAGAGGAACCAACGAGAGAGCAGGCTATTTTAGACTGGGTTTTGAGTAATGAGGAAGGGGTAGTTAGCCGTCTTGTTGTACGTGCCCCCTTGGGCAAGAGTGACCATAATATGGTTGAGTTCTTCATTAGGATGGAGAGTGACATTGTTAATTCAGAAACAATGGTTCTGAACTTAAAGAAAGGTAACTTTGAGGGTATGAGATGTGAATTGGCCAAGATTGACTGGCAATTAATTCTAAAAGGGTTGACGGTGGATATACAATGGAAGACATTTAAAGACTGCATGGATGAACTACAAAAATTGTTCATCCCAGTTTGGCAAAAGAATAAATCGGGGAAGGTAGTGCATCCGTGGATAACAAGGGAAATCAGGATAGTATCAAAGCAAAGGATGATGCGTACAAAGTAGCCAGAAAAAGCAGCATACCATAGGACTGGGAGAAATTCAGAGACCAGCAGAGGAGGACAAAGGGCTTAATTAGGAAAGGAAAAATAGATTATGAAAGAAAACTGGCAGGGAACATAAAAACTGACTGCAAAAGTTTTTATAGATATGTGAAGATAAAGAGGTTAGTTAAAACAAATGTAGGTCCCTTGCAGTCAGAAACAGGTGAGTTGATCATGGGGAACAAGGATATGGCGGACCAATTGAATAACTACTTTGGTTCCGTCTTCACTAAGGAAGACATAAATAATCTGCCGGAAATAGCAGGGGACTGTGGGTCAAAGGAGGAATTGAGTGAAATCCAGGTCAGTCGGGAAGTGGTGTTGGGTAAATTGAATAGATTAAAGGCCGATAAATCCCCAGGGCCAGATAGGCCGCATCCCAGAGTACTCAAGGAAGTAGCTCAGGAAATAGTGGATGCATTAGTGATAATCTTTCAAAACTCTTTAGATTCTGGAGTAGTTCCTGAGGATTGGCGGGTAGCAAATGTAACCCCTCTTTTTAAGAAGGGAGGGAGAGAGAAAACGGGGAATTACAGACCAGTTAGTCTAACATCGGTAGTGGGGAAACTGCTAGAGTCAGTTATTAAAGATGGGATAGCAGCACATTTGGAAAGTGGTGAAATCATTGGACAAAGTCAGCATGGATTTACGAAAGGTAAATCATGTCTGACGAATCTTGTGGAATTTTTCGAGGATGTAACTAGTAGCGTGGATAAGGGAGAACCAGTGGATGTGGTATATCTGGACTTCCAGAAGGCTTTCGACAAGGTCCCACATAAGAGATTAGTATACAAACCTAAAGCATACGGTATTAGGGGTTCAGTATTGATGTGGATAGAGAACTGGCTGGCAAACAGGAAGCAAAGAGTAGGAGTAAACGGGTCCTTTTCACAATGGCAGGCAGTGACTAGTGGGGTACCGCAGGGCTCAGTGCTGGGACCCCAGCTATTTACAGTATATATTAATGATCTGGATGAGGGAATTGAAGGCAATATCTCCAAGTTTGCGGATGACACTAAGCTGGGGGGCAGTGTTAGCTGTGAGGAGGATGCTAGGAGACTGCAAGGTGACTTGGATAGGCTGGGTGAGTGGGCAAATGTTTGGCAGATGCAGTATAATGTGGATAAATGTGAGGTTATCCACTTTGGTGGCAAAAACAGGAAAGCAGACTATTATTTAAATGGTGGCCGATTAGGAAAAGGGGAGATGCAGCGAGACCTGGGTGTCATGGTACACCAGTCATTGAAAGTAGGCATGCAGGTGCAACAGGCAGTGAAAAAAGCGAATGGTATGTTAGCTTTCATAGCAAAAGGATTTGAGTACAGGAGCAGGGAGGTTCTACTTCAGTTGTACAGGGTCTTGGTGAGACCACACCTGGAGTATTGCGTACAGTTTTGGTCTCCAAATCTGAGGAAGGACATTATTGCCATAGAGGGAGTGCAGAGAAGGTTCACCAGACTGATTCCTGGGATGTCAGGACTGTCTTATGAAGAAAGACTGGATAGACTCGGTTTATACTCTCTGGAATTTAGGAGATTGAGAGGGGATCTTATAGAAACTTACAAAATTCTTAAGGGGTTGGACAGGCTAGATGCAGGAAGATTGTTCCCGATGTTGGGGAAGTCCAGGACAAGGGGTCACAGCTTAAGGATAAGGGGGAAATCCTTTAAGACCGAGATGAGAAAGACTTTTTTCACACAGAGAGTGGTGAGTCTCTGGAACTCTCTGCCACAGAGGGTAGTTGAGGCCAGTTCATTGACTATATTTAAGAGTGAGTTGGATGTGGTCCTTGTGGCTAAGGGGATCAGAGGGTATGGGGAGAAGGCAGGTACGGGATACTGAGTTGGATGATCAGCCATGATCATATTGAATGGCGGTGCAGGCTCGAAGGGCTGAATGGCCTACTCCTGCACCTAATTTCTATGTTTCTATGTTTCTATATATACGCTATTAATGTTTCTGTATTTGGGTGTTTATTAAACAATTCATCTAATAATCCTGGTTTTCTATTTTTATAGTCTTGCGTATTTGACTTAATATAGTTTCTAATTTGTAAATACCTAAATATGTTATTTGACTGCAATCCATAGATATCCTGTAACTCTTGAAATGAAAGAAATTTTCCTTTCTTGTAAAGGTGTTCTATCCTTTTAATTCCTAAATCATTCCAGTGTCTAAACCCATTGTCCAATACAGAGAGCCTAAACAAAGGATTATTCATAATTGGCAAACAAAGTGACAAATTATCCATATGTAGGGCCTTAACTATTTGTTTCCAAATACGTCTATTGCTATGAATTATAGGGGTATCACCATACGTTTTTTTTTGTACTTCCCTTGGTGCAAAAAGAATCGAACCTACATCAAAAGGCAAACAGTCTTCCTTTTCCATATTTAGCCAGCTTGGCTCATGATCTAAATTTACCAACCAAAAATTCATATTCTTAATCTGAACTGCCCAGAAATAATATAAGAAATTTGGTAGTGCTAGTCCACCATTTATTTTAGATTTACATAGATGTTTTTTACTTTTTCGATGATTTTTATAGTCCCAAATAAAACTATTAACCAAAGTATCTATTTAAAAAAAAAACATTTTAGGGAGATATAAAGGGATGGCTTGAAATAAATATAACAATTGTGGCAAAAAAAACATTTTTATAGCATTTATTCTACCGATCATTGATATAGGTAGTGTTTTCCAATATAAAATATATATTTTTAGTTTATTTAATAATTGACGGTAATTATATTTAAATAGACAGTTATAGGACTTAGATACATTAATTCCTAGATATTTGAGTTTGTCCATGACTATTTTAAGTGGGAATTGTTCTAATATATTTAATTATATTCCAGTTATAGGCATAATTTCACTTTTATTCCAATTAATTCTATACCCAGAAAATATGCCAAAGTTAGTTATAACATTAAATAGATTGGGAATACTAATCTCCGGTTTTGTGATATAAATTAAGATGTGATCTGCGTTTAGAGATATTTTATTTGTTGTAGTTTTGGTATTATATCCATATATTTCTGGTCCTAGTCTAATCATTTCGACTAATGTTTCTATTACCAAAGCAAATAGTAATGGTGATAATGGGCATCCTTGTCTACAACCCCTAAAGAGATTAAATTTTGCTGATAACATTTGATTTGTTAATATTCTTGCAGTTGGATTCGAGTACATGATTTTTACTCATTTGGAAAATCTATCCCCCAGTTGAAATTTCTGCATTATTTTAAATAAATATGGCCATTCAACCTGGTCAAATGCTTTTTCAGCATCTAAGGATATGACAGCCAGTTCAGTATCATTCACTCTTTTTGAGTACATGGAATTGAATAGACGTCTCAGATTATAAAATGAATAGCGTTTTGGAATAAAACCTGTTTGGTCATGATGTATTAAGTTATTAATCACTAAACTTAGCCTCTGAGATAAAATTTTAGTTAGTATTTTTTACTCAGTGTTTAAAAGAGCTATTGCTCTGTATGACCCAGGGTCTTCCAAATCTTTATCAGCTTTAGGGATGAGTGTAATTGTAGATTCATTTAATGATTCTGGTAACTTTCCTTGTTCATAAGCATATTTATATATTGTATGTAAGCGTGGAGAGATCAGATCATAAAACTTCTTATAAAATTCAAAACGTAAGCCATCAGGGCCTGCAGCTTTTCCGTTATTTAATGATCCAATTGATTCTTCAATATCTTTTACTGATATGTCAGCATTTAACAAGTCTCTACCTTCCTGATCCAAACTGTTAATATGACATTCTTATAGGAATGTTTCCATTCCATCTGATTGTCCTGCTAGTTTAGATGAGTAAAGATTTTGATAATATTGTAAAAATGTATCATTGATATCTTTTGGTAAAGTCACTATTTCTCCTTGTTCAGATCTAATTTTATGTATCATTTTCTCCTCATCTAATTTTCTAAGCTGGCGTGCCAGTAATTTTTGTGGTTTATCCCCAAATTCAAAGTGTACTTGTTTAGTCTGTTGAAAAAGTTTAATAATCTGATTTGAGTATATTTTATTTAGCTTATATTTTAATGATGCAATTTTATTACTTAGCCCCTTTGAAGGGGATATTGCATTTTCAATATCTAATTGTTTTATTTCATTTTCCAACTTTTGTTGAGTCTTTCGATTTTCCTTATTAAAGTATGCGTGTGCTGATATTATCGCACCACGCATAAATGCTTTAAATGTATCCCAAAGCAGTGATGGTGAAATTCCAGGTTTGTCATTAGTTTCAAAAAATAATTTAATCTGTTTTACCAAGTAACAAGCCCTATCATTTAATATTTGGGTGTTGAGTCTCTAGTTAGAGGTTTTAATAGTTATGTCTTTTAATTTTATCTTAAATGTTAATGGAGCATGATCTGAGATAATAATATTATGATATTTTGAGTCATATGTAAATGGGATTAGTTTTGAATCTATTAAAAAATAGTCTATCCTTGAGTAGGTTCCAAATACAGGGGAAAAGAATGAATATTTTCGACCAGATGGGTTATCTGTTCTCCAGATATCCTTAACGTTTGCTGTGTTAATAAAATAATTTATAAGTGTACTTGACTTGGAAGTGGTTTTCCTTTTCATTGATGATCTATCTAAATAATTATCTAAGGTACAATTAAAATCACCTCCAATTATTAGATTATGTTGAGTGGATATAGGGATATTGTTAAATATTTTCTTGAAGAATAATGGATTATCAAAATTAGGACCATATATATTCATAAGGATTACTTTTTTAGAATATAATTCACCTGTATTTATTATATATCTACCCTCAACATCTATTATTGAGCTTTGTTTAAAAGGTATACCTTTACGAATAATTATTGCTACCCCTCTTGACTTATGTATAAATGAAGAGTGATATACTTTGGAAATACATTTTGCTGTTAATCTATACTGCGCTTCTTTTTTAAGGTGTGTCTCTTGGAGAAAGATAATATCAGATTTCAATCTATTTAATTGAGCTAAAACCTTACTTCTTTTATTTGGCTCGTTAATTCCCTTAACATTCCAACTACAGAAGGTGATTCCATCACCCCCAATCCTAGTGTTTATGTCATACATATTATTATTAAGGTGGTTTATAATGGAGTAGATGTCTCAGCTCATCTAACCCAATCCTATACCCAAACATCAGATCGATGAAATTTAATATCTGTGTCATTGTCTTATACACACGTCTCCTTGAACTAACTATATAATACCAATCATACTTAAATCTTTTTTTTTTGTTTGTTTATTTTTGTTAGAAGTAAGTACAAAAGTCTGGTACTTAAGTACCTAATACATAAATACATATTTTCATCCTTGTACAACGTCATACTTTTGGTTCAATAATAAAAGTAAATGAAGAGTAGTATGTTTGCCCAATCCAATTTGCCTTCAGTCTTATCTGTGTTTGATAATTCAGACGTGTCTCTTGTAAGAAAATAATATCACTGTTTAAGGCTTTTAATTGGGCAAAGATCTTACCCCTTTTGATTGGTTCATTAGCGCCCCTTATATTCCAACTACAAAATATGATTCCTCCAGTTTTCTTTTGTTTATCGTCTTGCATTATGAATCATGTTTATACCTTTACTTCATATGATGCAACCAAGAACCTTATAACTCCAGATGAAGGATGGTCATCCCCAGCTGTTAAGTTTTGTTGGCATCTCCCCTTCAGAATAAACCTTGAAAACGACCAGAAAGTATGGGTCGTGAAAAGATAATCAACAAACAAAAAGTGATATTATGATATCCAAAAATAAAGATATTATAATTAAAAACAAACACCAACAGGTGGTAGAAAAATTCTTATTGACTTCCGTAGATGTTTTTATGTTTCGCTCTGCCCCCTTGAACAATTATTATTAATTGGAAGAGAGAGCGATACAAAGTTCAAAATTATATATATAAAATAAAACGTACTCCAATAGCTAGATTAGAAATGTATCTTCAAAGAGGAAAAACAAAACAAAATAAAAAGTAGTTTCCAACATTAATTATATACTTAGATATAACAGTAATTATGTTAATTATATATCCATATCTATCACTATGCCTAGATTTATTACAATTAAGTCAAACTTTTGTATCAGACATACTTAAATCTATATAGTATATAATATGAAATGAAATACATAATATAAAAGTAATAATAAAAAATGTGAGTAAAGTGATGTTAATAAAGTGTAAGGGGAAAAAAGTGACTACAACTATAGTTAGTGCAATTAGTATTGGTGTAAGCCACATTAGCATGGCTATTAATCTACGGACTTCCGTGAAAAAAAATGATGTTAATAATTCCAACTCCGTTTTTGCCTTAAGGGCTATATATGTCGGGGTGGGGTATTAAATTTATATACTTAATAATTAATAATACTACTAATATCAAATATAGTTAGTGTCATAGCACTATATTAGGAGAGCTAACATACATTTTTGAGGGGTAGTTAATACAAAATTATATTTATTAATAATCCATCCATCCCTCCTTGACCCCAAGATAGAGTCCATGTCCATTGTTCCTCCTCCTTCCCTGCGGATCCTCCTTCAGTGTGAATCCTCCTCCTTTTCTGTGGGTGGGCAGTATCATCAGGTAAGTGATCAATAATATTCAATGTCCTTCATCTTCATCTGCTTCTTCCTCTACTTCTTCCTCTTCCAGTTTCTTCTGAATGTTTCGAGCGAATTCAAGACCTTCTGTATGTTTGGTGAAGTGGTGCTCCTTGTTATCATAAGTTACCCTTAATGTTGCCGGGTACATCAGGCTATATCTCAGTTTCTTTATGTTCCTCAGGATACCTCTTGTTTCTGTAAATAAAGATCTTCTCTTGGCCACTTCCGCAGGGTAATCTCTAAAGATACTGATGGTGTCTCTCTCATATTTGAGATTTTTCTTACGTATTATTATCTTCATCATATCTTCAAAAACATGATCGTAAGCCACATTCACAATCATCTGTCTTGGGGGAGCATCCCTCCTAGGGGTACGTCTCAATGCCCCGTGTGCTCGGCCCAACAGAGGTTCTTGGTCCAAGTTCAGAATATCTTTTAGGAGTTTTGCAGCAAATTTTCGAGGGTCTTGATTTCCCTCTCGGCCTTCACTCAATCCAACAATACGCAGATTCTGACTCCTTTGACATCCCTCCAAGTCAATGCATTTCTCAGTTATTTTGTGTAATAATTCTGATAAATGCTTGTTCTCGGCAAGATGCTTCTCGGCTGATTCAGTCAGTTATTTTATTGTGTCATTTTGTTGGTTAAGTGAAGTTATAATAGGTTCTAACTTGGTATCCAGCAGCACCTCCATCTCACCAGTTTTACGGTTTACGTCATCCAACTGTTGTTGCAAATCAGTACCCGCTTTCTCTTTCCATTTGTCCATCATAGTCTTTACAGTGGCTATAACTTCTTTTTTGAACTCTTCTTTCAAATTTTCATGATACACCAAAATATCAGCTCTTAAAGTCTTTATTTCCTCTTTATATTCTTTTTTCATATCCTTAAGCATTTGTTTTTGCTCACCCATAATAATTTTTTTGAGGTCATCCATCTTTAAAATATCTTCCTGGGAGGCACTCAAACTCGAGCCCGTGGCTCCAGTGAGGCCTACTTCCCTTTTCACAGGCTTTTTCCCTTGGTGGGGGGGGGGGAGCGATGCATCTTAGTAAAGTCGCACGCCTGATGACGTCACACACCTTTTTAACGCTACCGGAGCCATTCACACCCATTCTCCTCTGGTGAGTAGCTTCAGATAACCCCTTTTACCCCCGTTTTTAATACAATTTTTAGCGGAGCTGAATGGCGCGAGTTCCACTCACTCCATAGCGCCACCAGAAGTCCTAGGCCACCAAATTCAAGTGAAGTTTCATACCACTTCAAGCAGGGTGCAGGGCCACCAAATGCTAGTGCTATTTAATACCATTTCAAGCAGGGTGCAAGGCCACCAAATTCAAATGCAGTTTCATACCATTTCAAGCAGGGGAAACCACCATAAAACCACCATAAAACCACAAAAAAACACCACATATACACCACACTCACAGTTCAGTAGACATTTAGTGTGTTCAGTTAATTCACAGCTCAGATGGAATCGTGACCTCTCCCTCCCCCATCTTGCTGAGATTGAGCCATACCTACACTTCCGGATTTTATAATGCCTGCCCCCTCCCACCGGAAGGGCCGTGGGCTTCATGGCGTGATTGATGGGAGAAAGATTCTCAACATTTTTTTAAACACTAATAACACTTTTATTTTTCATTGATGGGAAGAATCCTCTGCACCTGATGAGTGGAGGGGGACTGAGTAAGATGCCCACTCTCTCACTCTCCCTCTCTCGGGGCCGACTCTCTCTCTTTCGGGGCTGACCCTCCCTCTCTTGGGGCCGATTCTCCCTCTCTCTCTCTCTCTCTCTCTCTCTCTCTCTCTCTCTCTCAGCCCACCCTCATTCCCTTCCGCTCGGCGGCTAATCACAACGATTCGTTCATTGCCCTATATCTCGACTGTGAACCGCGCTTTGATTGGCTATTGAGCGGAGGGGAGGGAGGCTCCACTCTATGATCTTTGGCTTTGCCGCGCTCACTGCGCACTTGTTCTAAGATTCTGGATGTCGGAGGTCCTCAGAAGAAGATAAAAAATATGCCTGCGTGCTGGATAATTTCTGGTTATGAAGCATGTCTCGCCAAAAAAGTGAAGGAGCTGCAGCCTCCCCCAGCCCCCCCGGTTCCACGGCCCATGATCAGTGCGGACATGGTGGGCCAAAGGGCCTGTTTCCACATTGTATCCAAACTAAACTAAACTAAAGTGAGGCTCACAGTCTGTTGTTTGGAGTCACTGCCTGCAGACCCCATGACCCATGCTAAACTGAATTAGAAGCAATGGGACTATTGACTGGCCTTCCACATCTCAAGACCAGCAATGAGGTATCAATGATGACCAACTGGATTTTAACAAGTTCAAGGACCTGCCCTTGAAATGCCACTGACAGAAGGCAAAACTGCTTTGCTTTTTCTCAAAGCTGTCATTGATGTTACTAGATTTTAATGTTTTGTGACATTCTCAAACATTTAAAATATTCATAAACTATTCTTGTTTATGTTACTAGATTTTAACGTTTTGTGACATTCTCAAACATTTAAAATATTCATAAACTATTCTTGTTTATACGTTTTTAAATATTGAAGTTAATTTTTATTTTTTAATTTAAAAAGCATTAAACCAAATAATTTAAATGATGTGGCATGTATGTTTGCCTCCTAAATACTTGCCACATAAACCTCATCAATGGGATTTATTATTCCTGCAATCATCCCTTTATTTTTCCTTACCTTATTCAGTGTCATCTAATTCTTATGTTCACCAACTCACTATGTGGCTTAGTAAAATCTATCTCACTTACGTCAGCATTGACTTAGTGGTTAGCACTTTCACCACTGAGTCACATACCATCATAACTTGGAAACAAGTCTTGCATCATTATTGCATTTAAACCTTTGAACTTCTGACTGCACAGTGGTAGCCTCACGTCAAACACTGGAGGAACTCAAGATGGTGCCACTCCACCAACTTCTCAAAGGCAATTTGGGATAGGCAATAAAACCGGGCCTTGATAACTATTTCCCATAAGGGAAATAAATAAACATGAGTCAGAAAGTTGAGGTTTCAGGCACCCTGTCGGAAGTGCAATCTTACAAATGTCCAATGGCTATCAGTTGGTTCGTTACTCCTTAACTCTGTAACAAAGAAGAGGAAGTAAATTATTCTGGGGAACCCAGAATATCTTTGTTCCACATCTAGCATATTCAGTTGTTATTGTATAGCTGGGTGCCAATCTGATATGTTTCCTCAACACAACATTTCAATATTGACTCAAAAATGGTATAGGATGTCCTGACTTGGTGAAATGCTCAGTATGAATAGGTGTTTTATCTCATTATGAATCATCTCAGCATCATGAAACCCAGCCCAGTTTTTCTTTTCTGACCCCCTGCTGTTTGAGAATCTCCTATGTACCGTGAGTCTGGGCTATCCTAATATGAACCACGTAAAACATCAGGAGACTCAATTACACCGCAAGGGACTCTGGCTGTACTTGTGACTTAAACGTGTTTCTCCTCTCTGGTATTGCCAGTCCAATTTGATGTAGAAAGCTCATTTAATTCAGTACATTCTACAGGAAATGTTAACATGTCAGTAAAGAAAGTTATTCTCTGACAAAGTTAAAACAAGCAGCACCAATGTTATGTGTATATCCAATTATCTTTTATCTAAGTAAGTTACAGCTTAAACTGTTAAAACCACATCCTGTTCAAATGTACCAATTGAAAAAACGGACTTGCAGCATTATGGTATCCTGACGTGCAGTTTGAGCAGTATCATGACGTGCATTCATGCAGTGACACATCCTTCATGTGACTATTGCAACACAAGCAATTATTGAACTTCATTCATTTGGCTTCCTTAATTCCTTTTGAATCTATATTTTTAATTTAGTTTAGTTTAGAGATCCATGCCGACCAACGATCCCCACACATTAACACTATCCTACACCCACTAGGGACAATTTTTACATTTACCAAGCCAATTAACCTACATACCTGTACGTCTTTGGAATGTGGGAGAAAACCGAAGATCTTGGAGAAAACCCACACAGGTCACGGTGCGAACATACCAACTCCGTACAGACAGCACCCGTTGTTGGGGTTGAAATCATCTAGTGTAGAAGACTCAGGTGGCTGTGCCTAATGAAAACAGGTATGCCCTCTTGCGAACTGTCCGGGGAGACAATGTTTCCAGTCCGAGCGGCGGACACGTCGATGGCTCCAATCCTGGAGATGGGACTCGACCGGCGAGACCGACGTCGGGCAGAGCCCTAGTGGTGGGTGACTCAATTGTCCGAGGAGTGGACAGGAGATTCTGTGGCAGCAGAGGAGATGCGAGGATGCTCTGTTGCCTCCCTAGTGCCAGGGTTCAGGATGTCACAAGCCGAATTCTGAACATCCTCAAGAGAGGTGAACAGCCGGCAGTAGTTGTGTACGTAGGCACAAACGACATCGGGAAGAAGCGGAAGGAGGTTCTCCAACATGACTTCAGAGAGTTGGGAAGAAGACTGAAATGCTGGACTTCTAGGGTGGTTATCTCTGGATTGCTTCCAGTGCCACGTGCTAGTGAGGACAGGAACAGGGGGATAGGGGATCTGAATGTGTGGCTGAGGGGCGGGAGCAGGGAGCAAGGATTTTGATTTATAGACCACTGGGGTCTCTACTGGGCTTTGGGTGACCTGTACAAAAGGGACGGGTTACACCTTAACTGGAGGGGGACCAACATTCTGGCAGGCAGGTTTGCTATGGATACACATGTGGGTTTAAACTAAATAGTGGGGGGAGGGATAGACAAATTGGGAGTATAAAGATGTAGTTGAAGGGGAAGTTGAAGGAAAATTACAAAAGTTTCTCAAATTAATGGGAAGGAAAGCTTGAGAATGGAATGAGTAAGGTCAGAGCCAATTGCGAGCGGTGCGAGGGGGGAAGTGAATATGGAGGTCAAAGTACTGTATATGAATGTGCAAAGTATAAGGAATAAAGTGGACGAGCTTGAGGCTCAGTTAGATACTGGCAAGTATGATGTTGTGGGAATTACTGAGACATGGCTGCAGGGGGGCCAGGGCTGGGAACTGAATATACAAGGCTATACCTCCTATTGAAAAGACAAACAGGTGGGCAGAGGGGGTGGGGTTGCCCTGTTGGTGAGGAATTAAATTCAGTCCCTTGCAAGGGGTGACATTGAAACAGGAGATGTGGAGTCGGGGTATGGAGAGAACTAAGGAATTGTAAGGGTAAAAAGACCCTAATGGGACTAATTTACAGTCCCCCAAACAGTAGCCTGGACATAGGGCGCAAGTTGAATCAGGAGTTAAAATTGGCATGTAGCAAAAGTAATGCTGTGGTTGTTATGGAAGATTTCAACATGCAGGTAGAGTAGGAAAATCAGGTTGGTACTGGATCCCAAGAAAGGAACTTTGTAGAGTGCCTTCGTGATGGATTCTTTGAACAGCTTGTATTGGAGTCTACCAGGGAGAAGGCAATTCTGGATTTAGTGTTATGTAATGAACCGGATTTGATAAAGGTCTTGAGCTTAATGAGCCATTAGGAGGCAGTGACCATAACATGGTCAGGTTTAATCTACAATTGGAGAGACAGAAGAGCAGATCGGAGGTGTCAGTGTTGCAGTTGAATAAAGGGGACTATGGGGGCATGAGGGGCTGGTCAAAGTTGAATGGAAAGATACACTAGCAGGAATGACAGTGGAACAAAAAAGGCAGGTGTTTCTAGGAATAATACAGAAGGTGCAGGAACAGTTCATTCCTAGGAGGAAGAAAGATTCCAAGGGGAGAAAGGGACGACCATGGCTGACAAGTGACGTCAGGGACAGTATAAAAATTAAAGCGAAGAAGTACAATGGAGCAAAGATGAGTGGGAAGCAAGAGAATTGGGTAATGTTTAAAGAACAACAGAAGATAACCAAAAAGACAATACGGGGAGAAAAGATGAGGTACGAAGGTAAGCTAGCCAAGAATATAAAGCATGATAGAAAAAGCTTATTTAGCTATGTGAAGAGGAAAAAATTAGCTAAGACCAAAGTTGGACCCTTGAAGACCGAAAAAGGTGAATTTATTATGGGGCACAAGGAAATGGCAAATGAGTTGAACAGGTACTTTGGATCTGTCTTCACTAAGGAGGACACAAACAATCTTCCTTATATAGTAGTGGCCAGAGGATCTGGGGTGACAGAGGAACTGCAGGAAATGGTGTTGGATCGACTGTTGGGACTGAAGGCTGATAAATCCCCAGGGCCTGATGGTCTGCATCCCAGCTACTTAAGGAAGTGGCTCTAGAAATCGTGGATGCATTGGTGATAATTTTCCAATGTTCTATAGACTCAGGATCAGTTCCTATGGATTGGAGGGTAGCTAATGTTATCCCACTTTTTAAGAAAGGCGGGAGAGAGAAAACGGGGAATTATAGACCAGTTAGTCTGACATTGGTGGTGGGGAAGATGCTGGAGTCAATTATAAAAGATGAGATAGCCGCACATTTGGATAGCAGTAACAGGGTCGGTCCGAGTCAGCATGGATTTACGAAGGGGAAATCATGCTTGACTAATCTTCTGGTATTTTTTGAAGATATATCTAGGAAAATGGACAAGGGAGAGCCAGTGGATGTAGTGTACCTGGAGTTTCAAAACACATTTTATAATGTCCCACATAGGAGATTAGTGGGCAAAATTAGGGCACATGGTGTTGGGGGTAGAGTGCTGACATGGAAAGAGAAGTGGTTGGCAGACAGGAAACAATGAGTCGGGATTAACGGTTCCCTTTCAGAATGGCAAGCAGTGACTAGCAGAGTACCGCAAGGCTCGTTGCTGGGACCTCAGGTATTTGCAATATACATCAATGATTTGGATGAAGGGATTCAAAGTAACATTAGCAAATTTGTAGATTACACAACTTTGGGTGGCAAGGTTTACAAGATTAAATCCCGGGATGGCGGGACTGGCATATGCTGAGAGAATGGAGCAGCTGGCCTTGTGCACTCTGGAGTTTAGAAGGATGAGAGGATATCTCATTGAAACATATAAGATTGTTAAGGGCTTGGACACACTAGAGGCAGGAAACATGTTCCCGATGTTGGGGGAGTCCAGAACCAGGGGCCACAGTTTAAGAATAAGAGAAAACCATTTAGAACGGAGACGAGGAAACACTTTTTCTCACAGAGAGTGGTGAGTCTGTGGAATTCTCTGCCTCAGAGGGCAGTGGAGGCAGGTTCTCTGGATGTTTTCAATAGAGAGCTAGATAGGGCTCTTAAAATTAGCGGAGTCAGGGGATATGGGGAGAAGGCACGAACGGGGTACTGATTGGGGATGATCAGCCATGATCACATTGAATGGCGGTGCTGACTCGAAGGGCCAAATGGCCTGCTCCTGCACCTATTGTCTATTGAACCCGGGTCAACGGCGCTGCATTCACTGTAAGGCAGCAACTCTACCGCTGTGCCACCCGCGGATAAAATATTATTTTACGATATTCATGAACTGGGGCATCTTCAGTTGATTTTGGGCCATAACAGGCTGTGCTAAAGATCAGTGGAGATAAGGTAGGAATTATTAACTTTCTACAGTACAATAGTTAAATACACCTGTTTGGTAGCAAGCAACATGATTTGACTGCTCGTCACGATTGCTAAACTATTTCAATAACAGGAGTATGATTACAAGCATGATTCTGGTTAAAGCCATTTCCCAGTATCAAGAATGGTGCACATCGGCTAGGAAGTGGACATACGAATCCTGCCCGTGCATTGAAGATCGAGTATGTCTATTAACATCCGGAAACCAAGAGCCTTGGGTCAGATGATAAATGATAGCAGTATGTCAAATTATGAGACCCATTGATATGGCAGACCATCAGAACCTTTTTCCCCAGGCAAAAAATATCAAAGACTACTGGGCAAAACTTTATTATGAAAGAGGCGAAATTTGAAGGAGATGTGTGGGGCAAGGTTTCCCTGTAACATGAGTGGCTGAGGGAAATCCTGACATACAATCATGTCCGTATAAAATGATGAGACCCATAGACATTCAGAACCTTTTGTCCCAGGCTAGAAATGTCAAAGACTAGCGGGCATAGCTTTAATGAGAAAGGGGCAAAGTTTGAAGGAGATGCGGGGCAAACCTTTTAGGCAAGCGTGCGGTGGATGTCTCGAACGTGGTGCCGGGGGTAGTGGTGGATGTAGATGCGATAGTAGAGTGTAAGAGGGTATTAGATGGGCACATGGACGTCTAGAGAACAAGGAGGAAGGATCATACGCAGGCAGATGAGACTAGTTTACCTATTTAATATTATGTTTAATTTCAGCCTGGAGCTTCCATTGCCTCAGAAAAAAAAGACCTTTATTCAATTAATTATTTAGAGGAGGAATTAGGGTTAAGGTTTGTGCTTAAATTTTTGTAAACCAGCATCTCCAGTTCCTTGTGTCTCCATGTTCTGAATTGTGTTCTCTACAGGCATCTAAACTACCAAATCACCAGTATCTATAATCAACAATTTGGTTGAGGGAACAAAATGATATTGTTCCCATGTTTACTGTTGATGCCAAATTAGGTGGCACTGCGAATAGTGACGTATCATGCCTTCAAGAAGATATAGGCAAGTTGTAAGAAGGCAAGAACGTGGCAGGTGGAACGTGTTGGGGAAGATTGTGAGGTCATCCATGTTGGTGTACAATAACAGAATGGTAGTTTTTTTAAATAATTTTAACCAATTTGGTATTGATGAAATTCATGGAGACCTGTGTGTTATTTTACACAAGCCACTGAAATCAAACATGCAGATGCAGCAAGCAGTTAGGATGAAAACTGGTGTAGAAAGGACCTGCAGATGCTGGTGTATACTGAAGACAGGTGCAAACTGCTGGAGTAACTTAGCGGGTTAGGCAGCATCTCTTGAGAAAAAGGATGGGTCTCGTTCCGGGTTGGGGCCCTTCTTTCAGTTTGAAGTTCCTGACCCGAAACATCACCTATTCATGTTCTTCAGAAATGCTGTGTAACCAAATGATTTGCTCCAGCACTTTGTGGCTATCTTCGACAAATCGTTTGTTGGCTTGTAACACAAGAGGACTGAACGCTGGAAAAGAAGTGCTCTTAATTCAAGTGTGTTATGCAGTTTTGATCTTCCAAACCAAAGCGATATATACTTGCTATTCGGGGAGTGCAGTGAATATTTACTTGCTGTGCTTGCCATATGAGAGATCAGGTCGATCAGGTCTATATTTTCTAGAAGTGGCAATTTCATTGCAAATTGTAAAGTTGGTGCAGGGCATGACAGGCTGGAGCATGGAGTATGTTTCCCCTGGCTGGGGTGTCTAGGTGCAGAGGTCATACTCTGTGAAGAGGGAGTGGGCCACATAGTGCTGAGATAAACAAGCATTCTTTTCCCTCGGGGAGTGGTGAATCTTTAGCCTTCTCTATTCCAAGTGGCATATGTACATAGACAATCAAAAGGTATCGCATAGGAAAAGGCCCTTTCTCCCAAAATATTTGTGCCAAACATAATGCTTAGATAAACTAATCTCATCTAACCACACATGATCCATGCCCCTCCATTCTCTCCATATGTATGTGCCTATCTTAAAGCCACTTAATGTCGCTATGGGGTTGAAAGAGAAAGATAGATCAGCCACAATTGAATGGCGGAATAGACTTGATGGACTGAATGGCCTAATTCTGCTCCCAATGAGTTATGAACTTTGAAACTTAGACAGAACGTGCAAACTCCACACAGACTGTACGCAAAGTCAGGATGGAAGCCAAGATGTTGAAGCTGTGAGATAGCTGCTTTAACTTAAACATTTCCGTGTCACCTCAAGGACTACATGTTTACTATCTGTTGGTTTTTTTTACAAATCACTACAATTTAAAATTACAATGTTAGAGGAAATTAAATAAAAGTAAGCTAATACATTTTTCAAGTGAAGATAAAATCAGCTCCTGACCTAAAGGGCACACCCATAATCACTTTGCTTTTAGCTGAAAATGCAGATTTTCCTAAGTACTAGCATCTGAGTCGCCAGACTTTAACTAGTTCTTGCTGATCTCCCAATACACCGGGAGATTAAAGTCTCTTTGCTTACTACTATATATTACTGCAATTTAAAGCTACAAACGTCAGCAAATTGTCCTATAAAACCAAGTACACAAAGTAAATTCGGTAAGAGTTATCTCATCAAATTTGAAATTGCTATTGGATTTTAAAAGGAACCAGGATATGATTAACCATTCAGCTATCAGAGAGGGAATGTCTCAAGATAAATAATGTGGTATAAATATCAATGCCACCTGTATATCCATGAACTCAGATTTCCTGGAGGGATATGGGGTAGCATAATGTAGTGCATCGAAAGGCTGGTTATTATGCGAGTCAACTCCTGCCTCACGATAAGCTGGATCTGCCTCAATACGCCTACAGCCACAATAGGTCAATACCAGTTTCTATCCCACTGCCTCTCTACACTGCACTGGCCCATCTGGATAACAGAAACACATCTGCTAGGCTGCTGTTGATTAACTACAGTTTGACGTTCAACATTATCTTCCTCTCCAAACTCAACTCCACGCTCCAAGTCATGGGCCTCTGTACCTCCGCTTTGCAATTGGATATTTGACGTCCTTATCGGCAAAGCTCAATCAAAGCAGACCTGCCCCTTAATGACCCTCAACACAAGGGCACCTCAAGGCTGCATGTTTATCCCCCTCCTCCACTCTGTTTACACTCTTGACTCTCTGGCTAAGCACCGCTCCACCGCCATCTAAGCATTTACATAGATAAATAGAAAATAGGTGCAGGAGTAGGCCATTTGGCCCTTTGAGCCAGCACCGCCATTCAATATGATCATGGCTGATCATCCAAAATCAGTACCCCGTTCCTGCTTTCTCCCCATATCCCATGATTCTGTTAGCCCTAAGAGCTATATCTAACTCTCTCTTGAAAACATCCGGTGAATTGGCCTCCCCTGCCTTCCATGGCAGAGAATTCAAACCTCACAGATTCACAACTCACTGAGTGAAAAGGTTTTCCTCATCTCAATCCTAAAAGGCCTACACTTTATTCTTAAACTGTAACCTCTGGTTCTGGACTCCCCCAACATCGGGAACATATTTCCTGCATCTAGCCTGTCCAATCCCTTAAGAATTTTATGTTTCTATAAGATCCCCTCTCATCCTTCTAAATTCTGATGAATATAAGCCCAGTCAATCCATTCTTTCAACACATGTCAGTCCCGCCATCCCGGGAATTAACCTGGTGAACCTACACTGCACTCCGTCAATTGCTAGAATGTCCTTAGTTAAATAAGGAGACAAAAATGCACACAATATTCCAGGTGTGGTCTCACGAGGGCCCTGTACAACTGCAGTAGGACCTCTTTCTATGAAGGCCAACATGTCATTGTCTTTTTTTCGCTGCCTGCTGTACCTGCTGCTTACTTTCAGTGACTGATGTGCAAGGACATCCAGGTCTCGTTGCACCTCCCCTTTTCCTAATCTGACACCATTCAGATAATAATCTGCCTTCTTGTTCTTGCAACCAAAGTGGATAACCTCACATTTATCCACATTATAATGCATCTGCCATGCATCTGCCATTCACCCAACCTATCCAAGTCACCCTGCAGCCTCATAGCATCCTCCTCGCAGCTCACACTGCCACCCAGCTTTGTGTCATCTGCAAACATGGAGATGTTACATTTGATTCCTTTGTCCAAATCTTTTTGCTAATGCTATCACTGATTTTGATTGAATCATGGGTGTTGCTGAGTCAGTGTGCAGTGGGGAGATATAACACTTCGTTGTGTGGTATTGCAACAACAACAACCTCTTGCTCCAAGTCATCAAGACCAAGGAACTAATTGTTGACTTCAGACAAGGACGATTCACTAGTTTTCATTGGTGGGTTCAGTGGAGAGAGTTAACAGTGTCACATTCCTGGGCTTTGAAATCTTGGATAAAATGCCCTAGGACCAGCAAGTAAGAAGGTGCACCGCTGCTTCTACTTTCTTATGTTTAAAAAGATTAGGCATGTCACTAAATACTCTAACAAACTTCTACAGATGCTCCGTTGAAAGTATGCTGACTAGCTGCATCATGGCTAGGTAAGGCAATTCCAATACATTGGAATACAAGAGGGTGCAGAGAGCAGCAGACTCAGCCTGGTCCATCAGAGGCACATCTCTCCCCATCATAAAAAGCATCGACAAGAACCATTGCCTCAAGAAGGTGACATTAGGTGTCAAGGATATGCCCTCTTCTCGTTGCAGGAGATACAAAGGCCTGATGTCCCACACCACCAACCTCAGGAGGAGCTACTTTCTTACAACTGTCAGGTTTATGCGTAAATCCACACAACTCTAATCCTAAATCGACAACAGAACACCATGGACCATCTCCTGCAACACCATGGACATTTGTTTTGCTATTTGTGTTTTGCAGTAGTGTCCTTTAGTTTGGACAGTCCCTTTTTATTTCACTGCTTTGCAGCACTTGATGTGTAATTTATGTATATTTTATGTTTTGTGCATTTGTCTATGTGCCAGTGATGCTGCTGTTAGCAAAATTTTCATTGCATCTGTACTTCACCATACTTGTGCAAATGACAAGAAACGATACTCGACTCGACTTTAAGTGGGTTCTACAACAGAGGTGTTGTAGAAAGGAACAGCAGATGCTGGTTTAAACCAAAGATAGACACAAAATGGTGAAGTAGCTCAGCGGGACAGGCAGCATCTCTGGATCGAAGGAATGGGTGATGTTTCAGGTCGAGATCCTACTTCAGACTGAAAGTGTGACCCTGTTCAACAGAGGTGTTTGGGGCCACAATCTCCAAGGAATTCACATGCCATTTGGGTCCTCATGTTAAAATCCTGGAAAAAATTGTATCTCTTGCTTGTTAGTGTAATGTTTGTGAAGTTTGGTTGAACAATTTCAGGGATCAATGTGAATTTATTCAAAACGTTAACAACCCATTTAGAAAAGACCCACATATAATTTTCAGCTGCTAAAAGTGCATCTCCTGACAGATTTTATTGATTATCATAGGTAACAAGCAGTTCCCTGAGATATCCCACCACACGAGCCCCTGTTGTTTAAAAATATTCAACTGTTTCTGTAAATAATGCAGTGACCTATATTGAAGTACAATTTAAACATTCAGCATGACATTGGACATTCCACAAATGATGGATATCAAAATTTGCATTTATGGAATTTTTAAGAAATAAAAGTAAAACTCATATTCAATGCATTTGGTTCTGTGCCTCTGAAAATGTCAGTGCGTCATATGTCCTGTGGGAACAGGTGCACCAGACATCCGTTTTTATGCATAGTTTGAGAAGACATTTAGTTTAAACCCGCTGTCAATACTCTCCACCAGTCTGTTATGTGCAAGCTCTTGGTTTTTCTAACCCTCTGATATCCTGCATCAAGACTTAAGTCAAGCCTTCACGTGGACGTCACGAGCTGAAAGAAGCCACCCACCAAAATGCTCAAACACACAGGGAAAATAAATGACACTCTAGCTGGAGAGCATCAAGCTATAAGTAATATCCCACTGCTTCCACTGTCAACCACAAAAGCACAAACCTACATGTCAGAGCAAAATCGATACTAGCTATCAGCTCCGACTTATCAATTCCTTTTCTGCTGCCTCCTCTCCTTCCTGTCTGCAGTCACATGTAACTGAGTGATGTAGGAAGATTCTGCTGTGAGATAATGCATCTTCTTTTATTCCATTCCGTCTTTGGCAGCTTGCTTTGAGGCTTTCCTCTTTATCTAATATTTTAGCGGCTTCAATAATTGGACGCAGGAGGAATCTTGATCAGAAAGAAAGCACGATAAGTGGAGAAATGAGCTGGACAAATGTCCTCTGTGAGTCAGCACACTTTCTTCTCTGTGGCTGAGCTTTGCCAAAAATGAAAATAGTTAATTTGTGATTATGGAAGAACACAAGGAATTGCAGATGCTAGTTTACAAAAAAAAAGACGCCAAGTGCTGGAGTAACTCAGTGGGTCAGGCATCATCACTGGAGAACATGGATAGGTGAAGTTTTGGGATGGTGGGTCCCAACACAAAATGTCATGTATCCATGTTCTACAGCCTGACCAATGCCTCCCCAGCTTCAGTGGATCAAGCTGGAGAGCATGGATAGGTGACATTTTGGGTTGGGATCCTCCATTCCACAACATCACTGTGAAATATTACGGTAGTGGCATCTCGACAAAAACAAATACAGGTTTCAGTCAAAGATAGGCACAAAATGTTGGAGTAGCTCAGCAGGACAGACAGATAGCATCTCTGGAGAGAAGGAATGGGTGACGTTGCGAGTCGAGACCCTTCTTCAGGTCACCAGGGACCCCAGTTATTTACAATATATGTTAACCATTTAGACGAGGAAATTAAATGTAACATCTCCAAGTTTGTGGATGACACAAAGCTGGGTGGCAGTGCGAGCTGCGAGGAGGATGCTATGAGGCTGCAGATTATTGTCTGAATGGTGTCTGATTTGGGTAAGGGGTGGTGCAATTAGACCTGGGTGTGCTTCTACATCAGTCACTGAAAGAAAGGATGCAGATACAGCAGGCAGTTGGCCTTCATTGCGAGAAGATTTGAGTTTAGGAGCAAGGAAGTCCTACTGCAGTTGTACAGGACACTGGTGAGACCGCACCTGGCGTATTGTGTGAAATTATGATCTCCTAATTTGAGGAGGGACATTCTTGCTATTGAGGGAGTGCAGTGTAGGTTAACCAGGTTATTTCCCGGGATGGCGGGACTGACATATGATGAAAGAATGGGTTGCTGAAATTTAGAAGTTTAAGAGGGGATCTCATAGAAACATATAAACTTCTTAAAGGATTGGACAGGCTGGATGCAGGAAAAATGTTCTCGATGTTGGGGGAGTCCAGAACCAGGGGTCACAGTTTACGCATAAGGGGTAGGCCCATTTAGGACTGAGATGAGGAAAAACGTTTTCATCCAGAGAGTTGTGAAACTATGGAATTCTATGGTACAGAAGGCAGTGGAGGCCAATTCACCAGATGTTTTCAAGAGAGAGTTAGATTTAGCTCTTAGGGCTAAAGGTATCAAGGGATATGTGGAAAAAGCAGGAACGGAGTATTGATTTTACATGATCAGCCATGATCACATTGAATGGCGATGCTGGCTCAAAGGGCCGAATGGCCTACTCCTGCACCTACATTTCTATGTTTTTTCTATGTTTCTGAGGAGAGATAGCGCCAGTCCCGCTGAATTACTCCAGCATTTTGATTATATCATTAGTTTGAGGTATGCTCCAATGTTGCTCAAGATCCTTATCGTATTTAGTAACAGTGCTTACACTACTGGCTGCTCAAGTTTACCTTTTTTTTAAAAATCAAAATACATTTGGGTTATTATTACAGTTGTAAACATGAATCCTCACTTTTATGCCATACCAAAATGTCCTGGAGGGACTTCTTACACTTCATACAAACTGGACAGAACTGTCTGCACATTGAATTTTTTTCAAGTGGAAAAGGTTTCACAACAAGTTCTGTTTGGAAGACTTTTTGTTCTAGTTACAGATATTGGCAATGCCAACAGCTGTTCACGTATCCGTTATTCAAAAAATGAAACCTTCCAGAAAGCAGAGGAGGTTGATGTTGCCCAATTGGACTATGGCCTTGAGTATCACTCTTCCAAGCAAAATAATTGATTTTTCTTTATTCAGATTACCACATAAAAATTCTGAAAACGCAATATTTTCCTTACATCTTGTGGAATATTTTTCAGTTATCGTCACTCAAATTGCTGAACAACTCAGAAAAACAGTTTGGACAAATTCTCAAGTGTTAGCCCATTGCAGAATAATGTTGAGCTGTCCACTGATCAAGGATGTCTCCTGCCGAGAGATGGGATGGCCATCTTTAGTGTCCTGGAAAAATATTCACACTGAGAAGGCTATGAAGGCTATACAAAGTTATTAGCAAGGTACAGATAACTATTTAGAATAGCTGATCTCAAATGTACAGATTCTGTGGGGTGGTAGAGTAGCACAGGTGACAGAGCTGCCTACCACCTCACAGTGCCAGAGACCCGGGTTCAATCCAGACCTAGGATGCTGTCTGTGTGGAGTTTGCATGTTCTTCCTGTGACTGTGTATGTTTCCTCCAGGTGCTCCAGGTGCTCCAGTTTCCTCCTGCTTCCCAAAGATGTGTGGGTTTGTAGATTAATTGCCCTCTGTAACATTGCCTCTAATGTGTAGGGAATGAATGAGAAAGTGCAGTTACATCAAACTAGTGTGAACAGGCATTGGATGGTCAGCGTAGATTCGGTGGGTCAAATTTCCAGGCTGTATCTCTAAAATAATCTACAAAAGAGGTTCTGTAAATCCTCAAATCTAGAAAAAGACAGGGCCTCTATACTGTATCTCTAATCTAAATTAAACCACCAAGGAAAAACTCAGACATGTGAAAGGAATTAAGTGATAATTTCAGAGAGTATACATTTTTAGCTGGCAGAAAGGCAATAACTTTTCGGCCCTTACAAATACACACTCAAAATGGATTGAAGTGTGATGTGTGAGAACTAGTGCATCAGCAAAATGTATATTTGAGCAGATCAAATCAACTTTTCCCACTCTTGACACGTTGGTACTGTTAAAAAATGATCATCAATTCACATATTTAAAATGTTTTTTTTAGTAAACAAGAAATAGTATTAAACAAAGTCCTGGAGGAACTCAACTTGTCAGGCAACATCTGTGGAGGAAACAGAGGTTTTGGCCCTGGATCCTTTTCCAGACTGATCGCTTAAGCATTGCCAGCATTTATACCCCATGAACAAATGATTAATAAGAAATTGATGTTGATAATTTTGCCTTTTTTCCCTTTGTTTGTCTATTATTACTCTGGGCTTACTCTGACAATTCCCATGGATATGGCACTTTTTTGCCTTCTTATCTGTTTGGATGTCCTGGGACCAAGTTTTCTTTCTTTTTCTATGTTAGTGTTAAAAAGGAATGTGGCTTCTTCTTCTTCTTTCGTGTGGCGTGCACAGCCTAAAGTTGTTGGACAACTTGTTCTATTTGATCTTCCGTTTGTGCACGTCAAGTTGATTGCATTAGTCGAAACAGGGCAGACCACGTGAAGGTTGCAATCTTCCACCCCAGGAATGTGGCTGAAAGCCAATTGCGTGCCAATCATTATTAAAAAGGAATCAGAATATGCATTAAAGTTTGATTGGAATTATACGAATGTGACCACACCTAGTTTGCTCTTTGTTCTTGCTGCATAACCATGTACATGCCCAAGAGGCAATGTAATGTCAGTTACCTGGAATTAAGAGATTTTTTCCATGACGTACGATTGAGTAAGAGGGATCCATTTAATTCAGGAGATGCTCTCATTTAGGTTTGCATTTGGGTTTGGGTTTATCATTGTCATATGCACTGAGATACAATGAAAAGCTTTGTTTGGCATGCTATCCAAACAGCTTAAATATACCATATGTTCTGCCCATTTCCCCCCACAGATATTGCCTGTCCAGCTAGGTTCCTCCAGTACCTTATTTTCATTTAAGTATGGCTGGCAACCATTTATCAAACCAAAAGGCTTGCTCTAACTGAATGTAGCACATGAGGTATTAACTCATTGCCGATGAGACCAACTAAAATTAATGTTGACCATTCTTTACTTTCTCTTCTTAAAGCTGTTGTGGTGCCTTCATTATATTTAACAGACACCAATCATTTAATACAATATCTGTATAAATGTTTGCGACCTATTCAATTTCGCTCCTTTTAATTCCTGAAAGATAAAAGTCACTTTCCAAATAAGAGGTAAAAATCTCTTGGTTGACAGCTCAGTAATTCTCTCAAATTTCCCGTCAGGTTTTCACAAAAAAATGAAAACAGGAGATTTACCGTTCAATCTCTTCCATGGCCTGGAAACATTGTGGTAATGACTCAGGCAATACAGTCTTTACGTGTGATTGAAAATAAAACATAACCAAATTTACCCAATTCACAACAGCGGTGACAAGCACGCAATACAAAAAGGAAAACGTTTTGCAAATAATGAGTGAATTCAGTCGAGATGCCTCAGCAACAGTGACATGTTTTTTCTATTGCATAGTTAACATTGTGATAATTTGAAACACAGACCATAAGCAAAGGAAAAAAACATTAGGGCTGCAACTAAAAGTTTGATCATAAGGAAGTAAATTTCAAGAGGATTCTTTAATAAAGAAATTATTAAAATATTTAAACAGGTGTGCTGGGTGGAAGGGGGGGGGGGGGGAGAAAATAGAAGATGATCTAAGCGAAAGTCAATATGGTTCACAAGAAGCCACAGTTAGGCCCATGCTGACTTCTTACAGAGTATCTGAAGGAGGTTAGAAAGGGGTTGGTAGTTCAGGATAAACTTGATTACTTGGAAGTGGTTACTTAATTGCTTGGCGGTGTAACCTGCCATCTCATTGTGTAATGAGGAGAGATGTGCCAAGGGAAAGATAAAAAGAAAAGGAGAGAGGAATAAGGTAAATAGGCAAATAAATTGAGAAATGAAAGATAGATAGATAGATAGATAGATAGATAGATAGATAGATAGATAGATAGATAGATAGATAGATAGATAGATAGATAGATAGATAGATAGATAGATAGATAGACAGACAGACAGACAGACAGACAGACAGACAGACAGACAGACAGACAGACAGACAGACAGACAGACATTGACAATGACAGCTTATTAGTCAAGTAGAATGTCATGATTACAAACAATCTACTTCAGTCTGAGAACTGACCAAGGAGGTGAGGTGACAAGTGTTGGGAGTGTTAATGGCTTTGAGCTTTCTTGTGTTTACTTGGAAAAAGTGATGGTTCATAAAATAGTGATGCTTGTGCATTGAAATGAATGATGGAGACATGGATTGTGCGATGCTGCTAAGAGAAGTAGCAGTCAGATAGCAGATGAGAGTTTGAATGCTCCAGCAACAATTTTGTGGGAGGTAGATGGAAAAGGCATAACTGGAAATCCCCGCATTAGGATTAGATAGATAAGAATGGAACCAAGTGCAAGAACACAGACCAACTACCCTCAAAATGTATTTTCCGTTGCCAAGTCTCTTACCATTAATATCCTGGTGGTCACTGTTAATCCGAAGCTTCACTGGACCAGCTAGAAATATAGAAGCTGCAAGCACAAGTCTGAGATTGGTAACTTGGAGTGAGCACTTCAAGCCCTTTACATAGAAACATAGTAACATAGAAATTAGGTGCAGGAGCAGGCCATTCGGCCCTTCGAGCCTGCACCGCCATTCAATATGATCATGGCTGATCATCCGACTCAGTATCCTGTACCTGCCTTCTCTCCATACCCCCTGATCCCTTCAGCCACAAGGGCCACATCCAACTCCCTCTTAAATATGGCCAACGAACTGGCCTCAACTACCTTCTGTGGCAGAGAATTCCACAGATTCACCACTCTCTTTGTGAAAATTCATGAGCCATTCATGAGCCATAATTCTTAATTAGCAAAAGGGTGAAAAGTAACCAGGGATAGGTGGGAATGTAGTTGGGATTAATCAGGTCAACCATGGCTTTATTGTATGGAGCTGGCTTGTTGAACCAATGGCCCACCTCTGCTCCTAGATTGGGTGTCTGCTATTAATCACTCTCTAATACTAAAAGAGAAAACACTCTAAATAATTGGTTACTTTCATAGACATTGCTTCTTATGACCAATTACTTTGAATGACTAACTATAACTTTGTGGATATTTGAAAAATTACCTTTGCTAAATGTCAACCTGGCAATCTGCTTTTCAGTTTGAACTTCTGTGGGTTGCAGTGGGGTTTCCCTCTATATCTTTAAAACAGTTCTATGTTCATAAAACATTGATGAAACGTGAAAGCCTTTCTCTCCAATTTGAAGTGCAATCGGTTTTTGGTTGTTTTAATGGATTTGCTATCCATTTCAGACAACATGTCACCTGACAAAAGCAAATAAATGAAATCCAGAAGAATCAAGATCTATTAATACATCAGCTATCACAACCCTAGGTTTCTTTACGGCCAATAATATACATTTGGTCACATTTGAAATGCAGGAAACAAGGAAGTTGATTGGCATAGAGCCAGCTTCCACACAAACAGCACCTCAGTCTTCAGGCTGATCATTTCTTAGCAAGCATCTAATTATATTGTTTCTAATTTGTGAATGACTAAGGACTACTCTCTGACATTTGGCATTTCCACATTTGCTCCTTTTGTCGAGAATTAAAATGAATCAAAAAAGATAGTCATAGAGTTGAGGATGTATTCCCAATCCCCCCTTCTACCACATAGAAAAACATAGAAAATAGGTGCAGCAGGAGGCCATTTGGCCCTTGATCATCCCCAATCAATAACCCGTACCTGCCTTCTCCCTTGATGTGGCCCTTGCATTCTTTCTTTTATCTACACATTCTCTGCAGCTGTAATACTATCTACTGCATGGTTTGATTGTATGAATGATTCACCTCGATAAAAGGCAAGACTACGTTTTTCACTGCCTCGCAGTGCACATAACAATATTAAGCCAACACCAACATAGAACTGTACAGCATGGAAATAGCATAATCAAGGACGAGTCGCAGCCTGGCCATTCCCTCTTCTTCCCTCTTCCATCAGGCAAAAGGTATAGAAATGTGACAACACACACCTCTAAACTCAGGGACAGTTTCTTCCCAGCTGTTATCTGGCAACTGAGTCATCCTACCACAACCAGAGAGCAATGCTGAACTCCTCTCTACCTGTTTGAAGACCCTCGGGCTATCCCCGATCGGACTTTGCTGGCTTTACCTTGCACTAAACATTATTTCCTTATCATGTATCTATACTTTGTAAATGGCTCGATTCTAATCATGTTTTGTCTTTCTGCTGACTGGATAGCATGGAACAAAAGATTTTTACTGTACCTCAGTACGTGACAATAAACAAAACTATAAACACTTCCTCTGATAGTTTTTTACATATACACACCACCCTCTATCTTAAGTTGGTTCCTTTTAATTCTATCCCCTTTTCCCTAAACCTGTGCCCTCTAGTTTTAGACTCCCCTCAGCATCTCTGGAGAGAAGGAATGGGTGACGTTTCTAGTCGACGTTTCAACTATTCAGACTGTGAGTCAGGCAAATCAGTTCTTGTCTTTCCAAATGTATGGAGATCCTGTCTCATAGAATCCCCCTGAAGCAAAGGGGGTAGCCCTATGATCAGCAAGTAGGGCTGGCTGCAACTCATTTAAACTGACCTCAACCACAAAATGCTGCCTATTGGCAGTCACCCGAAATGACCCTATGCTTGGATACTGCATGACAACCACTCCACAATCCCTAGGACAGGCAGTCAACCATCTTCTATATATATATATATATATATATATATATATATATATCTATCTATCTATCTATCTATCTTCTTGTGCTTTCCAGTTTGCACGATTTTTCTATTTGCAGAAAAACGGTATACGATAGCGCTACGATTTTTCGCCACCTTACTCACCGTTCTCCTGTGCTCAAGTGCGATAAGTTTTGTTCCGATTGATGGTATATTGTAAAGGTTATTAAGGTTTGAAAATCTTATAAACTGCCATGGGCAGATTGGTCTCCTTTCCTGTCAGTCGACACCACGCAGTTGCACCATCGACCCACTGATTGGCCGCGTCCGCTGTCAGTCGGTTGGAGGTCACCACTGGCGCAGCAGTGGGGAGGGTGGTGCCGCGGGCCGAGCCCGGGGCTTGGGATGGGGCATGACCGGAGCCGAGAAAGAAGCCGCGGCCTGGTACGGAACCAAGGACGAGCCTGGGTCCGGGGTCAGGGACGAGCCCTCCTTCCCTCCCTCCCTCCCACTCTCTCTCCCCCTCCCACTCTCTCTCCCTCCTACTCCCTTTCTCCACTCCCTCTCTTCCTCGCTCTCTCTCCCTCCCTCTCTTCCATCCCTCCCTCCCATCCTCTCAACCCTTCCCTCTAGCCATCCACTCTATTTCCCTCCCCCTCTCTCCACCCCCTCTCCCTCCCTATTTACTGTGAAACTGATACACCCATCACACTCCCTCCCTCTCTCCCTCTTTACAAGCAGGAAGAGATAAGACTTTTAGGCTTTTTGCATTCCATCTCAGTGAGGAAGTGCCTGGAGATTCACTGTGATGGATGTTTGTGTTAAACTGTGTTCATTGTGTGTTCTGTTACTTTATTTTCTGTCATGACTGCAAGGTACCCAATTTCAGTCACACTAATAATTCTCTCCCTCCCCCTCCCTCTTTCTCTCCCTTCCTCCCTTTTCCTCCCTCCCTCTCTCTCTCTCCCTCCCGCTCTCTCTCACTCCCTCTCTTGCTCCCTCTCACTCTCTTTCCCTCCGTCTCTCCCTCTCTTTCTCCCCTTCCCCTTTTCCCTCCCTCCCTCCCTTTCATAGTCACACCCTCCAGCTCTCCCTCCCTCCCTCTCTCCCTCCTTCCCTCTCTCTTCCTCCCTCTCTCTCTTCCTCCCTCTCTCACACCTCCTCCCACCCTCTCCCTCCCTCCTTCTGTATCTCCCTCCCTCCTTCCTCTCTCTCTCCCTCTTTTCCTCCACTCTCCCACTTTCTCCTTCCCTCCTCCCTCCCTCTCTCCCTCTCTCCCTCGCTCCCTCCCTCCCTCACTCACTCCCTCCCCTCTTTCTTACCATCCCTCTCTCTCTCTGCTTCTCTCCCTCCCTCTCTGCTTCCATCTCTCCCGCCCTCCCTTTCACTGAGTCCCAGGTGAAAGAAGAGGGAGTGTCAAGAGGAGGGGAACGGAGTGCTGGGGGATGAGGGGGAATGGAGGAGGTTAGGACTAGGAAGAGAGATGGTGAGGTAATGGAAATGTTAAATGCAAAGTTATTAACTTTAACTTAACTTCTGCCGTTAGTGCTGGACCGTCAGCCCACTACCAATACCTTTACTACCACTATGCGCAGTTGGGAGCTATGGTTTAGTAGTGGAATATTGCGTTGGGGGACCAGGCCTCCGATTTGACAAAGGGACCCAACTAACTTCAGTGTAGTTGGTCTGTGTGATGGACTGAGCTACTTCCACCCCACTCTCAAGAATTCTGTGTGGTCTTAGGCAGACCAGTTTCCAAACCAAGCTGTGATGCAACCAGACATCTGCTTTATGTCTGTTTAGCCCATGAAGTCAATGCCAGTTCCCAGAGACATCCCATTGCACCATACATTTCCCTGTAACCTGCTTTCTTTTTTTTTTTTAATTTTTAGAGATACAGCAGGGAAACACACCCTTCTGCCCACCGAGACTGTGCCATCCAGCAATCACCCATACAATAATTCTATTCTACACACTGGGGACAACTTACAGAAGCCAAGTAAACTACAGACCTGCACATCTTTGGAATGTGGGAGGAAAACGAAGCACCCGGAGAACAAACACGTGCTCACAGGGAGAACGTACAAACTCTGAAAAGACAGCATCCGTGGTCAGGATTGAACCCAGGACTCTGGCTCTGTAAGGCAGCAACTGTACTACTGCACCACTATGCCACCCATTAAGGAAAAACTGGAAATACATTTGGCTTATTTAGTATGCTGGGCATTGGAGCTTAATGCTGTGAAACAAATATCTTGTTCTGTTGACTAGCTATTACTGAGCAGATGTGGTAGCAATAAAAGAAGGACAAATGGTGGATGAGAGAGTAACAGAGTGCCAGAAACCTTGAGCATTAGGACAAATAAGTTCCCTGTTAAAGTCAGCTTGTAATAAAGGAAGTTTGTTCAGAAGGTATACTCGTGACTCCATGTAAAACTTTCCATCTATCCATCCAATAGATTACTCACGATTGATGTAATGCTCACTACTTTGTAGAACCCAGCATTTTCCTTGCAGTCTTTTGTAAAAAGAGGCATGAAATTAACCAACCTCCAGTCTTCCGGTGCCTCATCTGTGTTTATCCATTGTAGTAGCCATTTAGCTTAACTCAGTAAGTTATAACTCTAACCAGTTACCTTTAAATTATATCTGCCTGTAATTATGTGGGTGGGATTCACACATAGTCTGAGGCATGTTTGCGGTTGGGATTCTCGCGCAGACGCCCTAGTAATTAGTTTAGTTTAGTTTGAAGAAGCATGGAGGAGAGGTCACAGCTTTCCACCATGCACGAGTTTGACTAGGAGCAAAACCAAAACGTACTTAAACAAGAAAAAGTTTGGATGAATATCTTACTGTTTTTACTACCACAATAAAGAAACTATTAATTAAGAGGCTGTGATTGGAAGATTTATCTTTCGACGGCATTGAATGTCTCGTGGAGAGCTCATGAATGCATATCGACAATCTCCTAAACCCCTGTCTTCAATCATAGTGACTTAACGGAGAAACGATATAAAAATCTGTCACTACATTCATGATGCAGCTATCTTTGCCAGGGGCCCCTCAGTTTCTTCCAACTTCTTAGGATACACTAGATCAGGTCTTGGAGATTTATCTACCTTTACATATTTTAAGACCTGCAAGACCTCTCCTGCTGCAAAGTTGACTCTTTTCAGAACAGTACTATTAACTTCCGCGAGTTTCCATATTTCCATAATTATGTTGTTTTAAGGACTTGATTCCTTTAGTTTAGTTTAGAAATACAGCCCGGAAACAGGCCTTTCGGCCCACCAATTCTGCACCAACCAGCAATCCCCGCCCACTAACACTATCCTACACTCACTGGGGACAATCTAGAATTTTATCAGATCCATTAACCTACAAACCTGCATGTCTTTGAGTGTGTGTGGAAACTAGAGCACCTGGAGAAAACCCACCCTGTCACAGGGAGAACATACAAACTCCATACAGACAGCACCCATATCAGGATTGAACCCAAATCGTTGGTGCTGTAAGGCAGCAACTCTTCTGCTGCACCACTGATGCCATCTCCACCCACTTTCCCACTACATCCATGCTCAACTTTGTAATGGACAGTTGATCCAGGCAGAAAATAACTATGTTATTTTCTCATCCGATAACTAAGTTATTTTCTAAGTTATTAAAATATCTCATCTCCCAGTTCGCTACTCCCGCTACATAAACTCATTGATTGCCAGTAAGTTCTCTGAGGCTCTCATAGCAGCTCCCGACATCTGCACCATCGAGGCTTCTCCCCCCCATCTCATCACTGACGATCTCATTTTTTAAATTCAATATCACTTCCTCTTCCATCCTGAATTCTGCTGCTCCTCTTAAAATGAAAAAGCCTAAGCCTAAAGGTTAGCCTTGGCTCAATTACACTACCAGAGCACTTAGAAGAGAGTGCGGAAAATCAGAACGGTGTAGCGGCGCCTGCTAGCGCACGTATATATCGAACCCGGCGTTCGGAAGCCGCAGTCATGTGACTCGGGAGGGGCTGCAGTTTTTCACTTGTGCGTGTTAGTTCAGCGCTGACCACCGTTGTGGGCAGACGTGTCTGAGTTACCTGTATACTGGATGTCGAACTTTTGAATAAAGATCTGTTTAAAACTCTGGTAGTTGTTTCTCAGACCACTAAAACGGAAGTATAAATGTGATAAGCTTCAAATTTCCTTCGAATTTCTGAGAAACAATCTTCTCAAATACCAGGAAGCAGTAAAGTCTGCGAGAACACAATACTTTACCGACGTTATTTCCAAAAATGCTCAAAATTCCAAGGTCCTATTTAGTACTATTACCTCTATGATATGTCCCACCCCGAGTACCAGCTTAGCTGGTTTCCCTGCCGTGCGAAGAATTCTCTACTTTTTTCACCAGTAAAGCTGAGAACATTAGAACGTCTGATTGGTTCTTCTAAATTAGACTGCTTCCAACTCGTTACTCTACCCTCCCTTGTAAAGCTTGTCTCCACTATGATACTTGCAACCTGCCCCCTTGACGTTGTTCCCACTGTCCTTCTGAAGGATGTCTGCAATAGTCGGTCCCAGTATCCTCTCTATCATCAACAGTTCTCTGGCCACTGGCTCTGTTCCAACCTGTTTCAAGCACGCGGTGGTCCAGCCCCTCCTGAAAAAACCTAACCTAGACCCCACCTTGCCTAGTAACTACAAACCTATTTCCAAACTGCCTTTCCTCTCAAAAGTCTTTGGAAAGGTAATTCTAGACCAACTAATGCCTCATCTACATGAAAATTCCAACCTGGAAAGTTTCCAATCAGGTTTCAGGGCCCACCACAGCACAGAGTCTGCCTTTTTGAAGGTACATAATGACCTCCTTCTCACCATCGACTCCGGCGACTGTGCAGTCCTGCTCCTTCTCGACCTCAGCGCAGCGTTTGATACAGTGGACCACACCATCCTAATTGACCGTCTCCGGTACGGGGTTGGTGTTGATGGCACTACCCTGAGCTGGTTCATTTCCTACTTAAAAAATAGGAGTTTCTCTACCAACATAGGCAACCTTTTCTCTTCCCCAGCTAGCCTTTTCTGCTGGGTTTCACAAGGTGCCATCCTAGGCCCAATTCTCTTCTCTCTCTACATGCTCCCCCTCAGCCAAGTAATTCAAAGGCATGGCATTTCTTTCCACTGTTCAATGATACACAGCACTCTCTCCCCCTGAAACCCAACAACCGGTCTAATTTAAACAGCCTCATGCACTGCCTCGATGGCTTAAAATGCTGGATGGCTCAGAACTTCCTCCAACTTAACAAGAGCAAGTCTGAGGTCATCCTACTCGGCCCCTCCGACTCCATCAAAACGATACCAGGCAACCTTGGAAGCCTAACCTCCTTAGCCAAACCGCACATCAAAAACCTTGGCGTGCCATTTCACTCCGCACTATGGTTTGATAAGCAAGTCAACTCTGTGGTAAAAGCTGGTTTCTTCCAGCTTCATACCATACCTAAAATCAAATAATTCCTCAAATTCAACAACCTTGAAAAAAATCATCCACACATTCATCTCCTCCCGCCTTGATGACTGCAACTCCCTATACACTGGCATCAGCCAATCATCCCTGTCCTGCCTGCAATTGGTCCAAACCGCCACAGCAAGACTTCTGACTGGTACCCGTAAAAGGGACTACAACACCCCGATCCTGGCCTCTCTCCACTGGCTCCCAGTGCGGTACAGAATCAACTTCAAGCTCCTCTTATACGTATACAAAGCCCTTAACGGGCATCCCACCCCCACCCCCCCCCACCCCCCAATATCAAAAATCTTCTAAACCACCAATCTACCTCCAGGTCCCACAGGTCGGCCGCCTTGGGGCTACTGACTATCCCGCGGCCTAGGTTTAAGCTTAGGGGTGACCGCGCTTTTGTGGTTGCAGCACCTAGACTGTGGAATAGCATCACGCTTCTCATCAGAACTGCCCACACCATCGACTCCTTTTAAGTCACGACTCAAAACCTATTTCTACTCCCTAGCGTTTTTGAGCCCCTCTGTAGGGGCGCTGTAAACAGTTTATGTATGTATTGTTAGGTCTGTCTACCATTGTATGTATCAAATTAGTACCTGCACTGATGTAAAACACTTTGGTCAACGTGAGTTGTTGTTAAATGTGCTATACAAATAAATGTATTATTATTATTATTATTATTATTATTATTATTATTATTATTATTATTATTATTATTATTATGTTTACAGGAAGTCTTTGACCCAAGTTATTCTGCTGCCTGTGATCATCTTCCTGTTAATGGCCACAATTAAAGTCTAAATGTAATACACAAACAAGACTGAGTGCCTTAATAGGGTAGGTCATTTGCCACCTTTAATTTGGATTAAACTGCAGATGTCTGTGACACATCACTGATGCTTTTAATTGAGGAAAGGTCCATTGAGAGATCATGACCAAGGACATGGCGCTGAACTGGGTGGCATGATCCCTGCCCTCTTTATATGCTTCTGAGACCTGGACATTCTGCAGCTGGTATCTCAAGGGACTGGAAAAATACCACCTCTGTAAAATCTAATGTATTCACTTACAGAATAAACAAATCAATGGTGGTCTTCCCTTCCAGGCCAACATCATGAGACACTCAGTGCCCTGCCAATGAAGGCAAACGAGCTAAACACCTTGAAGTTTGGTTACTTTTGGTTACTCTCAGTGATTGGTCAGGCCATGTCACCAACATTCCTGATGCAGGGTCTCGACTCAAAATATCATAGATTTAATTCTCCCCACTCCCTCTTCCCAGATGCCGCTTGACCACAGGGTTCAAAGTTTCAAGGTCTCAAGGTTTCAAGGTCAGTTTATTGTCACGTGTGCCAATTAAGGTACAGTGAAATTCGAATTACCATACAGCCATACTAAATCTTATTGTGAACTCCATCATCAAGTTCGCTGACGACACCACTGTTGTGGGACGTATCACTGATGGGGATGAGACAGAGTACAGAAGTGAGATCGACCGACTGACCAAATGGTGCCAGCACAATAACCTGGCCCTCAACACCAGCAAAACCAAGGAACTGATTGTGGACTTTGGAAGGGGTAGGATGGAGACCCACAGTCCCGTTTATATCAACGGGTCGATGATGGAAAGGGTCAAGAGCTTCAAATTCCTGGGCGTGCACATTTCTGAAGATCTCTCCTGGTCCAAGAACACTGATGCAATCATAAAGAAAGCACATCATAGAAACATAGAAATTAGGTGCAGGAGCAGGCCATTCAGCCCTTCGAGCCTGCACCGCCATTCAATATGATCATGGCTGATCATCCAACTCAATATCCTGTACCTGCCTTCTCTCCATACCCCCTGATCCCTTCAGCCACAAGGACCACATCCAACTCCCTCTTAAATATGGCCAATGAACTGGCCTCAACTACCTTCTGTGGCAGAGAATTCCACAGATTCACCACTCTCTGTGTGAAAAACGATTTTCTCATCTCGGTCCTAAAAGACTTCCCCCTTATCCTTAAACTCTGACCCCTTGTCCTGGACTTCCCCAACATCGGGAACAATCTTCCTGCATCTAGCCTGTCCAACTCCTTAAGAATTTTGTAAGTCTCTATGAGATCACCCCTCAATCTTCTAAATTCCAGCGCCTCTACTTCCAGAGAAGATTACGGAGAGCCGCTATGTCAAGGAGGACTCTGTCTAACTTCTACAGGTGCACAGTGGAGACCATGCTGACTGGTTGCATCGCGACTCGGTTCAGAAATCTGAGCGCCCTGGAGCGGAAAAGACTACAAAAAGTGGTAAACACTACCCAGTCCATCATCGGTACTGACCTCCCATCCATCGAGGGGATCTATTACAGTCACTGCCTCAAAAATGCTGGCAGCATCATCAAGGACCCACTCCATCCCCCCACTACCTTCAGGTAGAAGGTACAGGAGCCTGAAGACTGCAACAACTAGGTTCAGGAACAGCTACTTCCCCCACAGCCATCAGGTTATTAAACCGGGCTTGGACAAAACTCTGAACATTAATAGCCAATAATCTGTTTATTTGCACTTTATCAGTTTAATGATTCATGTGTGTATCTATTTATGCAATGGTATATGGACAGACACACTGATCTGTTCAGTATTCGTGCCTACTATGTTCTGGTGTGCTAAAGCAAAGCAAGAATTTCATTGACCTATCAGGGACACATGACAATAAAACTCTCTTGAACTCTTGAAGTCTTGAAGTCGGTCTCTAACCAGAGACTGCGAGCTCCATGATGTTAACGCCCGCAGGCATTCGCGGTTGGAGCTCAGAGGTCGATCCCTGGTGAAGGGATTACAGGCTCCACAATGGTAAGTCTTTAGGAACCCGCAGTGTAGCTCTCGAAGTCAGTCTCCAGCAAAGGCCGCCATCTCCTCAATGTTAGGCCGCAGTGCAGATGGAGATACAATACGGAAAATAATCGCAACTCTGTCGAGGTTACTTGCTCCAGATTTCAGGATCGGCAGTTTTTTTGTATTTCCATGTAATTCGCATGTCCGACCCCAAGTCTCTGAAACAGAGACACTTTGTACAAGTTCTGAACTGAGAAGGAGTTACCAACAGAGGAAGAGTTTCAAGGATGCCCTTAAAGATTAATTTAAAGAAGTTAAAGAAAGTTCCCAGTGACGGCCGGGAATGTCCGCCCATGATGGCCCAAACTGGAGGAGGAACAGCACAATTGTGCAGCTGGTAGGGCTGTGGCCTCACATGCCAGAGACCCAGGTTCAATCCTAATCCTGGATGATGTCTGCCGGGAGTTTGGATTCCCACCTGTGACCATGTGAGTTTCCTCCATATTTTACCGACCTGCATGCCCTCCCAAAGGTATGCAGGTCGATAAGTTAATTGGCCATTGTAAATTGCCCTTAGTGTGAAAGTCAGAGATGGAATTTGGGGCTAGTAAGAATGAGAATGGCGAGAGATGGTTGGTTGATGGTTGACGGTTGGTTGTTTTGGCCTCTGTGGACTGTACTGTATCTCCATGACTCTGAAAATGTAGGATGGTGTAGAGAACTTCAAGTCCGTGCATTGGGAGCACACTAAAAACCCTGTGCGAGTGGCAGAAGGAATGCACCACTCTCAAATTGCCCCCTTATCTGCTGTATCTTGAAACCCTTGTCCTTGTGGGAGAAACTGCAGATCTCACATGGACTTTATCTCAGAATCCACTTCTTATTTTTCTTGCGTATGGCGTGCACAGCCTAAAGTTGCAGGACAACTTGTTCAATTTGATCTTATGTTTGTGCACGTCGGGTTGATTGCATTAGTCAAAACAGGGCGGACCACATGAAGGTTGCAATCTCCCCACCCCAGAATCCACTCAACCAGAGTAGAAACGAGTTATTTTTGATTCAGCAGCATCGCCTAATAAAAACAGTTGCATCAAATTGGAGATCCTATACCCAAATCCTATTTTGGAGAGCATGCAAGTATGAAGCATGAAGTATTCATCATGAAAGAATGCAATATTCTGCCAACCAACTCTAACGTGGCAATTTTGTAAGATATATTACAGTGAGAGGTCACCAAATTTGATCTCTTCCCACTTACTTTCTATATAGCGAGATGATGCCCTTTCTCAAGGATTTTGACATAGAACATATAACATAAAACATCTAAAAGTACAGCACAGCAACAGGCCCTTCAGCCCAGAATGTCTGTGCCAAGCTAAACTTATCTCAAATGCCTGCACTTTATCCGTACCTCTCCATTCCCTGCATATACATTTACCCATCTAAAAGCCTCTTAAAAGCCACTGTTGCGTCTACCTTCACCACCACCCATGGTAGCGGGTTCCAGGCACCCACCATCCTCAGTGTAAAAATCTTACCCCACACATCTCCTTTAATCTTTGCCCCTTTCTCCTTAAAGGTATGCCCACTAGTATTTGGTATTTCCAACCTGTGAGAACGGTTCTGACTGTCTACCCTGCTCCCAGTTGCTCTGGGACAATCCAGTCTCAGAGAACCATGTACAATTCAGCCAGAAAATCAGCAGTTCCATCAATTGTATTTGTCTTAAATGGAACAGATACACCATGTTTAGTAAGAAATAGCTGGTGCAAATTCTCCTCTTTGTCTTAAGGGCCTGTCCCACCAGCATGCGACTCCATGCAGTGAGCGGGACCAAACCGGCAGCGGGGGCCGCGCGGAGGTCGGGTGAATGGCGCGACATGGCGTGAAGTTGGAGCGAAGTTGGAGCGAAGTCCGCGGTAAGTTCGCAAGGACAGAGAGGGACACACAGAGAGGGACACGGAGGCACATATAGAGAGGGTCACGGAGGCACACAGAGAGAAGGCAACGGAGGCACACAGAGAGGGTCACGGAGGCACATATAGAGAGGGTCACGGAGGCACAGAGAGAGGGTCACGGAGGCACATAGAGGGGGACACAAAGAGAGGGCCACGGAGGCATTCAGAGAGGGTCAAGGAGGCATATATAGAGAGGGTCACGGAGGCACATAGAGGGGGACACAAAGAGAGGGCCACGGAGGCACACAGAGAGGGTCACAGAGGCACATATAGAGAGGGACAAGGAGGCACGACGTGAGGCGGTGCGTAATGCGTCGAGGCGGCTGCGGGCGACAGGCCGTTGCCGCGTGGAATTTTTGAACACGGTCAGTTTTTCAGAGCCCCGCGCATGTTGGAACCAGCTCCGTACAACTTCATACGGCTCAGGCGATCAAAGTGGGACCGGCCCTGCGAGGCCGGACGGCTCAAGCGACCACGTTAGGTCGCGCTCACCGCATGGAGTCGCATGCTGATGGGACAGGCCCTTTAGGCTTTAGAAAGAGGACTGGGGAACCATGAAATCAAGATTACCTTGACTTTAACAATGTGGGCACTTGTGTTCGCTCACGTCCCAAGTTTATAATGGACACCTGTTTGCAATGTGCAGGTGATTGAATACCACATGCCGTGAAGAGGTCCTGGCTAAGGATCTTTAGCAAATGACAAAGTATCATTTTTCCTGATGGGATCTACAAGCTCTGGCGTAGATGGAGCAAGATGTCCATGTCACAGGAGATGCCCATGTCACAGGAATACTCCAGGTCGGTCTCAAACAAAAAAAGTGCCACAATATTGCCATTGATGTCAGAGTAGGCCTGTTGTCAATCTTTACAGAAACTGTAGAAAAAGGAAATTTGTTTTGAAAAGCAGAAGCTCAAGCAAATGCATCAAAGGGTGCTTGCCCCATAAGAAAACACGCGTGGCAGTTTCTAAATTGACTAATATTGAGAAGCTGAATACAAATTCTAAAAAGATCTTTCTCGTCATTGTGGTTCACCATTTGATACCATTGATTAACTATCTTTGTAACAAATTGGGGTTTCCTCATGCATTTAGCAATAAGAGTTCCCCAAACATCGCTTGACTCAGATGTTGAAATCACTCAGGATTTCTCAAAAGGTTAGTCTTTTTTTTTAAAACATCCAAATACTCACAGGCTTTCCCCAGTATGAACACTAGGTGACAGATCGTGGGCCTCGGACTTTTTGATCAGATAAAAACCAAGCTAAAAATATTTTCTATTAACAATCAATTAAATAAAACAGAACAAAAATCAGATTAATAATTAATAATTTATTGGTATGTCAAATGATTTTATATGAATCGCGTTAGTCCTCAAAAACTCAATTCATTTAAAATGATTATCATCAAAACAAGTAACTTTTGCATTTGTTACCCAGAATATATAGACTATCCAAACTCACATATTTTTAAAGATAATCTGAGTCAGTTGACTTCAGTTAATCAGTTCCAGTTATTTACCTATTACTTAGCAGCCGCTTACTCACCATTATAAATGAACACCTGTAGATATGCTTAGTTCTGCATTTAAATATTATCGATGTAAACGGAAATTTTCTACCGATATTCAGTATATTTTTGTTGCGAAACCAACCAAAGTCACTTTGTTCTGCTTTCTTCTTACCACTTCACTTTATTCAGTGAAATTGTCACAATCAAACAGTCAGGGCAGAGTTTTGGTTTTGTAGCTACAAATAACCAGGAAATTACAACATCATAGAGCCCCCGGAAAGTGAAAGTCAAATTCAAAATGCTGCCCAATGTTGATTTTACTTCTTCATTTATCCATTGCATTATATGGCTTGAGTAGTGTGTTATTGCAACATAGGGAGATTTTAAATTTCATTCATAACTACTCGCATTTGGTCATTTGGTATCATATTGCAGAGCAAAACTAAAACAATTTTAGCTTTGCTGAATCTTGCTGACCGCAGAAGAACATATTAAATATCTTGTGTAAGAAGGAACTGCAGATGCTGGTTTACACCAAAGACAGATGCAAAATGCTGGAGTAACTCATCTGGTCAGGCTGCATCTCTGGGGAAAACGAATAAGTGGCATCTCAGGTGGAGATCCTTCATCAGACTTTCAATATATTTGTCAATATATCTTTACCAACCCTAAGCTGGACCAGCGCTAGATGTGGATTTTTAAAGAAATTATAAAAGGGACATTATGTACATACTTGAGAATAAACTGGGAAAATAAATGCTTTGTTCAAAGTAAAGGCACAGACACAATATGAATGTGTTTAAAAAAAGACACAAAGTACTGGAGTAACTCAGCGGGTCAGGCAGCTTCTACAGAGAACATGGATGGGTAACGTTTTCTGTTTGGACCCTTCAGACTGATCGCAAAGGAGTTAAGTAGATGTAATGTATGTGGAGAGTGGTGGTATTGCCTTAGATTTATCTAGTTCTATTTATAGTCATAGAGTGATAGAGTGTGGAAACAGGCCCTTCTGCCCAACTTGCCCACACCAATCAACATGTCCCAGCTACACTAGTCTCACCTGCCCGCGTTTGATTCATATCCCTCCAAACCTGTTCTATCCATGTACCTGTCAAACTGTTTCTTAAATGGTGGCATAGTCCCAGCCTCAACTACCACCTCTGGCAGCATGTTCCTTACACCCATCACCCTTTGTGTGAAAATGTGACCCCTCAGATTTCCATTAATTTTTTTTCCCCTTCACCTTAAACCTATAAATTCAGCTAACAGCCTGTTTCCTTTATCAACATTACTTTTTTGCATATCTTTCTACATCACCGTCTTTATCTCTTGTTCCCCTTTCCCCTGACTCTAGCCTGAGGAAGGGTCTGTATCTGAAACATCTCCCCTTCCATCTCTCCAGAAATGCTGCCTGTCCCGCAGAGTTACTGTGCTCAGCATTTTGTGCCTATCTTTAGTGAATAAGGAATTGAGAATGTGGTAGGTGGATGAATTCTTCATGGACTCCTTAAATAATAAAGGACTATTTTGGGTTGTCTTATCTCTCCATGTTCCTCCTCATCATGCCCCTTCTTGGAAGCTCAGCTGGTGGAAAGGTTTAGCTTCACAGTTGTGTGGTTATACGTCTTTCAGCAAACCACATAAACCTTGACACAATCTTTCCTTAATACCCCATGGGTCTCTCTCAAACATGACTTTATCCTTACCTCCATCGTAACAATATGCGTAGAATTTATAAAAAAACATTGTTAAGCTTCTGTTACAAACTGTAAGACTTAAAGTAAAATTATTTTGATGGTGACTTTGGTTAAAGATTGACGTATCCCGAAATGTCAAAGCATATTTTGGCATTTGTTTGGGAGTGGTGGGAGGGAAAGAAGGCCCAGAGATGAAAGCAATGACTAATTTAGAAATCAACCATGCTTTTCCTTTTAACTCTTCTCATTTAAAATTGTTTGCTTAACTTAAATTATACAAATGTTTGGCAGTTAGAAGAAAAAGAACAGCACTTTTATGTTCTATATTTAAACGCTACTGAAAGGGCTGCTGTTTATCATTTATCCACAACAACACACACATAGTGAAAGATCAGTCTTTATTCCATAGGAACATTTAAACTGCCAGCCATTCTCATCCAGCTCGGCGTGGCTTGTGAGAGAGATCGGGCTGACCTTGATAGTGTAAAGCTGTGTAGTACCGTAATACCATGTAAAGGGTGGCATGCACATATGTGTAGTGGAGATTATAAATCACATGGATCAATAAGGGTTAATCAAGAGTTCAAGAGTTCAAGAGAGTTTTATTGTCATGTGTTCCTGATAGGGCAATGAAATTGTTGCTTTGCTTTAGCACACCCGAACACAGTAGGCACGAATACTGAACAGGTCAGTGTGTCCATATACCATTGCATAAATTTGAAAATGAAAACATATAATAAATTGATAACAGACCTGAAGGATTTAGAACAGAAGTACAAAAATAATAATGACCAGAGAACTTATAAGCAAATAGAAGATTTGAGGGGACAAATGGATGGAATATTAGGTGGAGAAAAAAGCAAGATTTGTAAAACAGGCACATTATGAGCTTGGCCCTAAATCCACTAAAATACTTGCCCGAAGGCTACGCAAACAACAGGCTGACAACACCATACACAAAATTAAGGACCCCTGTACACAGAATTTGAAGAGTGATCCAAAAGAAATAGAATATATCTTCCAGGAATATTATAAAGAATTATATACACAAACATCTACAGTAGATGGGGAATCAATGAGGACTTTTTTAAGTACAAGTACAGGTCGGGCTGCTGAACAGGTCGACTTTGAACCAGCCCGAGTAGGAATCGACTAGAATGAGGTATTGTTTCCCGTACCACTCGAAGATGTCGGCTACTACTGTGGACCAGGGTAAGTCCGGTGTTGGGTGCGGGAGAAATGGTTGTTTCTGTAGTGGGGGGTCAGGCTATTGCAAATTGGGCAGGCGGCAACTTTCTCGAGAATGTAGGCAGCCATGTCAGGCCAGAAAAGCATACCTTTTGCATGTTGGAGCGTTAAGGGGCTGTCCCACTTTCACAACCTAATTCACAATCTTTTTTACATGTGGACATTTTTCATCATGCTAGAAAAAACGCCCCGACCTACTTGATGCCACGAATACCTACGACTAGCATCACGGCCTGCTGCAACCTCCTATAACCTTGTGACGACCATGCTGCGAGCATGAGTCAAGGGCAAACTCGGCAGAGGTTGTGAATTAGGTCGTGAAAGTGGGACAGGCTCGTTATTTCTGCAGCAGGATGGCGCCCATGGACTATATCGAAGTACCTGCTGTGATGAGACATCGGAATAATTGCCTTATGTCCTTTCATTACAATGCCATCTTGAATGACCAGTTCATCGCGGACAGGGTAGAATGGGCGGACAGCCTGTGGCAGGTGGTGCTGTTTGTCTGGCCAGCAATTGTCTGCAGCTGTTTGTGCCACTAAGATTTTTAAGCCTGCGGATGGAAGGCAGGAGACCATCATAACCATGTACCCTTCGTGCTCACTATCAGACAGGTGTTTTTTGCAAGTTGGGCGAGGTGCCCGTGAGAGGATGGCAGCGAAGTGCATGCCCTTACCGCGTTTGTAGGTTAGTCTGATGTCATATCTCTGTAGTTCTATCATCATGCGTTGTAAACACGCTGGATCGGTTTGGATTGCCGTGTGGATCGGTTTACTGAGGATACTGACCAGGGGCTGGTGATCGGTTTCAACCATGATCGGGTTGCCAAAGAAAAAGTCCTTGAATTCCTTGCAAGCACAAGTTACTGCGTGTAGCTCCTTCTCGATTTGAGCGTAACGCTGTTCAGTGTTGGTCATGGTGCGGGAGGCACATACAACTGGTCTAGGACACTTCCTATCATTTTGTAGGCAAGCGGCACCCAGTCCATAGTGGGAAGCATCGCAGGTGAGGATAACTCGGCATCGAAGTATGTGAGGGTTGGAGTGCAAGACATTAGTTGTTTGACGGTTTCAAGTGCCCTATGCTGGTGTTGGTGTCAGGATCAGTGTGTATCCTTGTGGGTCAGTTAACCCAGGATCTGCATCAGGTTTGAGTCATGTTCTTGTGCATTGCGCCCGGCGATCAGGATGTCGTCAACCATTATGTCGCATGGGTAGCCAGTAAAGAGTTGTTCCATAGTACGTTGGAAAACTTCACTGGCTGAATTGATGCCAAATGGCATTCGTAAGAATAGGTGTTGCGAATGTGGTTAACGTGGAGGATGCATGGTCTAGCGGTATTTGCCAAAATGAGTTAATTGCATCTAGGACAGAGAAGACTGTGGCTTTACCCAGGCTTTCTACAACCCCTTCCACCGTCCGCATCGGATGGTGTGGTCTTTTGATGGCAGTGTTTAAATCGTTAGGGTTGATGCAAATCCTTATTTTGTCTTTGTTCTTCTTGACTGCTGCAAACATGGTGGAGACCCAGGAGAAGGGGTTATTGAGGGGTCCTTTGGAGGCGTGGGTTGGAATCCTACTTCTGACACCATGTTTATCATTGATCCACAACAACACACACACACACACACACAGTGAAAGATCAGTCTTTATTCCATAAGCAAACAGGAACATTTAAACTACCAGCCATTCTCATCCAGTTGGCGTGGCATGAGAGAGCGGGCTGACCTTTAGTGTAAAGCTGTGTAATACCATATAAAGGTTGGCATGCACATATGTGCAGTGGAGATTATAAATGGCATGGATTACTAAGGGTTAATCTACAGCTGCTCAGCTCTCATTAGCAGAATTCACAAGGCAGCAACTAACCTCTGAGAGTCTCATGTAGACAAAAATGTCTCGAGGAAATCTTTTTTTTATTTTTTTTTTATTTAAAGATATGGCGTGGAAAAAGTGCCAACCAACGATCCACGTACACTAAAACTACCCTACACACTAGGTTTACAATTTCTACCAAAGCCAATTAACCTATAAACCTGGAGTGTGGGAGGAAACTGGTGCACCCAGAGAAAACCCACACGGTCACTGGGAAAATGTACAAACTCCAGACAGACAGCACCTGTAATGAGGTTCGAACCCAGATCTCTGGCACTAAGGCTGCAACTCTACCGCTGCGCCACCATGCCACCGAAAAGTTAAAGTTCACTTTATTGGTCTCTCTGCCCACTCACTCATTCTGATCATCAAAGGAATGAATAGGCAAAATCATGGCAAACATTGTATGACATAGAACCGGGTACCCACATTAAGCAATTAAAAATAACTGAAAAGTGGCATATTATTTAAAGCGGCTTTAGATTGGAAAGTATACATGAATAAAGAGATGATGTTGTCACATGTAGGTTTAGCGAGTAGTTTAAGAAGGCAAACCTACAGTAAAGTGAGTGGTGTACCTGTGGAAGTTAAATATATTTAAATCAAAAGTATATATGTGGAAGTATATATATGGGAAGGAATCAGTGAGATAGGTGATTGACATGAATAGCAGAATATGCTTGAAGGACCAAATGCCACTGCTGTCCCGCTGAGCTACTCCAGCATTTTGTGTCTATCTGTGCTTCTGCAGTTCTTTCCTTCAGACAAACATTTTTCTTTGTTTGTCTAAAGCAAATTTTATGCCCTATACTCTATTGCCATTCATGGCTTTCTTATTGTGCCTAGATTGGCTATCATATTGCATTAGAATTTACCAGTGCCATCCTTTCAAAGTACCTCTGGCTCTGAAACATGCCAAGAAAGGAAAGTTTTATATAAACGCAGGTACTTCTTAACATTTTTGTCTGTGCATATCTGTGTGAGGCTCTTTTGCATTTGTTTCCCAAAAGCCAGGTACAAGCCATGAATCACCCAGGTGTTCTGCCACTGGTCGTTCCAGTTGATTAAAAAAAAACATTGGGTGTTTCCTATTTCACACCTGTGGGAAAGCACCTGTTCTGTACTTCCTTGTTCGTATGTAGGTGGGAACCAGACCTTGGGATTATGTGTTATAGTACAGATTAAATATGGAAGAGATTAGGCACTCCTTTCTTCCTGGGTTCAAACTGTCCACTTAATTTTAAAGGAGCCTTTGTCAGAATTAGCACACTATCAGACATCATTATGTTTTACTACCTCACAGTGCAACATGGTAACCCCACTCTACAATATTGTTTGTGCATGCATTGATTAACATTTAAACAATCTCTATGCATCGGTGTAAATAGATTAACTCACCAAAGTTGAAAATATTAAAAAACTGCTGTCAGAAATCAACCATAACATATATATTTTTTAAATGAAGGAATCTGAACCTCTAGGCTGCTCAATCCACTGATCTACGTATGTATTTATATATGTTTCAGTGGCTGGCACACTAATAAACATGGCCACAAATACATAGAATGGAACTATGAATTTAACTGCAATGCGTGGGGAAATAACATTTCAGAGCAGACATAAATCAAATAATGTCTCTATTTTGGTGATACTATGTTATAGATACTTACTATCATAAGGATTCCAGTAAATGTAAAGGTGCCATGTTTTTTTGTTTTTTTTTTTGCAGTACTTGTAGAGGTTCTGAGAAAAACATCCAGGGACTTTGTGGACTTTTGCCTCCAAAATCTGGGAACACTCTACAGGAGGGGGTGGTGGAGGAGGTGGTATTACAACATTTAAGAACAATTTATATGAACATTTGAAATGTCACAGGGTAGAAAGCTACAGGCCAAATGCTGGTAAGTGGGTATAGTGTAGCTAGGTACCCGATAGCTGGCACAGACATTGGGTCAGAGGGCATGTCTCCATGCTGTATAACTGAGTTTAATTTATCCTTATTCCTAGCCAGGGAGAGCCAAAATAAGGAAATATACTGACACAAGATAATCAATGTTTCAAACCTTTAATATAATGTTTCATCAAATAACAGAATTTGTCCACAAGACATACTTCATTGAATGATTTAACAAAATATCCCCAAAAATTCATTATTGGCACTTTAAGGCTAAATTTAATCCATCTACATGTAATGATTAAAATTTTAAAGTATAAACAAATTTAGTTTAAAAACTACTATATAATCACAAGAAAGAAAAATCAGGCATAGTGAGATTGGGAAATAAAATACCTTCCTAAATGAGAAGTACAACTATACATCGGTTGAAACAAACATACTAAACACAAATGTGCTTATATCCCAAGTGAACTCATATATTTGCACATACAATTTTGTAGGCATCCAAAATTCTTTCTATTTTGTCACTTTCTTTCAGCACGAGTGCAGCAAATGCCATCACTTTCACCTTACAAATTGTAACCAGTAATTCATCCATCAACCAAAAATTTTCTAGTCAGCAGTGACTTTAATATTTGCCACACTACTACCCTTTTTCACTAAACCTCTTTCCTCCTCGTAATGATCTTCATTGGGTTTTTTTAAACTTCAAACGTATTAATTAGTATAATCTATCTATCTATCTTAAGGGGTTGGACAGGCTAGATGCAGGAAGATTGTTCCCGATGTTGGGGAAGTCCAGGACAAGGGTCACAGCTTAAGGATAAGGGGGAAATCCTTTAAGACCGAGATGAGAAAGACTTTCTTCACACAGAGAGTGGTGAGTCTCTGGAACTCTCTGCCACAGAGGGTAGTTGAGGCCAGTTCATTGGCTATATTTAAGAGTGAGTTGGATGTGGCCCTTGTGGCTAAGGGATCAGAGGGTATGGAGAGAAGGCAGGTACGGGATACTGAGTTGGATGATCAGCCATGATCATATTGAATGGCGGTGCAGGCTCGAAGGGCTGAATGGCCTACTCCTGCACCTAATTTCTATGTTTCTATCTATCTATCTCAGAATCCCACGTGCAAATAACTGGAATAAACCCAACAAATCCTTCCTGTTAGATGGAAAGACCACCTTACCAAACAAATTAAGACATTTCCCAAATTGAAAACTGTTCACTTTACAGAAGTAAACTCATTTTGCTGCATCAATGGTAAATTTGAATTGATCCAAAAAGATCTATATTCTCATAAATCGACGAACTAAGGCAAATATGCACATCAGTGCTGAAAAACAAAGCTACTTCTTGCAAGCCTTATTTTTATTAAAACCCACCTCCTGATTTACCTGCATTTAACGGCTGCAATACAGCAGTTTTAATGTTTTACCAACGTATGGGAAACATTGAATTTGGATATATCTAAACATCCCCCACAGATGTATTCCTAGTTTCGAACTACTAAATATTCTGAATTTTGTATTTACGACAAAATATGCATCAGAACACTACTATATGTTGCACTAATCATCTGTAATCACCTGTTCGGTTTATACTCTCTGGAATTTAGGAGATTGAGAGGGGATCTTATAGAAACTTACAAAATTCTTAAGGGGTTGGACAGGCTAGATGCAGGAAGATTGTTCCCGATGTTGGAGAAGTCCAGGACAAGGGGTCACAGCTTAAGGATAAGGGGGAAATCCTTTAAGACCGAGATGAGAAAGACTTTTTTCACACAGAGAGTGGTGAGTCTCTGGAACTCTCTGCCACAGAGGGTAGTTGAGGCCAGTTCATTGGCTATATTTAAGAGCGAGTTGGATGTGGCCCTTGTGGCTAAGGGGATCAGAGGGTATGGAGAGAAGGCAGGTACGGGATACTGAGTTGGATGATCAGCCATGATCATATTGAATGGCGGTGCAGGCTCGAAGGGCTGAATGGCCTACTCCTGCACCTAATTTCTATGTTTCTATGTTTCTATGTAATAATTTTAAATCGTCATGACCTGGATTTTGTTATTTACATTGAGAACAAAACTGCCAGTCACTGCAACACTAGGATGCATGTCATTAAAGTGAAGTGGCTGCCAGTCATTAATACTCTTCTACAATTATGTTACTTTGCCCGCAAGTCTAATCCAAGTAAAAGCAATGACTGGATGAAAGTGCCTAGTACATACATACTGTCCTCACTGTTAACACCCTGAAAATGATCCACTGCTCAAGAGAACCATTAAAATGGCATTTTCAGATATAATTACGAATCAGCAAACTCACACGCTTACCTCTGTGGATTATAATTAATCAATATTTCAAATATAATGCAGCAATAAATAAGATTTTATTGTCAAAAATGCATTTCTGCTTTTACTTAAATTTCATGTATGTTACAATGTTTATTTTGTGCTCTATAAAGTGGTGACAACCAGTTTAAAAATATATTTTGTCTCTGGTTTATGGTCCATCAAAAGTTTGAAATCTGATTGACTGCTTTGCTCAATATCACTGCTGCCAGAAATCCAAAACAAGGTATGATAAGGGGAACCCAACTTATAGGGAGATAGATATTAGGAAGCATCACTTTACTTCCGACAACAAAATCCAGGCGGACAGATCCAAAGTCAACTCAATCCCTTCTGTTAACTCTAAAGAAGGAAAAGGTGCACAATTCTAAACAACATAATAAAGGTTAATACTACCATTAGAATGCCTTTGTTTACTAAGTACTACACAGTAGTCAACAATTAAAGTTTCTTTCAAAGAAACAACACACATTTGCTCATAACTGGCAAATTTCTCTGTACAAAACTAACAAGACTGCCTAACTGACAGCGAGGGTGGCGAGAAACATCCCAAAATAGGAAGTCAGAAGAGGGACATTCTTGATTGGGCAGCTTTACCCTTCAAGATGCGTTTAACCTGCAAATGAGAAGCGAGAGTAAGCAATTAGACTTTCAATATTGTTTCACTTCGGTTAAAATTGTTTTTTGAAGGAAGCTAGTTTTTTTTCCTAACTATGAATTAGCTTTTATGAAGCTATTTTTTTGGGTTGCTTCTGCAGTCAAGGCTCCAGGTACAACTTTTTGAAGTATGGGGAGATTTATCCACAACGGTTCACTCACCTCTTCTCCTCTTAAACCATCTGGTACAAGATGTACTGGCTGTTCATTCTCCAGGTTTCTGGCACTGGGATCAGCTCCCTTTCTCATCAGAAGCCGAACTGCATCTACCTGACTGAGCCGGTCTTGCATGCCAGCTGCAATGTGAAGTGCGGTGTTCCCATTATATGCCTGCAAATAAGAACAAAAACACACTTTAGCCACCAATAGGTTTTAATCCACCTTCACATCAACATAAAAACACTCATTCTGAACACACTCACTCGTTTGTTTTGTGTAGTGGCTATCACCAATTAGATGTAGTGCTGCCTGAAAATTCATCAAAGCCAACTAGACATTGAAAGGCATCAAATGTTTTACTCTTTACAACAAACTCCCCTTATTGACTAAGTGGTTGCTGGTTGCCTGGGTTGTAATCTTACCTTGGCATTTACTACATTGAGACTGGTGGGTTGCTCAAGAAAGCAACGCAGAAGTTCGACATTCGCTTCTTCTGCAGCCATATGCAAAGGAGTGCGACCACTCTTCCGATCCTGGGGAAAAATAAGACATAGATTTGAGCTTTTTAAAAAGACAAATCATAGATTTGTTCATAGTGACAAAATAATTATCATTTAGTTGACTAACTGACAACACCGACTGCCCAGAGCCATTTTAATTGCACCTGCAATTTCTATTGTTTGATTAGAGTCTAATCCAAACTTACCCGAGTTTCAATAGAAGCTCCCATCTGTAATAAAGCTTTAATCGTATCCAACAAGCTCTTGCTTATCATGACCAGTTCTTGTGTCTCAACAGATAGAGGTTGCTGATGAAGTTTACTCTGAAGCTCATGAGCCATGTGATTCTGGGCCAGGACTGCACAATGTAGAGCAGTCATACCTAAGATAAAAGAAACATTGAAAGTTCTCATCACAATTTACAGCTGGTAGTAAAAGCAAAACAAGTTCTATAAAACAATGCAAATAGTTTTGGTCAAAAAATATTCCAAAGTTCCATTTTGCTCCCTTTTTACCTTTAGTGAATATTATTTGAGAAATTGCTGACTGGTTCAACAAAACAATATAAGCATTATCTCTACTAAATTTAATTTGACAATGTTTAATCTGACTATTGCTTGCGCTAGACATAGTAATAGATCTTACCATCAAAGTTTGTAACTTCCAGATTGAAATGCTGGCAACTTAGCGATAAACCCTTTTCAATGGCCTGCAAAGGAACAAAGATAATCTGTAAATAGTATTCAACTTAAATTAAGCATGGCGTGTATTGTTACTTAATTCAAATATTATAACAAATGAGGCACAATTTATTATATGCACAATATTATAAAAAATTATACGTATTCACATAATAGCCAAGATACAAAATTGCCCAAGGTGATTCAGAGATGCCAACATAAAAAGGGCAACCAAACAGAAGAGTTTAAGATATTTTTGCAAAAAAAAAGATCGGATTTCCTGGGTTGACGAAATAATATTAGGAAAGCTGTTTTAATCACCTCCAGCACTTGAGCTCACTGGCATAATTAAGAGCATATTGCCAGAGTGTGGATTAAATGGTGGAAAGACAAAAAATATTGGAAATAGTGAAGCAAATGGTTTTTTTTTTTGTCCTTCAGGTTCCAAAATAATGAATATTTCCAATATAGTCCAAATTACATGAAATCTTTGGAAGATACATTTCTATCCATAATACTTTATGTTTGGGAATTTAATGGAAACAACATTTATAAAACATGTTGGTTTTTACATGTATCAGCAGCCTCCTGTTGAAGAAAGAAAAAAAAAAAAAAAAACACCCACCATAAGCACATGAAAGTGTCCCTTTTCGGCAATGACATGCAGTGGTGTTCTACCCCAGCGATCCGAAGTATTAACTTGTGCTCCAAGGGTGACCAGGTCCTGGACAATCAGGTGCTGGTTGGCAGCAACAGCCACTTGTAAAGCACTCTTTAAAAGAGAAGGGAATGTTTTACCCACTCATACAAGGAAATGGATGGAAAAAAAACAAATGCCAAACAGATAAGAAACTGGTGCAATAAGCAAACAGTGTAGCTATTGCAAAATGCAAGTAATGCAGTTATATTGAAAAACAAATCCATTTCATTTAAACATTAACAAGAAAGTGTATATTGAGAGATTATTGCTTGCAATGTGAAAGAAGCTGTAAAACAAACAGTGACACAAGAGAGCACACAAAAGGCTGGAGAAACTCAGCGGGTACAGCAGCATCTAAGGAGCGAAGGAGATAGGCGACGTTTCGGGTCGAGACCCTTCTTCAGACACAAGAGACACAGATGGCAGAGCTGCTGCAGCAGTGTTAGTAACCAGGGATCAATTTTGACCATGGGTGCCGTCTGTGAAGTACAGTTGCCTCCATAATGTTTGGGACAAAGACCCAACATTTATTTATTTACCTCTGTGCTCCACAATTTGAGATTTGTAATAGGAAAAAAAAACCACATGCGGTTTAAATGCACATTGTCAGATTTTAATAAATTTTTATACATTTTGGTTCCGCCATGTAGAAATTACAGCGGTGTCTATACACAGTCCCCCCATTTTGGGGCACCATAATGTTTGGGACACAGAAATGTCATGTAAATGAAAGTTTAGTATTTTGTTGCGTAACCTTTGCATGCAATGACTTCTGCGACTGAAAAATCCACACCCGACTCTTGAAGAGTGTTTCTGATTTGTCGGACAGGTGTTTGGGGGAGGGGGGGGGGGGTTTCTTTATTATACAGAATTCTTCTGTTATCAGCTGTGGAGGTCTTCCTTGGCCTGTCAGTCCCTTTGCGATTATTAAGCCCACCAGTGCTCTCTTTCAAAGAGTTTTATACTTGTTTCTCAGTCTCATAATGGCTTCTTTGACTTTCATTGGAACAACTTTGGTCCTCATGTTGATAAACAGCAATAAAGGTTTCCAAAGGTGATGGAAAGACTGGAGGAAAGACTAGGTGCTGAGAGCTCTCCTATACCCACATTAACAAGGCATTTAAACACACCTGAGCATTTACAAACACCTGTGAAGCCATGTGTCCCAAACATTATGGTATCCTGAACTTGGGGGGGGGGGGGGGGGGGGGGGGGGGGGGGGAGACTATGTATAAACATAGTTGTAATTTCTACACGGTGAAACCAATATGTATAAAAATACCCTTTAATAAAATCTGACAATGTGCACTTTAATCACGTGTGATTTTCTTTCCTATTACAAATCTCAATTTACAGAGACAAATAAATAAATGGTGGGTCTTTGTCCCAAACATTATGGAGGGCACTGTATATGCACATTCTCCCTGTGCCTGCATGGATTTAATTCAGATGCTCTGGTTTCCTCCCACATACCAAAGATGTGCAGTTTTTTTTGGGCTAATTGACCACTGTAAATTGCCATGAGTGTGTATGGAGTTGACGAGGAAAGTATAATAAAATTATTGTGAACAGGTAATCAATGGTCAGCATAGACTCCGTGGGTCAAAGAGCCTGTTTTCTATCTATATCCTTAAAACCAAACCTAAACAAGCTACATAAATCGATTGAAAAAATAGATTGTAACAAATGACCTTTTTGGGGGGGATTTCTGCTTAAAAATCAATGTTCCCACAATCGCCTTTAAATCCTGACAATGTTTTTTTACATCGCTGATGTGTCAATGTATGCTTACCTGACCATTGTGTTCCTTAACATCTATCATGTTAACAGCAGCCATCTTCTTTCCAAGAACATATGCAAGAGCCCGTCTGCCCTGTGCAGCAGCGATGTGTAAAAGACTGGAACATAAACAAAAAATAGATTATAAAGTAAAATCAGCTTATAAAATCAGTCTCTTTCCTACACAAGTACACAACCACTGCTCAAATATTTAATTTTTGAAAATTAAACTACATTTTTACCAGCATGCCTGCATAAATAATATTGCTTTCAGTGCTGCAATTTTAGATTAAGAAACATTGAATTTCACTATGAAATTGCTATTATATTTTCCAGAATGTCTGGGGGACAAATCTAAGAAACAAGTCTTACAATGAGGTACACATTGAAAACTGGGCACAATAAAACACATCAAGAACAAAGATTTAGAGACACTTACGTATCACCATCAGAGTCTTTGGAAAGAAGTTGCACTTGAGTAAGATGGGACAGTTTCTTCTCCTCTTGTTCAAGTTGCCATTGAAAAAAGGACTTGCCTTGAGTTTGTGATGGATAGTACAAAGAGGCAGGCTGCGACACATCACCCTGAGAGTTAGGCTGCAGGGAGCCACAACTTGGCATATAAAATTCAGACGATTGTTGACTGCCCACAAGCTGGTCACCAATTTGAGGAAATGATAACTCCTCGGGCATGGACGGATTTGGGTGCATTGGAAAAGCAAATGTACAATCTGGAAAATCACTTGGCATCTGGTGAAAGCCTAGGACCTGTCCACAGGGGAGAACTTGCTGGAAAGTAGGAGATTGGTGGACAGCTTGATATGGCTTCAGGTCCTCCTGTTGTTCAGAAATTTGCGGCGGACTACGTATTGGGAACGGCTTAAAGTCCTGGCACAGTTCAGGGGATAGATGGCATTCATGGAGTTCCTGCATACAACTGTTGCGGAATTTTCCTTCCTTATGAAAAGTTTGATCATTCTTGGCAACATTGGCCCAGTTGACCTGGACAGTATTCAGAGAAATCTCATGGGTATCATTCTGCAACATTTTAATTATGGCCTCAAGAACATCTGGAGTTACATCATTTCGTGATTCAGTTTTATGGGCTCCATCTGAATTCTCAGAGCTTGGAGTCTGGGGCGGAGTCTACATTGAAAAACAAATTAGACAATTAGTCAAATAAATGATCTTATTTAAAAATTATGCACTATTTGACAACTGCCGTAGCAAGTGCATCATATTTTCACTGCCTTGTCATAAAATGACCACCATTGTTTTACTCTGGGTTCCCACAAGCATTAATATTACGGTCATGTGCAAATCTAGAGACTACACTAAAGAAATAACAAAAGCAAGACTATATTTTGAACAAACATTGGATATTCTTACCAGTGGGTAGGATGATGCAGGCGTTGCAGATTGCTTATATGGAGGTGCATCAGTTAGGTTTTCCAAAGCTGATCTTTTTTGGCCACGCAAGACAGTTCTTATTTCTGTTCAGATCAATAAGCAAATTATTAGTCATGTATTTGTACAGCATAGAAACAGGCCCTTAGGCCTACCACTTTCATTCATCCTTATGCCCATCTATACTAATCCCACTTAGATTCATAGTATTATGCATCTTAGAAACAGACCCTTCTGCCCAATCTTTCTGTGCTAACCAAGTGCCTTTCTGAACTAATTCAATTTACCTGCATTTGGCCCACATCTCTCTATGGCTTGCCCCGTCAAGTCCCTGTCTAGATGTCTCTTCCATGCTGCTACTGCTCCTACCTCCACTTGCTTTGGTAGTTCATTCCAGCTAAACCTATGCCCTCTAGTTTTAAACACCCCAAGAATAGAAACAGGTACTGGCTATCTGTCCTATCTATGATTCCCATGATTGTATATAGCTCCATCATGTCATTTCCGCCTTCTTCACTCTGGGAAAATCATGCTCATTCTATCCAACTCAAGCTTTCCAATCCCGGCAACATCATTGTGAATCTTTGCCACATCCTCTCTAGCTTAATCACATTGTTCCTCTTGCATAGCAACAATACTTCAGGTGTAGACCCACCAATGTTTTGTGCATCAGTACTATGACATCACAACTCGATTCCTTGGCAGATGAAGGCAAGCATTACTGATTCATTCTTTCCCACCCTGTCCACTTGTGTTGCTGCTTTCAAGGTACTATATAACTGTTCCTGTGATCCTGTTCAACAATACTGCCCATGCCCCTGCCATTCAGTGTATATCCTGTTCATGTTTAACTTCCCAAAATACTGCACAGCACATGTTCTAATTTGTTTTAAAAATAACATCTACGAATTTGCAAGATAATTACTTACGAGAAAAGGGCTCTTCTGATGAATTTGAATGAGCCTACATTGAAGAAGAAAAAAAAAATAAGGATATAGATAATTTCCCCCAAATAACTTTCCATTTGATCTAAATCCAATTGCTGTTTAGTCAAAGATTACAGTAGATTGAATTGCTTAAAGTTAAAAGCAAATGTTAGCATTTAAGCAAGTGATGAATTTTCAAATGTTTGACTATTTAAACAGATTTATTGCAATTTAACAAATAAAACAGAAAAAAATAAAAATCAGAGAGACTTACCAGGTGACTTCCCAGCTTGGTGTCTGAGTGAGTGCTCCTCAAGTAATTGAGGAGGTCCTTGACAGGATGCTTCACTCTAACTCCCTGGAATGGTTGTTTCAGAGCCCTTGCTGTGCCCAAGCAGGCCACTAGAAAAGGAAATGCAAGGATGAGCATTTTAAACAGCGGCAGTAATGCCTTTTACACCCAAGGAAACACAGCAGCCATATTAAATCCAGCCATCTCCAACAAACAACACTGCAGTAAAGACCAGATACTCTGCTTTGTGCATTGACCCTGAGGGAGTGGGTGGACTTTAGTTTCACTTCTTATCTGGAAGTTATATAGTACAGCCACAAAGAATCAGCCAATCTCTCAAATTGAACTTGATCCTTGCCTTGTCTAGGGCAAGGCGACAAGTCGGAATAACAGTGTCAAGGCAGAGGAAAATCTAGGGCTGTAGATTAAGACATGACAAGAGACATTTATTTGTCACACAAACCAATTGGTACAGTGAAATGTGTGGTCACTATACAGCCATACGAATAAAAAAGAGCACAGAACACAATAGTCTTTAACATAGACATCCCCACACAGTGAAATCAAAGTTTCCCACTGTGAGGGAAGGCACCAAAGTTCAGTCATCCTCTGATGACTCACCTCATGTGCCTGAAACAGGCAATACATATTGCCCAAACTAACCTAAACCACGATTGAACTAAACATCAGGAACCACCATTCCAAATTAATAATCTACTATAAATCCAAGGAGAACATTGCTTCCAGTTCGAACAATTCTTAGTCATCATTTTACACCAAGCAGACTGGATCAGTAAATGCGATTCCTTCGTACAATAAGAAAAATGAAATCAAATTCCTGTTCCAGACCACTTGGTATGTCAGATTAAAATCGCTAGTTTTATTTTGTAGACTATTAAGTCAGGTGCAGTCAGCGAAAATGGTTATTTTCTCCCAATCTTGTTCTATTAAAGTAGCAAAATAACGATTTAATTTTTGTTCGCAAAATAATCCCGTTCACTGTTGTCCGACGCAGCCCCGCCCTACTCATCGATCAATGCAAAAACTTTCCATTTTTGCTGCAAATGGAAAGGTTGGCAGCTGGCAACAGTGAGCTGCCACGGGAGGGGGGGGGGGGGGAGAGCAGTGGGGGGGGGAGAGCAGGGGGGAGGGGGAGAGCAGAGGGGGGGGAGGGGGAGAGCAGAGGGGGGGGAGGGGGGGGGGGGAGAGCAGAGGGGGGGGGAGGGGGAGAGCAGAGGGGGGGGGGGGGGGAGAGCAGAGGGGGGGGGGAGGGGGGAGAGCAGAGGGGGGGGGAGAGGGGGAGAGCAGAGGGGGGGGAGAGGGGGAGAGCAGAGGGGGGGGGGAGGGGGAGAGCAGAGGGGGGGGGGAGGGGGAGAGCAGAGGGGGGGGGGAGGGGGAGAGCAGAGGGGGGGGAGGGGGAGAGCAGAGGGGGGGGGAGGGGGAGAGCAGAGGGGGGGGGAGGGGGAGAGCAGAGGGGGGGGGAGGGGGAGAGCAGAGGGGGGGGAGGGGGAGAGCAGAGGGGGGGGAGGGGGAGAGCAGAGGGGGGGGAGGGGGAGAGCAGAGGGGGGGGGAGGGGGAGAGCAGAGGGGGGGGGAGGGGAGAGCAGAGGGGGGGGGGGGAGGGGGGGGAGAGCAGAGGGGGGGAGGGGGAGAGCAGAGGGGGGGAGGGGGAGAGCAGAGGGGGGGGAGGGGGAGAGCAGAGGGGGGGGAGGGAGAGCAGAGGGGGGGGGGGGAGGGGGGGGGAGAGCAGAGGGGGGGAGGGGGAGAGCAGAGGGGGGGAGGGGGAGAGAGGGGGGGGGGAGGGGGGGCAGAGCAGGGGGGGGAGCAGAGGGGGGGGAGGGAGAGCAGAGGGGGGGAGGGGGAGGGAGAGCAGAGGGGGGGGAGGGGGAGGGAGAGCAGAGGGGGGGGGGGGAGGGAGAGCAGAGGGGGGGGAGGGGAGAGCAGAGGGGGGAGGTGGGGGGAGAGAGAGGGGGGGGAGCAGAGGGGGGGGGGGGGGGAGCAGAGGGGGGGGAGGGCAGAGGGGGGAGGGCAGAGGGGGGGGGGGAGAGCAGAGGGGGGGAGGGCAGAGGGGGGGAGGGGGAGAGCAGAGGGGGGGAGGGGGGAGAGCAGAGGGGGGGGAGGGGGAGAGCAGAGGGGGGGGTGGGGGGAGAGCAGAGGGGGGGAGGTGGGGGGAGAGCAGAGGGGGGGGAGGTTGGGGGGAGAGCAGAGGGGGGGAGGTGGGGGGAGAGCAGAGGGGGGGGAGGTGGGGGGAGAGCAGAGGGGGGGGAGGTGGGGGGAGAGCAGAGGGGGGGGGAGGTGGGGGGAGAGCAGAGGGGGGAGGTGGGGGGAGAGCAGAGGGGGGGAGAGAGCAGAGGGGGGGTGGGGAGAAGAGGCAGGAGGGCAGAGGCTATTTCTGTATGGAGGAAGTGGGATGATATGCGTGGGACGGTCGGACCAGTACAGCGACCAGTGGGAGCGACTATAATCTGGGCGAGAAAAACTGCTGGAATGGAAGGGGAAGGGCGGCAGGTCCACCGGACTGGAAAAGGGGGAAGGGGCGTTAAACTTAGTGGGTAGGGGGAGTTAAGAGGAGAGGCGGCCGAGCCTGTAAAGGCTGGGCGAGGGGACGCGACGCGACGCTGACTGTGGCAGGAGGTGCAGCTATCATACCTGGCGACGGGACGCCGCAGCTGGACGTCTCGGACAGCGGCGAGGCGGGCGATGGCGGCTCGCTGGCCGCGGGGGAGCTCTGGTAGAAGGAGCCCAGGTTGATGGGGCTCGACATCAGCCAGTTCTCGCCGTCGTTCGAGTTCTCGCTCCCTCGGTCAAGGATCATCCTTCGGGCGGAGAAAGGAAAGCCGGAATGCGGTGGTGGGGACGTGTTCGAAGCAGCTGCGTGAGTTCACCTAGATCTACAGAGCTTCCTCTGACTTGTTCGCAACTAATGCACAACCCACCCCCCGACACAACTATTTTTCTGCGGCGCCTTCCGGGAGGCAGTCTTATTATGTCTTCCCTTCATCTCCTATTCGTCCCGTCTAACGGGGAGGATCCCATGAAGGGGCAGGAATTACGGTAAGTGCAAGAACAACCTTCATTACTGGCAATGATGTCATGGGAAGGGGAGGAGTAGTCCGAGGTCCTATTGCCAAGGTTATCCTTCTCGAAGGGCGATCGGCGGTGGCGTAAGGAAGGAAGGAACAAACAAAGAACATAAAGTCATAGTGTACACAAAAGGCTGGAGAAACTCAGCGGGTGCAGCAGCATCTAAGGGGCTGCACCCGCTGAGTTTCTCCAGCCTTTTGTGTACCCTCGATTCTCCAGCATCTGCAGTTCCTTCTTTAACATAAAGTCATAGTTGCTTCGCTCTATGATTTTTAGTTGCTTCCGAATAAGGCGAGGTTAGGGCACGTGAGCGAGTGCTCGACCCCAACCAACAAAAAAACGATTCTGAAAGGGGTCTCGAAAAAAATAAGCGGTGACACTTAAAATTATGTGGCATAGATAATGTAGGGACTTCCTCCCCCAAAGAGAAGATTTATAACCAGAGTGCGTGTTTCTCGACCCGGAATGTCACCTATCCAGTGATGCAGCCTGACTCGCTGAGTTACTACAGCATTTTTTTAATCTATTTAAGCCTTTAAGGTGGAAGATTGCAACCTTCACGTGGTCCGCCCTGTTTCGACTAATGCAATCAACTCGATGTGCACAAACGGAAGATCAAATAGAACAAGTTGTCCAACAACTTTAGGCTGTGCACGCAACAGGAAAGAAGAAGAAGCCTTTAAGGCAATGATTAGGTGAATGGCGTAGCTGCTAGTGCCGCTCCCTCCCTCTGGTGGGTGGGGTATTTCCTCCCACGTCCCAGTGACGGTGCAGGTTTGTTGGTTAATTGGCCTCTGTAAATTGCTCCAAGCGTGTGATGGAGGTGTTGAGAAAGTGGGATAACTGTAGAACTAGTCTGAACCGGTGATCAATGTTCGGCATGGACACGCGTGATCCGAAAGGGTTACACAAAAAGCTGGAGAAACTCAGCGGGTGCAGCAGCATCTAAGGAGCTCCTTAGATGCTGCTGCACCCGCTGAGATTCTCCAGCTTTTTGTGTAACCCTCGATTCTCCAGCATCTGCAGTTCCTTCTTTAACACGTGATCCGAAAGGCCTGTTTCACTGCTGTATCTTTTAATCACTCAAAGGGATTTGATAAATATTTATTTTCACTGGGATAGGTGCAGGGCATTTCCTTGCCAACCTACTTGACCTGTCACGATTGAAACATGTAGGTTGGAAATTCCAGGTCTTGAGCCTTTGGAACAGAAAGCATAGACCCCAATCTCTGAGCAAACAAATAATTAAAAATGAGCAACCTTGGACGAGAATAGGTTGGGACTGAATGAACGGGTTCATGGAGGTTGGAGGGATGCGAATGCCAGCTGAGCATTATGGTATCACATGTCTATGCCAATCGCTGTTCATGGTCAGAAGTGCACTGCTGTGTGATACATTATGTGGTAGTCGTCTGGTCTCCATGCCACTGGACCAAGACTTTGCTCTGTGGAGGCCTTGTGCCAGCTGATGACCATCTAACATTATAAAATTAATATGCAGGTATCTTCCACCTGACAGAATTGGAGTGGAAGCAAATCATAATTGATTGTGAGGCATTGCCCAAGAAGAGAAGAGGGAGTTATCATGGATGGTAAAGATTGGAGAATATCACAGATATTGTTTTGGTGCATATTATGACACAGGCAGTAGTTTTTTAAAAGATAAATATAACGGATTAAGAAAAGCAGGGAGAGGGAGATCAGTCAGGAGTGTGTTGGAATAGTTGAAATAAGGTATTGGGGGAGGAGGGTATGTGCCCTTCAACCATTGAGGTGTCCTTCAACCATTGGGGAGAAGGCAGGAAAGGGGTACTGATTGTGAATGATCAGCCATGAACACATTGAATGGCGGTGCTGGCTCGAAAGGCCAAATGGCCTACTCCTGCACCTATTGTCTATTGTCTTTTGCTGGTTCTAATTTTAACTCAAAACAGATACAGACGCAAGATTTGTACGAAGGAACTGCAGATGCTGGTTTACACCTAAGACACAACATGCTGGAGTAACTCAGTGGGTCAGGCAGCATCTCTGAAGAAAAGGAATAGGTGACGTTTCTGGTCAAGACCCTTCTATCTCCAGGGTTCGACGAGACAGTAGAAGGGTCTTGATCAGAAACATCACCTTTCCTTTTCTCCAGAAAGGTGCCTTTTCCTTTTCAGCTGCCTATCCCACTGAATTACTCCAGCATTTTGTGTCCATCTACAGACCCAAGACATTTCTTTCAGGGTTCTCACTTTCCAGTAGTTTTTGTTCCCATTTCATTTATCTAATATACGTTTATTTTCTTTAATCATTATTTCATCATTGATCAAATGGAATAAAGCAAAATTCATCACATTGCAAGTATTCCAACTGAGGATTCCCCTCATTTCATCAAGTCCAGTTCTTTCACTGCCTCCAATCACCCTACCCCTGCCATGTCTATTCCTGTCCCAAGCCATTGTCATGCTGAAACCTTCTGTTCACAACCCGAGTGGCATTATTTAGCCCTGAAGTTCTAACTCAATGTCCTCGCCACAGTGAATATTGATAGCATCCCCTATCTTTACCTCTACCTCAGCCTATATGTTGCTAAAATCTCACCCATATTCCACTTTCTATACTGAACCTTTTCAACATTCTCATGTTCAGACTCCCCTCTTCCTTTCTAAACTCAGCAGCTCATGTTCCAACTCTCACCATCTCCCACTCATATTTCCCTTGGTATTCTCTGATCTACATTGGATTCCAGTCCACCAGCATTTGAATAAAATTCTCATCCTTTGGATTAAATCTCTCCATTTGCTTCATCAAACCCAATTCCATACCTCTTATAGTCTTTTTGCCCTTCGTAGCATCTCTCTAATTCTGAATTCTCACTTCCCTTCACTAACTGCTAACAGCTGCACTCAGTAATTCAGCATGTAAGGCTGAACATTTCTCATTTTTGGAGAACATGAATACATTATGTTTCAGGTCAGGACCTTTCTTCAGATACATTGAGTGTGAAGAAGGGTCCTAACCCAAAACGTCTCCTTTCCATGTTCTCCAACGAGGCTGTCTGACTTGAGAAGTTACTTGAGTAAAGCAATAATCCTGATAATTGATTTATCTATTGAATGATACATCATTTCGACTCTTTGGATGAAATAATTCTCTAACTTTATATTAACCCCAATACCTATATTTCCATTTACCTTCTGAACTAATCAAATCCATAAAAACAACATCTATAAACTGTGGGTACACAAAATGCTGGAGAAACTAAACATCTATGGAGCGAAGGAGATAGGCAACATTTCGGGCCAAAACCCTTCTTCAGACTGATCTATAAACTGTACTCTTTTTTTTTCACCAAAGTCCTTCTTCAAACAGTTTAGTCAGATATTATTTACTTCTCCTTTATTGGCTCAAACTTGTTCAAGTTAGATTTATTTTGACTTTGCTGAAAGTCTGTAGTAATTTCCTACCTCTTATATTCGATTATTTGGCCTATGGATTTGTGATTTATCTCTCTCCATTTTTTTCACCTCGCTCCAGTTTATCAACAGGGCTATTACAATTGAAATCCTCCAGTCTTTTGGCACCACACCTGAATCAAATGATTGAGGTCAGTGTTGGTACTAACCATAACTACACACAGGAACCTAAGAATTGATACCTATGGCAAAAATTGTTTCATCATACTAAGTTCTGACAAAGTCATAGAGTCATGAAATGTTACAGTATGGAAACAGGCCCTTCATTACAATTCATGCACGATGACCAAGATGCTCCATCCAAGTTATTTTGGAGTCCACCGGAAACATTGCTCCGATCCTCTTTCCACAGTTGCTGTCAAGCCTGCTGAGTTTTGAAAGCAGGTTCTACGTACTTTATGTGATATTTCCTTGTAATTTAGCTCTTGGAGTTCAGATAGATTTCATGCTCCAATGTCAAATCATCCTTGCAAATGCAGTGAACAAAACTGCTCACAGTACTCTGGGTGTGGACTTGCCAGAATGTTGTATTACCGGATTTTAGTGTTGTAGGTCTATAGCCCAGGATTCTTAACCATGTTGATGAAAGGTTATCAATTTTGAAACATGAATACTTTTTTTCTCTCCAAAGTTCTTGCCTGACCTGCTGAATATTTCCCACATTATCTGTATTCATTCATTTTACCTTTTTCAATATTTCTGTACGTGTCCTTGAGATTTTATTAATGGCTATCCAAGTAGCTGTAATTTTCTATTATTATTGCCAAAGCTTCCAGACATATGTTGTACTGCATTGATACTATTTTGTGTTGTAAGTGTTCTAGATACTTCTCTTTATTTATTTTACAGTTGCATATCTTTAAGTCAAACAGTAGACATGATGAGGTGGCTTTCTAAAAGTCAGCTGACATTTCTAATAATTGTTAAAGAAGGAACTGCAGATGCTGGAGAATCGAGGGTACACAAAAGGCTGGAGAAACTCAGCGAGTGCAGCAGCATCTAAGGAGTGAAGGAGATAGGCAACGTTTCGGGTCGAGACCCTTCTTCAGATTGTGCCTTTCTGATTATATCCTGCTAAATTGAGGGTCTGCCCATTATCTCTGCTGTGTCGTTAGCTGCTCAATCAGTAACTGGTCAATAATTTGATTTAACTTCCATGAGTTTTTACTGTAGCCAACAATTTCTTACATAATATGTTTCAAATGATCCCTGGAAATTCACATAAATAGCATCCTGTCCACAACTTTAGTCGTCTATTAACATATTCAGGTTCACCAGACCAAACAAACATTTTTACGTAACCTGGCATAAGTCCTGGGTGGTTATCTCTCCACCAAGTGTTGAGTTATTCTATCATTTGCATGGTCTCTGTAATTGCGCAAACATAGATAAAGGGCTCCTTGGTCTGTCTTTCAAATGCTCAACCTAGCTTTCTCCATGACCATCTTCATAATTTTAAATTCCGAAGTTGTACTGAACCTATTGGAAAAATTGTGCATATGGTTCCAATGTTTGAGGACGTTTGCCTCAAAAGGAACCAAATGTGTAGTTTACAATCCGTTCACTACAATTCTTTTATGCTTTCAATTACTTCCTTTAAAATTCTGAGATAGGAATCATCATTGTCGTTTATCACTCTTTAGTACTATTAATTTCTTCTTTGCTGATATTTAGTCTTTGCAAAGTCCCTGGGCTTGTGTAACTTTAGTTTCCTTGCGTGTTTGGCACGCCATGCTCCTTTTCCAAAGCAAATATTAATTCCTAACATCTGCCATTTCTTTATTATTATCTATAGAAACATAGAAAATAGGTGCAGCAGTAGGCCATTCGGCCCTTCGAGCCAGCACCGCCATTCAATATGATTATGACTGATCATCCAAAATCTGTACCCCATTCCTGCCTTCTCCCCATATCCATTGATTCCTAAGAGCTATATCTAACTCTCTCTTGAATACATCAATATACATCATCTATAGTATTAGCATCTCCTTGCTTCTAATCATCTTGTTTCTCCAAGTATTGAGGAAGACATTTTTGTATTGATTTTGATATTCCATATAAGTTTCTCCTAAATTCTTTATTGTATGCATACTCATCATCTTGTGTTTGCAGCTTGTAGTTTTCAGACTAACCTACATAGGAACCCACATATCTCCATGTCGACCCTCAAATGTTTCTTAAACGCTGTGATAGTAACTACCTCGATTACTTCCTCTGTTAGCTCATTCCATACACATATAATCCTTTGTGTAAAAAAAAGTTGGCCCTCAGGTTCTTATTACATCTTCCCCCTCTCACCGTAAACCTATTTCATCTGGTTCTCAATATCCCCTACTCTGGGTAAGAGTCTCTGGGCATTTACCCTTTCTATTTCTCTTATGATTTTGTACACCTCTATAAGACCACCCCTCATTCTCCTGTGCTGCAAGGAATAAAGTCCTAGCCTGCTCAACCTCTCCCATACAGCTCATTAATTATACAACTGAAAACAAACTTTTTACCCCTAAGAGAAATATAATACTGATAGCCTGGCCATTTTGCATCACTCCAATACATTGGAGACACCAATGGGCATATTGCAAAAGAACTTGGGCCTTGTTGTCCTGGAGAGACCACTGTTGGATACTCCCAGGGTAATGAGATTGACTGCGATTGCTTCAAGGTAGCTGAATGGCTTTAACCTTCTGACACCATTATTTCCAGCACACTCCTCCTACCCTCTCAATGCTCTATTTACAGAACCCAAATGCTGAATCTACTCACTACCTAGCCATCCTTCAATACATATCTTTCACACAACACATCCCCATTGAAATTGCTAATATCCCCCTCCCCAACTTCCATCCAAATTGCTGGGTGTTTTTCTCACAAGCCTACCAGCAACCAGCTTGCTGGGATCTCTTGCCCATGTTACACACATCCCACCAACCATGACATATGCTTCATTGGCCCAGAGATTATGTCATCTGACCTGCCCTCCATAATGGCCCATATTCCATGCCAAAAATGTGCATTGTCTAGTTATTTCTACCCGAGGCCTGTAGGATATGGGTGTAGTTAATGTTATTTTACTCGTGACGCTTTCATTCGTGAAGTACTAGAATTTCTAGGCATAATTGCCTCTCATTCTGTATCCCTAGAATGTAGAAAATAGAACAGTACAGCGCAGGAACAGGCCCTTCGGCTCACAAATGACTAGGCCAAACATAATGCAAAGTTAAACTAATCTCCTCTGCCTGCACGTGATCCATATCGCTCCATTCCCTGCCTATCTTTGTCCCTATCTAAAAGCCTATTAAATGCCACTATAATTTGCTTCCACCGCCAGTCATGTCAGCACATTCCAGGCACCATTCCCTGTGTAAAATAAAACTTACTCCTGCATCCCCTTTAAACTAATCCCCTCGACCTTAAGTTTTTCCCTCTAGTCTGCCCTCAGAAAAAAGTTTTGATTGTCCATGTAGTCTATTTTTGTTCTACTGTCAGGTCATCCCTATACTTCGGAAGCTCCAGAGAAAACATAGAATAAGTACAGCACAGGAACAGGCTCTTCAGCCCGTAATGTTGGTGCCACACATAATTTCCCTGGCACATGATCCATATCCCTTCATTCCCAGCATATCCATGTGCCTATCTAAAAGTCTCTTAAATGCCACTATCGTATCTGCCTCAACCACCATCCCTTGCAGAGTGTCCCAGGCACCTACCATGTAAAACAAAAATATGCCCCGCACAATTCTTTTAATCTTTACCATTCTCGCCTTAAACCTATGCCCTCTAGTCCTTCATATTTCCACCCTGCAATAAATGTCATAAGAAATAGTAGAATTAGGCTATTTGTCTTATCAAATCTATTGTGCCATTCAATCATGGCTGATCTATCTGTCCCTCCTAACCCCATTCTCCTGCCTTCCCCCCCAAATAATCTCTGACACCTGTACTAATCAAGAACCTATCTATCTCTGCCTTCAAAATATCCACTGGCCTGGCCTCTATAGCCTTCTGTGGCAAAGAACACAGATTCACCACTATCTGACTAAATTAATTTCTCCCTCATCTCCTTACTAAAAGAACGTCCTTTAATTCTGAAGCGATGACTTCTAGTCTTAGACTCTCCCACTACTGACTGTCCTTTGTTCTGTTATTTATTGTTCAAAGAATTCCAGCAAATATGTCAAGCAAGACCTCCCTTTCACAAAGCCATTCTGACTTTGGCCTATTTTATCGTGAACTTCCAAGTACTCCGTAACCTCATCCTTTTTAATGGACTCTAAAATTTTACCAACCACCAAAGTCAAACTAACCAGCCCATAGTTCCCACTATTCTGCCTTGCTCCCTTTTTGTGCAGCGGGATAATATTGGCTATTTTCCAATCATCTTGGACCACACCTGACTAGTGATTCCTGAAATATCACTATCAATGCCTCCACAATCTCTAAAGCCACCTCTGTCAGAACCCTAGGTCTACCCTATTTATGCCTCACAATCTTATATATTTCTATTTGGTTTCTCCTCAAGCTTCTACGCTCCAGAGAAAACAAGGCAAGCATGTCTAACCTCTCCTTGCAGGTAATACCTTTTACTTCAGGTATTATTCTAGTAATCTTTTCTGCACCCTCTCCAATTCCCCCACATCATTTCTATAACGGGGCAACCAAAACTGCACCCAATACCCCAACCCAATGCTGTACATTCGATCACCATTAAAAATGTTGGGTTTGGTCATTCAATGGTTACATTAATGGACCTAAAGCTTATGATCGGGATTTGGTTGGCAAGGGTTCAAATCCTACAATAGCTGCTGAGGAATTCTTTAAATATACTTGGAATGAAAAGGCTAGTATTAGTAGTAGTGTCAATAATAACCCATATGGTTCACTGATCTCCATAAGGGAAGGAGAGCTTCCATTTGTACTTGCCCTTGCTTTTATGTGATTCTAGAGATAATAGTGAGATAAGCAGTGGCTTCACTAGTGACTCACATGGGCATGATAAAAAAGAGTGTGGGCACCCAATAGAATCTGAGCATACTTGTTCTGATTATTAGCAAAATACAAAGTGCTGGAGGAACTCAGAGAGTCAGGAAGCACCTGAGCGAGTTTGAAGAAGGGTCCCAACCCAAAGGTGCATGCTTTGATTTCCTTGTTTGTGTTCAGAATATGTGCAGGGTAAATCCATTCCCTCCAGAGATGCTGCCTGACCCACTGAGTTACTCCAGTTGTGATTTCTCAACTGTTTCCAGGTCACAGTTACTACCACGAGTCTCTTAATTTCCAGATTTATTCAATTAATTGGCTTTAACAGGTCGTGTACTGGGATTTGAACTCTGGGTTGGATGTTGGGATGTTTAGCTCTCTATCATAACCACAATGCTATTATATCTTTAAGATGCATCCATTAATAACACAAAGGAGAACATTATTGTGATAATATTCTAACATAATTCCTGTCAACTTTTAATTTGCTGTATTTAGTGACAGGAGAAATGTCACCCCTTCAATCGCCTTTTTAATGCAATTTCCTTATTGATAAGGGCCAAGTTGTTCACATTATGATTATTTCTCTAAACAAATTTGACACTGAAGAATGAAGGCATTAATGGATCAAGGAGCCTCATCCTATACTTTCAGGGCAATGATATTTAGGCACTAACAATGACATGGATTTTTGCTCCTATCACCTTGGGCTATAAAAACAACAGGCAATCAACATTAGAATAAAAATCGCTTCAGGTTCTGCATCAAACTGATTGCAAGGAAGAACTCAATGTTTAATCTGCTATACCTTGTGATAATTTACTCAGAATCCTTGCTTCCTTGGGCCCTTGCATACAAAACGACCACTTGGATAAGACCTGAATGCACCTGGTGCCAGTAAAACCATGTCCCAACGTTCAGCACCTTCAAGAAATGAGGACAGAAACCCTTAGCACCCAGACCTTTCGATTCCGTCAATTCAAAAAGTCATTCTAATCAAAGAGTTTGCCACTTAGAGATGACATATCGCAACAGATTCACACATCCTTCAGAGCTGACCTTTTTAGTCGTGTTCAGTTACGTTTCCTACTGAAACCCATGCATAGCAGTAATGTTATGTGTAAGGACCCAATCTTTGGCTTCCATCTCATGAATGTAAAGTATATTTTCGTTTCGGAGTTCCTGAACCTGCTATAGTCCATGACGGGGAACAGGGAATCTCCCGACTCTTAAATTTCCGCTATAGCATCGCTATCTGTTGACATACTGGCAAATTATTCATATTTTCCCCCACACGCGTACGCCACGGTTTCTACGGTGGTTGGAGATGCTAGATGTGCCCAGCAGCGCTAGCAGTCCCGGCGATGCTGCTCATAAGCGGTTTACCACTTTGTTCTTTATTTCGAATGTCCAGTATTTACACGGGATTTTATTTTCGCTGCGATTACCTCGGTGATTACCACCATTCTGACCGCTGATTGACCCTAGCCCGCGGAAGCTTGACCAGGGGCTCTGTATATCTGAGAACCTTTTAAACACTTAATATTGGGTAGGAACAACTTGTAAACCAGTATTCAAATGAGAATATAATTCTGACAGATCGAATGTTTATACACTTAACTATCAGGACTAGCAGTTTATTGTTAAACCATCAAAATTAAGCAGACAGTAACCATCGGATCCAACCCGTTCAGTAGCTGGTGGTTCATCTGCTCAAATTGAATAATAATCATACACTGAAATAAATAATCAACCAGTCTTTCATTCCGCGGCTGTTTCCTGAATTGTCTAAGCGACGATCATGATACAAAAAAAACCCTGCTTAATCCTCGTGCAAAAGGCAGAGAACGCGTACTCCGACTGCCTCGAGTTACCTGCAATTGCCAGTCATTGCCGCTTCGTTCTTGTCCACGACAGAGTTCGGTCCTCGCAATGATTGACGCGAACAATTAATGTTTGTTCTGCCTTGTGCGTGTCCTCGGAGTCCCCGGCAAAGATTGACGAGGAATTCGCACGTTAGGTCAGACAACTATTTAGCGAGAGGAAAAAAAACCTTCCACTGTGTTTCCGAGCCGCGAGGTCTGACGTCTTGGAAATTCCCAGTCGTTCGACAGTGGTGTCATTGTAGTATTTTTCTGCCAGCTGCCAGCGACGGAAAGGAACCTGTTCTTAATTACTGAGTCTGGAGAAGGGTCTCGACCCGAAACGTCGCCGATCTCCCTCGCTCCTTAGATGCTGCTGCACCCGCTGAGTTTCTCCAACCTTTTGTGTACCCCTGTTCTTAATTACGCCGCGCCGCCAGCACTCATTTCACTCGGCTACAGTTTGTCCAAGTCAGCTGCAACACAATGCGAATAATTGTTTATTTATGAACACTTAAAATGCCCCGCGAACCCTTCTATTCTTACTGCTGACATTATGGGCATCGAATAAGTGGCTGGGGTCACTGATCTATCCATGCATGATAGTGGGGCGGGGGTAGAAATGACCGATACCACCCTCAGAAGGGCACACATTGCTGGAGTAACTCTAGCTGTCAGGCAGCAAACCATCTCTGGAGAACATGGATAGATGACGTTTCGAGTTGAAACCCTTTTTCAGACTGATGGGGTGGGAGGGGGGGGGGGGGGGGTGAAGAAAGCGGATCCTTTGTGTAATAACCAGCAACTACAGTTCTTTGTTTTTACAACCCTCACCTTTTCACATTGTCAAAGTTAATGTTCTACGTTTTCTCCACCAAGAAACCGTGGCATTTTACATCCAGCCACGTTGTAGGTGCAGAATTAGGTTATTCGGCCCATCAAGTCCAAGGTACGTCCTTTTATTTTGAGGCTGTGCTCTCTGGTCCTCAACTCTGCCACTAGTGGAAACATCCTCTTCACATTCACTCTATCCAGTCCAATAGCTTTGTAATCAATTTAATAAAGCATGTTACTTATCGATCCAGCTGGCTATATGAGGCATTCAAATTATTCGTTTAACATATATGGATATAAAGCAGAGTGGCAAAGTAATGGAACACCGCACGTGGTGAAGACCAGAATTTTTTTACGGAAAATCAAAATGATGGAGGAACCCAGGGAAGTGGGAGGAAATGGACACAGAAGACGTTTCGGGTCGGGGTCCTTCTTCACAAAGGTGCGAGATTTGATTTCGCGGTTTGTGTGCATAGCATGTGCTGGGGAAAATACAGCGCCTCAGTGGCTGGCGCGGAATTTCATGGAAATTTGTACCGATACAACAGCATAATTGGGAAGTACACAGGTACTCCACCCCCAGAGCACCCATCTGTTGCCGTGTTCCTTGTCTGCCAGTCCGAACACTCGAAGCCCCCCACTCCCTTCAGTAAGAGGAGCTGCGTTGGCATGAGCACCTGCACGCTGCTGTGCCAAGAACCTTGCCTTCTAACTGTTCCCCCCTCATCGGCGAATCCTCCACGGCTCGGTGTGGAGAGGCTGCTTGTGTTAGATTGGCCTGGGCCACTGTTCGGCAGTTGGATGCGAGGGCTCGGGATTTATCAATGAGTACAGATATTGAAGGAACCAACAGCGGGTGCATCGTGTCGTGACAGCCCACCCAAATCTTGCTGTTTCTCTTATCACCTCAGTCGAGCTTAGTAACTGATCTGCCCCCACATCGCAAGAATATGGAATACAGAACTGTACAACGTGGCACAGGCCGATCAGCCCACAATGTAGGTGCCGACCCTCATGCCAAATTAAACGAATTTCTGGCTTCATGTGGTCTACATAATGTTTGGGACAAAGACCCATCATTTATTTATTTGCCCCTGTACTCCACAATTTGAGATTTGTAATAGAAAAAAATCACACGTGGTTAAAGTGCACATTGTCAGATTTTAATAAAGGCCATTCTTATACATTTTGGTTTCACCATGTAGAAATTACAGCTGTGTTTATACATAGTTCCCCCCATTTCAGGGCACCATAATGTTTGGGACGCAACAATGTAATGTGAATGAAAGTAGTCATGTTTAGTATTTTGTTGCATATCCTTTGCATGCAATGACTGCTTGAAGTATGTCATTCATGGACATCGCCAGTTGCTGGGTGTCTCCTCTGAAATGGGCAGAATCCGGAGGGAGCGGTCTGTTCTCCCCCATGTTTTGAGAGGTGGGGGACAATCCCTCCCATGTTTTGTGAAACTTGTAGCAGCAAACCCACCTTGGAATTTTCAAAAAGCCATCGGGTTTAATGAGTACTGCAGAACGATTGGAGTCATTTATCACTTGATTCCTCTGAGACGTAAACGATTTGTTAACTGCCAATGTTAGCGCTTGTTAACTGCCAGTAGTTAACATTGTTATACTCTTGTATAACACTGTTATACAACATATCAACCAATACATCGATATGCATTCCCCAGTAAATATAATTGTGTTTTGACCTTCAAGTATTACTGATGCCGCGTTCTTATGAATAAAATTCACGGGAGAATTTCTTAAAACTGTCTGATGCTGGTACAAATACCTTATTAAATTTTGGACGTATTGGTGGATGTCATGGGAAAGATTTAAATGAGTATCGGACGGTCATTAAGGGTGACCATGGGCTTGACTGGCATGCAGGTACAGTCCCTCATTCACCCACGTTATTTAGTAATTTTTACCCATCACTTAGGGATATATGAAATTTAAAAAATGTAAATATGTTTATTCTTGTTAGTTTACCAAAAGTTTCTTTATGTATGTTTTTGTTAGCTTGTGAAAAGTTTATGTGTTGTTCTCTCTCTCTCTCTCTCTCTCTCTCTCTCTCTCTCTCTCTCTCTCTTCTCTCTCTCTCTCTCTCTCTCTCTCTCTCTCTCTCTCTCTCTCTCTCTCTCCTTCCTCAAGGGTTCGTTCTTCTGTTTGCTTTAATTTGCTTACGTTTTATTTAGTGTTATTTATCACGTTGTAGCTTTTGAAAGATTTAAACGGGTATCGGATGGTCATTAAGGGCTCCGGACAGCAAGCATGGGCTTCCTGGCATGCAGGTACAGTCCCTCATTCACCCACATTATACCGTCCACAGGGCCCGCAGCCAATGCCGCCGAAGTCAAGTCGCAACCACAACACCAGCACAGCCTTCGAAGTCAGCCAGCTCCGTGATGATAAGTCCACAGACTCTGCGACCGGAGCCCTCGGAGGGAGGGGAGGAGAGTGGGAGGAGATTAAATTATTAGTTGTCATGCTCGCTTGTCATTGGGCCGCCAGGAAATCGTGTGCCCCCCATGTTTTAAAAACAATTTCCGCACTGCCCGACCTGTATTGCATCCATCTTTAGCTTATGTTTGTTTTGGTGGCTAGTCCCCTTCAGTTTTCTCTTCAGCATATAAAAGGTATGCTCAATTGGGTTCAGATCAAGCGATTGACTAGGCTACTCAAGAATTGACAATTTTTTAGCTTTGAAAAACTCCTTTGTTGCTTTAGCAGTATGTTTGGGATCATTGCATTGCTGGAGAATGAACGGACGGCCAATGAGTTTTGAGGCATTTGTTTGAATTTGAGCAGATAGGATGTGTCTATACACTTCAGAATTCATTATGCTACTACCATTAGCAGTTGTATCATCAATGAAGATAAGTGAGCCAGTACCTTCAAAAGCCATACATGCCCAGGCCATAACACCCCCACCATCGTGTTTCACAGATGAGGTGGTATGCTTTGGATCTTGAGCAGTTCCTTCTCTCCTCCATACTTTTCTCTTGCCATCACTCTGATATAAGTTAATCTTCATCTCATCTGTCCACAAGACCTTTTTCCAGAACTGTGGTTGATGGGTCTTCTAAGTACTTCTTGGCAAACTGTAACCTGGCCATCCTATTTTTGCAATTAACCCGTGGTTTGCATCTTGCAGTGTAGCCTCTGTATTTCTGTTCATGACATCTTCTACGGACATTGGTCATTGACACATCCACACCTGACTCTTGACGAGTGTTTCTGATTTGTCGGACAGGTGTCTGGGGATTTTTCTTTATTATAGGGAGAATTCTTCTGTCATCAGCTGTGGAGGTCTTCCTTGGCCTGCCAGTCCCTTTGCGATTAGTAAGCTCATCAGTGCTCTCTTTCTTCTTAGTGGTGTTCCAAACAGTTGATTTTGGTAAGCCTAAGGTTTGGCTGATATCTCAAACAGTTTTATTCTTGTTTCAGTCTCATAATGGCTTATTTAACTTTAATTGGTGCAACTTTGGTTCTCATATTGATAAACAGCAATAACAGTTTCCAAAGATGATGGTAAGACTGAAGGAAAGACTAGGTGCTAAGAACTCCCTTTGCCTGCATTAAGGAGGCAATTAAAACACGTGAGCAATTACTAACACCCATGAAGCCATGTGTCCCAAACATTATGGTGCCCTGAAATGGGGGGACTATGTATAAACACAGCTGTAATTTCTACATGGTGAAACCAAAGTGTATAAAAATAGCCTTTATTAAAATCTGGCAATGTGCACTTTAACTACATGTGATTTTTTCTATTATAAATCTGAAATTATGGATTACAGAGGCAAATAAATAAATGATGGGTCTTTGTCCCAAACATAATGGAGGGCACTATATATCCCTCCATTCCGTGCTTATCCATGTACCTATTTTTCGCCACTAGTGTATCTGCCTCAACCAACCTATCCAAGTCTCCTTGCAGCCTCATAGCATCCTCATCGCAGCTCACACTGCCACCCAGCTTTGTGTCATCCGCAAACTTGGAGATGTCACATTTAATTCCCTCGTCTAAATCATTTATATTTGTTGTAAATAACGGGTCCCAGCACCAAGCCTTGCAGCACCCCATTAGTCACTGCCTGCCATTCTGAAAACTACCGGTTAATAACTACTCGTTGCTTCCTGTCTGCCAACTAGTTCTCTATCCATGTCAATGCCCAACTCCCAATATCATGTGTTCCAATTTTGCACACTAATCTCTTGTGTGGGACCGTGTCAAAGGCTTTTTGAAAGTCCAGATACACCACATCCACTGGCTGTCCCTTATCCATTCTAGTTACATCCTCAAAAAATTCCAGAAGATTCGTCAAGCATGATTTCTCCTTCATAAATTGCTGCTGATTTTGACCGATCCCGTCGCTGCTTTCCAAATGCACTGCTATAACATCTTTAACAATCAACTCAAGCATCTTTCCCACTACCAATAGAAGGCTAACTAGTCTATAATTCCCTATTTCTTCTATTCCCCATTCCCTACTTCCCCCACTCCCCCCCCCTCCTCTCCCTCTATTCCCCCTCCTCCCCCAACACCCTCCCTCACCTCCCTCACTCTCCCCCCTCTCCCTCCTCTCCCTCCATACATTCAGGAAGATGTTCTCACATAGAGGCCCTACAAGGGAGAAGATAAAGGTTGACCTACTTTTAGGGCATTGGGCAGGGCAAGTGAAAGAGATGTTTAAGGATGGGACTAGTGTCCCCAGTTCTATTACCTTTAAAACAGTTCTGGATAAGGACAGGACTGGACCACAAGTTAAAGTTATAAATTGGGAAGGCTAATTTTGATGGTATTAGTCAGGAACTTGCAAAAGTTGATTCAAGCAGAATGCTTGCAAAAAAAAGGAACATCCAGAATGTTGAATGCTTTATAAAGTGTGATAAGATTAAAGAACCCTGAATGGCAAGAGAAATTTTGGTCTGGACAAGGAAGGAGGCCTGGGTCTGGGATAAGCAGCTGGGATAAAGCATATCCCTGGAGGAGTATGGGGGTTGAGGAGCATACTTAAGAAATAAGTCATGGTGGCAAAAAGGGGGCAGGAGTTAGCTCAGCAGATAAGACAAAGGTGAATCCAAAGAGATTTTATATTACACGGAAAAGGGTAACTAAAGAAAGAAGAGAGCCCCTCACAAACCAAAGTGACATTTGTGTGTGGAGCAGCAGGAGATGGGCCAGTTCCTCAATGAATATTTCTCCTCTGTCTTCTCAGAAAAAGACATGAAGACAGAAAAGTAGGGAAAGTTAACGGCAAAGTCTTGAAAACATTGTGTTATAGTACTAGTTGTCATAAAGTAAATGAAGGTAGATAAATCTCTCAGGCCTGATCAGGTACTGTACATCCAAGGACACTGGAAAGCGAGAGAAGAAACTACAGAAGCTCCAGCTGAGATATATTGAGGTTTAGATCTAGGTACCCGGATGGGATGCCGAAGGACCAGAAGTCGAAGCCAAGATGCTGAACGGACACGACGCCGAAAGGACACGACGCCGAACCGACACGATGCCGAAAGGACACAAAGCTGAACGAACACGACCCCTAAAGGACACAACGCCAATAGGAAATGACGTCGAACGGACAAGAAGTCGAAAATTTATGATGCCGAACGGACATGAAGCCAAAACGATAAATGGGTAAGAAACACTTTTAAAAATCTATATTTGCTGCAAGAATTGTTGTACCTTGTTACATATTTTGAAACAGTTAATTGTTGTATCTTATATCATTTTTAAATAGTTAAATTGTTGTACCTGGTACGTCTCCGGTGACGGGATTGTTCCGACACCTTGTCAATAATCGACAAAGGTCAGCGATTGGTTCAGACCCCCGCTTCCATCGAATCACGGCCTCTGTGACAATCGCAGCAGCTTGGAGCCACTGCCACCATTTTACAAATGGAAGCTCAAGCTCCCCCCCCCCCACCCCCATCCTCCCGTCTCCCCCGACCAGTGATGCACATCGCTGCGTCTGTGGCAATCGCAGCAGCTTGGAGTCACTGCCACCATTTTACAAATGTAAGTTCAAGCTTCCCCCACCCTCCCGTCTCCCCCCGGCCAGTGATGTGATTGACGCGGCCCCCATCCAAGATTAATCTATACCTCCTTCAACCTTATTTTCTTTACTTATGGACCTGTTCCACTTAGGTGACTGCCGGCGACTGTCATAATCGTAGCAGATCACCGAAAAACCGGCAACTGGACCTCCCCTACGACAATGTCTATGACAAGCTATAACAACCTACCACCTAGTCGACGTCAGGCTGTGGCAAGCTACCAACAACCAGTGACCATAATCTTCGCGACTAGGATGTTCACCTACGACCACACCAACGACAACCTTCGACGACATCTACGACAACATACGACAACACAGACGACAAAGTATGACAACTGAAGTCAACCTACGTCCTCTCGCAACAAGCTACGACAAGCTAAGACCCTGTCAGCGACAACTGACACCTCTAAAACAATGGAATCGCAGTTTTCCTATAATTTTCAATGCAGTACAGTGCTTGTGTTTGTGTTTGTTTTTTGATCAAAAAATATGAGATTTAAATATTTGAAAGTAATGCCACGAGACACTAATCTGAAATATATCTTCATACATCAATTTGTCATCAAAATGTCAATTATTTCCTTTATTGATATTGAAACAAACAAAAGTTTTAACAACAAAAAAAGGTTGATAAGAACATGCAACAAACAGTCCATACAAAATTATTATAATCACAATAAAATTGAAATGATCTATAATAAATCTAGGAAGAATCATAACTTTAACAACAAAGAAAGTTTGATGTATTATTAGATTATAAAAAAATATACAACTGTGCATACAAAAATAAAGATATTATAATCACATAAAATTGTACTCCCATACCCCATGGAGGTTTGTTGAGTTTCAATAAACTTCAAACTTCAAACTATAAACTTTAAACTTCAAACTTCAAACGTAATACAAGTACAAAAACATACAGGACTTAACGTCATTTATGGACACATTACACTGATGTGTGATCTGTGATCATTAATCCTGTAAAACCCAGACTCAAGTGCCCGCGTGTCCTGGGTCTCTGTGTGGGGATACCCCCTGTTGTCACTAGTGCAGGTCTGGGTGTCAAGGCTGCGGTGGTCTGTGAATGCAGATGAGAGTGCAGAGCAGCCACTATGTCTTGCAGGCTGCGAGCCAGTGTATGTGGAAGTAGTGACTACCTGCTGTGCTGTGGAACAGGATGACCTTGCCATGGGTAAGGTGGCCATTGATGAGCATGACATCACTGGTGGTGGCAGCATCTGGTGACCCCGTCAGTGACTGTGGCTGCAACACAGAAACATATCAATATTAAGTGGAAGGCAAATAAATTTAAACTTTTCACAAGCTGTATGTGACAAGGAATTTCAAGTCCAATTCACAAAAAGTATGATGAAATTAGATACCTGGTATGCCTGCTGATATGGTGGTCCAATGAGTCCCATCTGTGGTTGTCCCATCTGTTGATGTCCTATATGACCCATCAGCTGCAGAGTCTGCAACACACATGAATTCATTGTGAATATTTCATACAAAAACATTAATTTAAAGGTAAAATATTTAAGACAAAAGTTCCTAAAATTCCACAAAAATTGCTTAAAATATTTACCGGCTGGAGAAGTTATGGACCATCGTCATGGCAGCTATGGTAGTTGGACCACATGTATTCCGGTATCTTGAGCAGCTCACTATTCAAGAATGCCAGGAAGTTGACAACTGCCTTCTCATGTGGTGTCTGGGGCTGTGGGTTTTTCCAATGCACCAATGAAATTCACTGGTCAGCACCGGTGGGAACATATGTCACTGGCGACAACCTGCAATAACACCTACATCAGGAGTATTCAAGATACACTCATATGCGTCAAACCCACTGTCGCCGAAAAATTTTCAACTTGTTGAAAAATATGCGGCAACCAGAAAGACGCTACGACTCTTTGCGCAATTGAGAATATTCACATACAGGCGACACCCTGGCGACCATGTGGCTACAGCCAAGCCGCTTGTGGTCACCTAAACAATTGCCTAAGTGGGACAGGCCCATAAGTGTTTTCCATGTAGTTTCCACCTCGTCAGTGACATCAAATGCAGACCAAGCAGATGCTTTGCAAGACACCTACACCCTATTCCCAGTTTTTCCCGGTTACCAGCCATTTTAATTCCTCTTTCTATTCTCACACCAATTTGTCTATCCTCAGCATCTAGCACAGCCCAAGTGAGGCCAAACACTAACTAGTGGAACAGCAGCTCGTATTGTCTCTGGATAGTCTACAACCCTATGGCATGAGCATTGAATTGTCCAAATTCCCACACTCCACATATTTCTTTCTCTCTCCTCCTGTTACTCTGGTCCTGTCTTACACTCCCATCCCACCTCACTCCCAGCTCCATCATCCAGCTTCTTTATCCCCTCTTCCCACACATGACCCCCCATTGGTTCCGCTTGCCCCTACTGCTCAACTCTTCCCTCTGTTGTTTCTATCTGCCACTGCCCTTCATTCAGTTCTATTCTTCTCTTTCCTTTTCTATATGGTTCCAGAATCTGCAGCTCTCCGTTATCACCTCTCAGTCTCTGTCACTATCTCCACCCTTCCCTCCCACACCTGACCATTATCTTCTAAACAAACCCTCCTCATCTCTATCCACCTATCGCTTGCTGGTTCTTGCTGCACCCGACTGGCTACTTTACTCCTTCAGTTTAGATGAAGGGTGTCAGTAGAGAACATTGACAGTTCTATTCCTTCCACAGATGCTCACAAAACTGCTGGGTTCCGTCAACTGCTTTCCTTTTTTTCAGCTATAGATTCCAGCATCTGCAATCTCTTGTGTCTCCATGTTATGCTTCAGTTAAACAGGGTATTGGTGAGACCAAATCTACAGTAGTGTGCACAACATTGGTTTCCTTAATATTAATGTGCTAGAAGATGTTCAGAGAAGCTTTATTTGACTGATCTTGCAGCATCTGAAAAAATACCTTATCTTTGTTTCCTTTTAGTAAATGGGCAACAGCTTATCTTTAAGGGATGAACTAATGCTGGATTCTTCCAGAAGAGGTGACATTCTCTCAACCTCAGAATGTGATATATTTAAATTCAATCCCCTCTCATTTATTTTAAAATTCTAGTGTTCAAGCTTAATCTGTGAGAGAGTATGAATTCAGGACTCAACACAAAATGTTGCCTGTCCGTTTCCCTCCACAGGTGCTGCCCAACCTGCTGAGTTCCTCCAGCAGTTTGCTTTTTGCTCAGGATTCCAGCATCTGCAGCAAAGATCCTATAACATCTTTGATCTGCAGTCTCATGCATCTCCTCTATTTGACTGACACCTGGAATGGGCCAGAACACTAGAATTGTAAAAAGTGATGCCTCCGTCGTGATCCTTTCGTCGGGTCTCCCCTCTGACAGATTGAACACTTTTAGGCATATTTCTCCTCTAGTCATATCTCTCCTCTCCATTTACTTCTTCCTCCTCTGGTTATGCGCCATCTTCCTCTGCAAGAGGGAACTGCATTCTTATTGTGTGATGTGGTTGCCATGGTTGCTGGGTGGTGTTGATGAGATACAAATGTGCTCAGCTTGTGAGGATCCCATGAAGCATGTCATGCAAGCATAAAGTCCTATTGACCTAAATTATTGTTAGATGAGTAATGGGGCAGTGGCACTTGGCGCAACATCTGAGGGTGGGGTTGATAGGATGTGTCCTTTGCAGCGCTCATTGACCATTCTGGGTTAAAGGGTGAGGGAGATTGAACGACAGCAGCATCCTGATGGCCACCTTTGTGTGTGGTTGTGTTTTCTCGGCTGCCTCATGAAGCCAAAGCATGTGGCAGCCGAGATAACCAAGTTTTTGCATGATTGTCTTACAAGAGCACACATGAGGAGTGCTGTGTGTGTGTGGTTGAGAGAGGACACGCACTGGAGTGTAGAGCATCAACCGTGACAGCACTGGTGTTGTATTTCAGCATTGACTCTGATTGATGTTTTGAAGAACCTTGTGTAGGGGCAGGTGCAGCCAGATTTAGGTGAGTGCTAAACTTTAATAAATTAACCGTTCAGAATAATAAGTATATAAAACTGCATAATCTGTAGTGTTCAGACCTAGCTCTAAACAAAAAACCCTTGCCACTCATGTGGCACCCTGGTTTGGGGGTGTCGCCACTGGCCCCTGCCACTCAATGTCCAGCAGCAGAAGGACCCTAGACTGTGGTGCTCCCCCAAAGATCCTTGATGTTGACTGCACCAACCTTCAGTGCATCCCTCAGCACGTACTCCTGCAGTCTGGAATGAGCCAGTTGGCAACATTCCCTGATAGACATCTCACTGTACTGGTAAACCAACAAGTTTTGGGCAGACAAAATAATACCTTTAATGTAGTTGATGATCTTCCAGCAGGACTTGATGTCCATCTCCGAAGGTGTCCCTGGGAAATCCCTGTAAATCGGAGAGCTCTTTGTTATGGAGCTGTTTTGGATGAACTATGACAAAGACCCTTGCATCATTCTCCAGATCCTCTTCACAAATCCACATTCTGTGAAGGGATGGGCAATTGTCTCCTCTCTATAACAGTTGCCTCGAGCGCAGTGTGCGTCGGTAGGAAGACACCAATGGTACAGGAAGCATCTGACTGGGAGAGCCCCTCTCACCATAAGCCTAGCGAGGTCCTGGTGCTTGTTGGTGAGTTCTGGCGATGTGGCATTTTGCAAGACAAATTTGGCAGTCTGCTCAGGGAACCACGCCACAGGATCTATTGTGTCCACCTGCTGTAGATATCCTGTGTTGACCACTGTCTAATGGATTTGTTGTCAAAGGTGTTTGTGTGGAAGAACTTTTCCACAAAGTACAGGTGATGCTGCAATATCCAGGTAACTAGCATATTATGCAGTAACTGTGTTCATCCCATCCTTCACAACACATGGTGAGTTAGAAACTCAGCAGGCAATGACATGGTGCCCACATGCTTTGGCTTCATGTTAAGCCTAACACAACAACACACAAAGGTGGCCATCAGGATGAGGACAACGTTGGGTAGACTTTTGCCCCCCCTTGCCTGTGAATGTGATTGTGACCTGTCAAATCCATTCCATTTTTGATCAGAAATAGTAAGATTAAATGAGAACTTACCAGTTTGAAATTTGATTTTTATTTTATGAGGAGTTACGATGAGGGATTACGTGAAGACCCCGCCAGCACGCATGCACGACATTCTTCAAAGCAGTGGTGTGAAATCACAGATACCAAAGTTGACTAACATAGTAAGTTAAGAGAGAACTTTATATACCAGTTGACCTTTATAATAAAGGGTCTGGGAGCGGAGGGCTCGTAATCCCTCATCGTAACTCCTCATAAAATAAAGATCAAACTTCAAACTGGTAAGTTCTCATTTAATCCTACTATTTTACTTCGGAGTCACGTGAGTGGCTACGTGAAGATTTCAAAGCTCTGTGGTTTCATGCCCTGGAACGAGTCCATGCTCACACACTGCCATGCTAGGAAATGGAGGATGTAACGTATTTCAGACATGAACTGTGCTGAAAAACAAAAAGGTATTTATTTCATACCTAAAAATAATAGTGCCCCTACATTGGGGTAAATCATGAAACAGAACTTAAACATTTTCCCGCAAATGTCTCGGGAGTGGCCACGGATTTATTATAGAAGCGCTGAAAAGCCCTTTCATTACTCCAACCCACTGTTGCAAGGATGTGGTCCATTGGAACTTCCATCATCCTTGCCGCCGATGTGGATGCAGCCCTGGTGGAGTGAGATTTAAAAATATTAGTGTCCACCCCCGCTGCACCCAATACCACCCTTAACCATCTGGAAATGGTTTGTACTATGACCTTATGGTGAGGGCATTTGTGGCTAATGAGTAAAGCCCTCTCCGTGCCCCTGAGACTCTTGGTGACCTCTACATATCGCAATATATATGTCACAATGCAGAGCCGGCAATCTGCAGGATAGGCCAGAAATTCTAATTTTTGGCCAGTGGATCCGGGTCTATCCTATTTAAGTAACCCCTGTATAAGGAAGGTTATCTTGCCATTAGTGATATACATGGCGTCCATACTGAGTTTATGTAAGGACTCGACCCGTTGTGCTGTTACAAGTGCCATTAACATAACCATTTTATAGGTTAATTTATCCAGTGTGAGACCCGATATAGGTGTCCATCCTCGAAGCCTGGTCAACACTATGCCTATGTCCCATGTATGGGTGTATCTGGGCCTGGGGGGATTAGAATTAAATATACCCCTCATCAGTTCAGATACTAGTGGGTGTGATCCCGCAACCAGGTGATCACACCCACGGCTCAAATAATTGGATAGGGCACTGTAGCTCAATCCCTCATCAAAATGAAGGGTAGCCAGGAACTCCAGCACTTCAGTGATGGTGGCTGTGTCGTATGAAGTGTTCGTTCTGGTGCAGAACACTTCCCATTTCTTCACATATGTTAGATGTTGTCTTCTGGTGGACTCCCTGCACGACGCTGTGATGACATTTATCGTCCTGTCGGAAAGTCCGTAGTCCAGAAATGGCCTGTTCAGAATCTCCAAACCAATAGGTTTATTCGGTCATGGCACGGATGACTTTCCCATCACAGGGTGTACCAAAAGGCTTGGACGTTTGTTGATCCGAATGCAGGGTTCTGCGGCCATATTTTGTACTACTGGGAACCAAGGTTGGGTAGGCCAGTCGGGAACAACCAAAATACCCGTTGTGGAGTCTTGTTTGATTTTTTGTAAGACCCGACTGATGAGGCAGAAGGGGGGAAATGCATAGAAAAACAAATCCCCCCCAATGCAGCAAGAAAGCGTCCATCGCTGCTGCCCCAGGGTCTGGTTCCCAAGCAACATATGTTGGTACTTGGTGATTAATCTGGATGCAAAAAGATTGATATCTGGTTCTATAATATCGGCAAACACTTTCCGATCCAACATCCATTCGGTGTTGTCGTTGAATTTGCGTGACCTGGTGTCCGCCACTGTATTTAGCTTACCTGGAAGGTAAGTGGCTGAGATCCAAATATTCCTTTCCAGACACCAGTGCCAGATATTATTAACCAATTCATCACATGATATTGACTTTATTCCATCGATATGATTATTATAGGCCACCACAGTGGTATTATCAAACTGTAATCATACATGCAAATGGTGCATGTCTGAGCAGTAGGCCCGGAGTCCATGAAATGCTCCCAGCATTTCTAGATAATTAATCCCTAGTGCTCCAAACAGGGTTAATTCTTGTGCACTCCATCTGCCACCACAACTAGAGGTGGTATTAGTTGCTCCCCAACCTTTTGCACTGGCATCAGTCTGTAATGTAACCGAGGGATTCATGATAATGATGGGGTTAGAACAATGCTGAATGTTGTCTATCCACCAATCTAACTCCAATTTTGCTTTCCCTATCAAAATGGCCTGCATGAGTTTTAAGAGCTAATATTTTTGCTCTTTCTAGATTTTGGTAATGGAGTGGTCCAAATTGTGCTGCTGGAAATGCAGCCACTAGTTTCCCAATTACTCTGGCTACTTGCCGAATGGATGGTTTTCTGACGCTAGTGAGGCTTTTACATGCTTCCGTCAAGTTTGCCACTTTGTTTGGTGGCAAGGTGATAGACATTTGAACAGAATCGATAGTGAACCCCAAATAATTCATGGTAGTGGAGGATCTCAATTTTGATTTATCTGGATGAATGATAAATCCCAGCTTTTGAAAAAGATGCTTTGTGGCTGATACTGCCAATGTAGCCAACTCTAACAAAGTTGTCCCATCCAGACAAATTTCAGATATTTACGATGATCCTTGTGTATTGGTACTGAATAGTATGCATCCTTTAGGTCAATGCAAGCCATGTAGTACCTGTCAGAGATTAGCTGTTTGGCTGTGACAAACGTGTCCATTTTGAAATGGGCATACTGAACGAAAGTATTCAGTTCGGTCAAATCTATAATGATGCGGCATCCACTGTCTTTTTTGTTTTTGGTAAAAATATTTGATACGAACTCTTGAGATTTTCTGTTTGTCTTCTCAATTACCCCTTTTGCGTTTAATCTTAAAAGTTCAGCATGGCCTTCTGTTCTCTCTTTTTGTGAAAGTATAAACTTTCGGCTAGGTGTATGCTGAACTGGGGTGGGGGGTTCATAAACAAATTCAATTTTGTATCCCTGAATACTTCCAAGTATGTAAGGATCAGAGGTAAAAGTGCTCCACACATGACGAAACAAGTGCAACCGTCCCCCAACCCGTGATGAGTCGAGACATGCAATGTTTTCGAGGCAATCAGACCCACCTACCTCCATGGTTACCAGCGGTGCTGTGTTGGTTGTCTCTGTCCTTGCTTCTTGTTCTGTTGTGTTGCTGCGGTGTGGGGATGGCACATTTTCCACGAAGGCTGGGCTGGGCCATGGTCTAAAAAAGACCGTTGTGCAGGTGGGCCGGCCTTCAAGCTTTCACCACCAGATGGTCTCTCGTTGTAACGGTGCCTGGTGGATGTGTAGGGGTGCTGCCACCGCTGATATGGGGTTTTGGAGGTGTTTGGCACCTTAATCATACCAATTGCCTTGGCCTCCTCTTCCAGGTCTTTTACCTGCTTTGGGAGGTTGTCCTCAAACAGCAATGTTGGCGGCTGTGCACTGCTGGGCCTGCATAATCCCGCAAACTTGGGATTGAGTGCAGGCTTTATGATGCTCTTCCTGTAGCTGTTAATTTCAAATTGTGTATTGCACAGGAGTGCTAGAGCTTCTTGCAGCTCTTCAGGCATCTCAACCCCATCAACTGTTCTGGCTACTGCCGTAATCCCAGCAGCCAGCAGCTTGAGGATTCTTTGGAGTTTCACCTCCTGGCTCCTAATGGTCGGGCTCATGTTGCCCCAAATGGGGTTGTTGACAGCAGGCACATTAAGTGAAATACAATTCTCTGGCGCACTATAATTTTCTGCCGTATCGTTTATTGCTTGTTCCTGCAGCTGGTTTGTTGCCATGTAATTTATACTGACTGCCAGCTTAGGATACAATGGCAGCCCTTTTTGGGTAGGCATAGCGAATTTGTTGACCATACCGAGTAATTCTTCTTGCGGCACCCCTGACACAGGTGAGTCTTCAGCCATGTCCCCTTCTTCAGGGTCAGCCCAGCTCTGACCCCCAATACTCCCCTGCGAAGAGGGTGAGACATTTGGCAGTCCTTGATAGGATGCTGCCGTGGGTCTGCGAAGAGTGCAGACCCACGGCAGCATCTGCCCCTGCAAAAGCAGGTCACGCTGGAGCAATTGCTCCACCAACCGCTCCATGCGGGTAAGACGACCGCCGTCCCTATCAGCGAACGGGGTGTCCTCGGGTCCAGATCCAGCCGAGTCAACGGACCTGTCCGACTTCCGGGTGGTTTTGCAACCAGACCGCGGCGCACCTGCGGTCTGTTGCGGCGAGAAGTCGGGGCTGCTGGATGTACCTGCAGCTCTGGAAAGTCGGCACGCTGCTGGCTGCTTTCCACAGCAGCAATTTTAGCCGCTGCTCTCCATTATTTCCTGGACTCCATGCTGCTGTTCTTTCTTCCACTGTAAAACACACAGAGTCGCCACGAAACTCTACCAAAATGGTAAGTACTTACCTCCGGCTTGTTTTTAACTTACGCTGGAGGAGCGACGCTCCTCCTGACTGTCGCTTCCGCAATGCGTTCGACGATATGTCTTCACGCGGGGTCTTCACGTAGTCACTCACGTGACTCCGAAGTAAAATTTAATATCGAGGGGAAGAAGCTGTTCCTGAGTCTAGCTGTGCTAATTTTTGGAGCTTCTTTCATTGTTGATCAGAAGGTCATGGACCTCAGTTGATTGGAATTGGAAAAGGATTAGAGGTCAGGGTGATGGTTGTATGGGTGTTTTTAATGTCATGCTGAAGAGTGAGGGTCGGACTGAAGGATATAAGATAAATATGGGCTTTGCCTTTGGGATCGAAACCAAAGAATGTCCAGTGATGGTTGCTCTTGGGACATCATAATCTACTTCCCATTCAATGTTCCACAAGGAGAGTTAGCATTGAGGATGGAGGTCATTGAACCCTTGTCAGACAAGCAGGGTTGACTTGTAAGCAGAAGTGCCTAGTTGAATTGCTGGAGTTGTGTGATTCGATCACAGAAGTGTCACAATCATATTCCAATTTGAGAAAAACCAACTTACAAATGTGTGGACCTAAATAAAAAACACTACACGACTGATTCTCTAGGCCAGTGAGTTTCAGTTTGTTGGTTGAAACTATTTTTTTAAATATAACTTGTGGAATTCTCTTCATTGTTAAGCAATCCTTGAGGGCGAGATTAACTTGCTTCCAGTCCAGTTCTGTGCATTCTCAGCTGGCTCAATCATCCTGTGCAGGACCTATAGAATGCCATGTTGTGGTTGGGATGGGCAGCCGGATGGGGTGGTGGCGGGGGGGTGGGAGGTGAGGAGGTAACTGGATGTGTAAGAAGGAACTGCAGTTCCTAGTTTACACTAAAGATAGATGCAGAATGCTGGAGTAACTCAGCGGATGGGCAGCATCTCTGGAGAGAAGGAATGGCGACATTTCAAGTCGAGACCCTTCTTCAGACTTGGGTGTGCAGTTAAGGACGTGATGATGTCGTCCTTCCACAAAACTTGTGCTTGTTCCCATCAGCGACCCATGGTGTTCAATACCTTTAGTAACTGAAGGAGGGTCACGACCCGAAACATGACCCATACCTTCCCTTCGGAGATGCTGCCTGTCCCGCTGAGTTACTCAAGCACTTTGTGTCATTTAAACCAGCATCTGCAGTTCTTTGCTACACTGTGTTCATACCCTTGCTGGAATTCCTCAATTTGGTAGGCAGTGAGGATTCCCACAAGATGGAGGTGTGTATTACATGTACGCACCTTCTTGAAGAATATTCTCTCTGCTCCTGGCAACTATGTCCAGATAGAACTTGGAATAGAGTGTCTGTTTCAGGAGGTGTCTGGTTGGGTATGGTCAGAGTCTCGAGATAGGTTGATTTTGGCCCCGGAAAGGGCTCTGATATTGACCACCCATCCTGCTAATAGATTTGAAGGATGCAGCTTTTAGTACCTCTAAATAGTAGAGCACTATTTAGTACCTCTCTGAGGCTTTGTCGTATTTAAGCATTCTACTTCAGACAGGAGGAGGATTACTCCTACCTGATCAATTAGGAGTTTGATGTTGGCAGGATTTCACACGCCTGGGATTATTTGGTTGGAATTATTATGCTTTTGTTTTGCAGTTCTTCTACTTTCTATTTAACTCATTTACTTTCAAACATCTCTCTCAACAATTGGAATGTGATTGTAGCCTAACTACATGTATAGGAATGTTTAAAAATAGTTTTAATTTCTGAACAACCCATGAAATTCTTATGACTTTTTCCTCAGAATCGTTCTCGGAAATTAATTTCTTCAAGTCATTATTTTGTTTTGCGTTGTATGTCGGGAGGGATTCTAAAACTACAAGTCACTACTTAAAAATAAGGTGTTATCGACTTCTGGTGGCGCTAATGGTGGAGTAGGGTGAGTGCCAGCTAGCTCCACGTGAAAAAAACGAAAACAAACGGGAATTAAATACAGAACTGACCTGCAGAAATCGCTCCGGCAGCCTGCGTGATGTCATCAAACCGCGACTCTATAATGTCGGTAGCACGCTCCCCCACAAAGGAACCGACTAAAAAAACTACAAGAGGAAAACAAACAAAGGAGGAAGTAGGCCGGACTAAAGCCTCGGGCTCAGTTTTAACGTCGTCCCAGGAGGACGTCTCAATGGCCCAGAAGATAAAGATAAAGAAAAGTGAAATGGATGAACTTCGCAGCAGCATTACAATGGAAATTGCAAGTATAAAAGAAGAATTGATAAGTTTTAAAAACAAATTGAATATTAAAGAAATAATGAAAAGTCTTAAAAAAGAGATTAAAGAAGACTTCTTAGAGTTTGAAAATAAAATGACTAATCTTGTGCATATGAAACTGACTAATATGAGGGAGGAAATGTCAGTAAATTTCGACTTGCAAATCAATGAAGTAAACGAGAAAATTAATCGAATGAAACCAACTTTAATGATAATTTGGAGTCGTCCTTCACTACAATGCAGCAACAAATGGAGAAACAAGCTGACGCCATAACTCACTTGGAAGAAACTACAGAGACACTCCTTGCCGAGAACAAGCATTTATCAGATTTACTGCATAAAGTAACTGAAAGATGTATTGACTTGGAGGGCCGTCAGAGGAGACAGAATTTAAGAATCGTGGGCGTTCATGAGGGTAAAGAAGGAAATAAAGATCTCCGTGACTTTGCTGCAGACTTATTTTAAAAAGTCTTGAATTTAGACCAAAAGTTCTTGGACGTCGCTCGGACCCGAACGCCCCCCCCCCCCCCCGAGGCAGCTGATAGTGAAAGTCCAATACGATCATGTTTTGGAGGATATCATGAAAAAAATTGCTGGCACAAGAAATCTTATGTTTGATGGAGACAAAATAAGCATATTTCGAGATTACCCTGCAGAGGTGGTCAGAAGGAGAGCGTTATTCAACGAGACAAGAGGGATTCTAAAGAAGACAGACAACTTGAAATATGGATTGCTGTACCCTGCAAGATTGAGAGTCACTTATCTGCAGAAGGAACAGTTTTTCACTGATCACAAGAAAGCATTGGCATATGCCCAGAAGATTGTGGGTTCGAGTGAGGACTGAATAACTTTCATATAATATCGTCATCTTGCTGAGAATAAATGAAACTTTAATTCGTTTTATTCAAGGACTAATGAAAGCTGATAACGACAACTGTGCAGTCCCTCCTGTTATGGACATATTATTCTAATATTTAGTACTAATTTTTACTAACAATTATTAATCATTAAAAACACGTTATTATTATTAAAATAATTAGTTAAAAACATGAAATGTAAAAAAAAGGTATAATTTAGATATCTTATTAATTAGAAGTTGTTATGTTCATCCTTTATCTACATCAGACTAACACTTGATTAATAATTAACTAAGAGAGTAATAGTCTCTCACTATATGATTACTAATACTCTGGACCAAAATAGTTTTAATTTAATCTTGTAAATTACTCATAATCAATTTTTTTTTTTAAGCATGGAGCTAGGAATTTTTTTTTAATCTACGGAAGTCCTTAGATGGTCAGCCACGTTAATGTGGCTAGCACTAACTACACTACATTTAGATGTAGTTTCCTTTTTCTTCTCACACTTTATTAATTTTCTATTTTTTTACTTTTTGTATTTTTTACTTAATTACTATTTTAAACTTGAATTAATTTACAAATATTATTTGTGGAGATGTGTCCGGGAGGAAGATTTATTTGAATTAGATTTACAACTCTATCGTGTGTTCGGGTAGAATGTCGGGCCTACGGTGCTGACCTATCTGCTCTTTTATAGACCACCCTAAACGCAAGATGCAAGACATAAATAGAAAGAACGGGGGTCAAGGAATTACCTTTTGTAGTTGGAATGTTAAGGGAATGAATGAGTCAATCAAGAGAGGTAAGGTATTAGCACATTTAAAATAACTCAAAGCAGACATAACATTTCTTCAAGAGACCCACCTTAAAAACGACGCACAACATTGATTGAAAGCAAAATGTATCGCTGAAACATATCACTCTTCATTTTCTCATAAAGCTAGAGGTGTCGCAATTTTAATTCGTAAAGGTATACCTTTTAAACACATATCAACTATAGCGGACATCAATGGTAGATATATTATACTAGTGGGTGAATTATATTAAAAAAAAGTGATTTTTCTCAATGTCTATGGACCAAATTTTGATAATCCTATGTTTTTTAAGAATATACTTAATACTATCCCGGAGCTCACACAACATAATTTGATAATTGGTGGAGATTTAAATTGTACACAAGATTCCTATCTCGATAGATCATCAAGACAAAGAAAAGCAAAATCCAAGACAAGCGAATTATTAAACTCATACATTAATACCACCAATATCAAGAATTGAAAACCCATCCGGAAGGGAATACTCATTTTACTCATCAGTACATAAAAGCTATTCAAGGATAGACTACTTTTTAGTAGATTCTAAACTCATCCCATTTACTTATAATTCGAAATATCATAATATTATAATTTCGGACCATGCTCCTTTAACATTTATGATCAAACTAAGTGGAATGACTGACAAGCAGACACAATGGAGACTTAATCCTCAAATTTTTAATGATAAAGCATGTTACGAATATCTTATCAAACAGATAAAAATATTTTTTGAGACAAATGACTGCCCTGAAATTTCTGCTTCCCTTCTTTGGGAAACATTTAAAGCATTTATACGAGGAGCGTTAATCTCCGCACAAGCCTTTCATAATAAAGAGAACCGCGCCAAACAACTGGTATTGGAAAAGGAAATAAGGCAATTAGATATGGAAAACGCAATCATGCTTCTATAATAATACATAATAAAAATGCTGCACTCAAATACAAGTTAAACCAAATATACTCAGACCAAAGCATAACATTTTATCAAAAGACTAAACAGTTACACTTTGAATTTGGTGATAAACCACAAAAATTACTGGCACACCAACTCCGGAAACAGGAAGGGGAAAAAAACAATATATAAAATTAAATCAGATATGGGAGAAATATTAACACTACCCAAGGATATTTTTGATAAATATTTTTATTAGTTGTAGAAACATATTAATAAGAAATACTTATTAGATACATTCATAATATTATTAATATTAATATTAAGATTTAAGACTTTATGTTTCTACACACTTTTTAATTTTTTTTATAAAGTAGGAAGAGATAGAGAAAAATAATATAGAGAATAAGGAAGTGAATGGAGTATTAATCAATTATCCGTCATTGGATTTATTATGCGTAATTCTTCATCCATTCTATTATTCAGGTCTCAGTCAAGCCCTCGCACTGAGCCACTTTGACCCTGTAAATATTCAATATATGGAGACCATATCCCTCTGAAGAGATCCAACCTGTCCATTAGGACAAGCCTCAATCTTTCCAGATGGAGTGTCTCCGACATTTCTGTATTCCACATTTTGATTGTGGGGCATGTAGGACCTTTCCAGAATTTTAGTATTAATTTTTTCCCAATTATTAAACCATAATCAATAAAGTTTCTTTGATTCGTTGTTATTAATTGGTCTGTTTCCAGTATTCCTAGTATTATTAACTTTGAGTCAGGAGTCAGATTCATATTAACAACATTCGAAATTATCCTAAATATTTCTATCCAAAATTTTGTAATTTTTACACAATTTGTAAATGAGTGTGTCAGATTAGCTTCTAAATGTTGACATTTATCACATATGGAAGATACTTTTGGAAAGATGTTATGTAGTTTGGATTTTGAATAATGTTGTCTATGTAGTATTTTAAACTGTATAAGAGAGTGTCTAGCATTTAATGAACAATGGTGTATATGTTGTAAACTTTCGTCCCATAGTTCTGGTCTTATAATTTGACCTAATTCGTTTTCCCAAGATTGTCTATATATTTCTGTTGATGGGACATCATTTTCCAATAGGATATTATATATATATGAAATCATTTTTTCTGTGGTCGGACGTTTATTTAGACATTCATCTAAAATTTCTGTCTTTCTATTTCTAAGTTCCTGTGTGTTTTCTTTTACATAGTCTCTGATTTGTAAGTATCTAAAATAATCTTTAGAATGTAATCCATAAATTTGTTGTAATTCTTGAAATTAAAGGAAAGAGTTTTCCTTGTAGAGATCACCCATCTTAATAATTCCCTTGTTTTTCCATTGTAAAAAGCCTTTATCCATCATTGAAGGTTTAAATGTAACATTATTAACAATGGTAAGGGCTAGTGGTATAGATTTCAGTTTTAATGTTTTCTTTATTTGTTTCCAAATACGTATTCCACTTTCTATTATCGGGTTTTCACTATTGGTTTTCTTACCTAAATTAATATTAGCAAATATTATTGAACTGATTTCAAAAGGAGAACAATCTTCTTTTTCCATATTTAACCAAATTGGTTTGTTATCTGTCTCTTCTAACCAAAAATTCATATTTTTAATATTAACTGCCCAGTAATAAAACATAAAGTTTGGTAGTGCTAATCCTCCATTTATTTGTAATTTACATAAATGTTTCTTATTTATTCTATGGCTCTTATAATCCCAAATAAAGTTAGTAACTAGGGAGTCCACCTTCTTAAAGAAATTTTTAGGAAGATATATCGGAATTAATTGGAAAAGATATAATAATTGTGGAAGAAAAATCATTTTTATTATATTAATTTTACCTAACATTGAAATGGGTAGAGTTTTCCAATATAAAATATTCTTATTTAATTTATTCAATAATAGTGGGAAGTTAGATTTAAATAAAAAATCAAATCTTTTTGTTACATAAATTCCAAGATATTTAATTTTTTCATTAGTTATCTTAAAAGGAAATTGTTGTAATATGTGTAAGTTATTTACCGTTATTGGCATAAGTTCACTTTTATTCCTATTGATACTATATCCTGAAAAAGATCCGAATTCAGTTATTAATTTTAACAAATTGTGGATACTAATTTCTGGGTTTGTGATATAAAGTAATACATCATCCGCGTATAAGGAGATTTTATTTTTAGTATCTCTAGTATCATATCCATATATTTCAGGATGTGATCTCACCCTCTGAGCTAACGGTTCTATTGCAAGTGCAAACAGTAGGGGGGATAAAGGGCAACCTTGTCTACAGCCTCGAGATAAATTGAATTTAGTTGAAAACATTTGATTTGTTATTATTCTAGCTGTTGGGTTAGTATATAATAATTTGATCCAAGTAATGAACTTCTCTCCCAATTTAAAAGTTTCCATAACCGAAAACAAATAGGACCATTCCACCTGATCGAACGTTTTCTCTGCATCTAATGAAATAACTACTACATCATTTTTAATACCTCTTTTGGAATATATAATATTGAATAACCGTCTCAAGTTATATGAGGAATATCGTTTGAGGAATCCTGTTTGATCGGGGTGAATTAATTCATTAATAACTATGCTTAGCCTTTGTGTTAATATTTTAGTTAATATCTTTTGATCAGTATTTAAAAGAACTATAGCTCTAAATAATCCTGGTTCATCCAGATCTTTATTTATTTTAGGTATAAGTGTTATAATAGATTTATTTAATGTTTCTGGTAATTTCTGCTGTGTATATATATATTCATATAATGATTTCAGATGTGGTACAATCTGATCATAAAATGTTTTATAAAATTCCGAGCCAATACCATCTGGTCCCGGTGTTTTACCATTTTTTATGATCTAATAGATTCTTGGATTTCTTTTACTGAAATTTCAGCATTTAATGATTCTCTATTTTGTGAATCCAACCCCTTCAGATTACATTTTTTTTTAAATGCTTCTATTCCTATCTTGTTTTCTGTTGTTTTAGCAGTGTGTACGTTTTTATAGTATTGCATAAATCTCTCATTAATATCTTTAGGTTGTATTAAAAGTTCGCCATTATGTGATTTAATCCTATGGATTATTTTTTCTGCCTCCATCTTCCTTAATTGGCGAGCCAATAATTTTTGAGGTTTATTTCCAAATTCAAACTGTAATTGTTTAGTATGTTGATAAAGTTTTACAACTTGATCTGAATATATTTTATTTAATTTATATTTCAATGCTGCAATTTTATTATGTAATATTATGGATGGATTAGCTGCATTGTCTATATCTAATTGTTTAATCTCCTTTTCCAGTTCTTGTTGATCCCTTCGATTCTTTTTATTATAAAATGCTTGAGAGGAAATCATGATTCCCCGGAGATATGCTTTAAACGTTTCCCATAATAAGGAACAAGATATTTCTGGTTTATCATTTGTTTCGAAGAAAATCTTAATCTGTTCTGTAATATATTCCTGAGTTATTTTGTTTTTTAAAATTTGTGGATTAAATCTCCACTGTCCCCGTTTTTCTGTTTTACCATTTATTTTAATCTTAAATGTTAAAGGTGCATGATCTGAAATTATAATATTGTGATATTTAGAATTATAAGTGAGTGAAATAAGTTTGGCATCGACCAAAAAGTAACCTATTCTTGAGTAGGTTTTATGTACCGGAGAATAAAAGGAATATTCTCGTCCAGTGGGATTTTCTACTCTCCAAACATCTTTAATATTAGTAGTTTCCATATATGCATTTAATAAGTCACTGGAATGTGATTTGGTTTTCCTTTGTCTTGTAGATCTGTCTAAGTAAGGATCTAGTGTACAATTTAAATCTCCTCCAATTATTAGGTTATATTGTGTTAATTCCAGGATATTGTTAAATATTTTCTTGAAAAACAATGGACTATCAAGGTTTGGTCCATATACATTAACAAAAATCTTTTTTTGTGCATTTAATTCTCCTATTACAATAATGTATCTGTCATCGTTATCAGTTATAGTTGATGTATGTTTAAATAAAATGCCTTTGCGAAATAATATTGCTACACCTCTTGATTTATGCGTAAAAGAAGAATGATACGTTTTATCTATCCATTTAGCTTTCAGCCTATGCTCAGCATCTTTTTTTTTTAAGTGATTTTCTTGAATAAAAATTACATCAGCTTTAATTGCTTTTAAATGTGCTAATACTTTACCTCTCTTAATTGGTTCATTAATACCTTTAACGTTCCAACTACAAAACGTTATTCCTTCATTCCCCATATTCATTTTTAAGTCTTGCATCTTTTGTCTATGGGGGTCTGTAATAGAGCCGATGGTTCAGCCCGACAGACCTGACCTTACACCCGAACACCGAATAGATGAATTTTAAGTCCCGTGAATGCCTCTCACGTGTATATCTCCTTTGATCCAATATATAACTCCATTCAAACTGAAAAAAACAATAATAGTTTATAAAAGAAAAGAAGAGAGGATAGATTAAGAGGTTAGAATAGTGCACAAAGGAAGAAAAAACTACATCTAGTATTATTGTAGTTAGTGCTAGCCATACTAGCATGGCTAACCATTTACCGACTTCCGTAGTTGATGTTACTAACTCCCTGGTTTTGTTGGAATTATTATTCCATAATGATATTTTACCAGGGGTATTACATTAAAAAAAGAAAAACAAATATTCAGATTATAATAATTGAAAATATGAAAATACATATATTTAAAACTTATTTGAAAATCTAATTATAAAAAAAAACACATAAGATGAAAGAAAAACAAGAAATAAAAATGAAAATTACTGGTGTAAAAGAAAAATCTCCAAATGAAATCCGGCTCCATATTTGACTCTAATCATTACAATATAAATGAACATTCGTTATTAGTAATAATTAATTTTAATTAATAAAAGTGATACGGTATATTTTTGATATTTATTAGTTATTATATTATTAGTAAAATTAGTGATTAGTGAAAATACCACAGTGTGATTTTAATATGTATTAGTTATTTGTATTAGTAATGTAGTTATACTAATTATTAGTATCCATGTGAGGTTTTCCGATCCACATCTTTCTCCAGCTTCCATCCAGTGTTATCCAGTTCCATCCGGACCTGCAAAGTCTTATAAAGTCTTGCAGAGTCTTGTAGATTCTTGTAAAGTCCATGAAAGTCAGTATATTCGATGATAAGGCCTTCTCAGGTCTTAATCTTCCGGGCAAAGTCCAGTGCTTCCACAGGATTGGAGAAGAAATATTCCTTGTTGTTAAAGGTAACTCTTAAAGTAGCTGGGTAAATCAGGCCATATTTCAAATTTTCCACTCCCCTCAGGAGACTTTTAGACTCATTAAATGCTTTTTGTTTCCTGGAAACTTCTGCTGGGTAATCTCGGTAGATACTGATCCTTTGTCCTTCAAATACCAGGTTTCTGTTTCTCGAAGTTTTTCGCATTATCTCCTCCAAGACGTAGTCATATTGTACGTTTATAATCATTTGTCTTGGGGGGGCATTTAGTCTTGTCTGACGTCTCCTCACTCTATGTGCTCGGGCTAGTAAAGGCTTTTGTTCCAGAGATAAAACATTTTGCAGTAGATTCGCAGTAAATTCTCGGGGGTCTTCATCTTTCTCTCGCCCTTCAGGAATACCCGCGATTCTTAGGTTTTGTCTTCTCTGCGACCTTCTAGTTCAGTACATTTCTCGGTTATTTTGGTCAGTAAGTCTGTTAGACATTCATTTTCTGTAACCAGCTTTGCTGTAGTCCCAGCACTTATGTCAGCTAGTTCTTCAAGGCTTTTTATACCAGCCGTCTGTTGGTCCAGTACCTTCTCCACAGGATTCAGCCTTTTTTCAAAGTCGGTTTTCACCTTTTCAATCTTATCATTCATCTCCTTTGACATTTCACTCATCATTTCTGTGATTTCTTTCTTCAAGTCTTCCGATATTTTCTTAGCCTTGTTATTAATATTGGAATTAGTTTCAAGTTGTAATTCATTCATTTCAGTATTCATCTGGTTTATTTCCTCCTTTAAACCAGCAATTTCACGTGAAATAAAAGTTTTAAGTTCTTCACTTTCAGTTTTTTTCGCTCTTCTTTTCGACACATCTTCCTGGGATGAGGTCCTACCTGAGTCCGAGGCTTCAGTCATGCCTTCTACTGGTCTCTTTCTGGTTGATCGAATTTTCAATTTTTCGGTTGGGCTGCGTGTTGTAGACATAACTAATCGCGCGCCTGATGACGTCACTCACAACTACCCAAGGATATTATTGATAGATTCTCTCACTACTATCAAACACTTTATTCAACCAAAACAGCAGGAAGTTCTGTAGGAATGGAATTATTCTTACAGAATTGTAACTTTACTGGTTTAGACTTGAAAGAGAGGGAATCATGAAAGGAGGATTGTCTGCCATTTGAAATTGCCTGATTTTGCTAACTCCTACTAAATTGAATAAAAAAATCTATAGTGAAAACCCAATAATACATAGTGGTATTCGAATTTGGAAACAAATAAAAAAGACATTAAAATTGGATAATTTATCACTTTCGCTCCCTATTGCAAATAACCCTTCATTTAAGCCTTCAGTATTGGATAAAGGTTTTGCACAATGGAAAAATTATGGAATTAAAAAGATGGGACATCTTTATGGAAAAGGTGTGTTCCTCTCGTTTCAGGAGGTACAACAGAATTATGGATTACATTCAAATCATTTTTTTAGATATTTACAACAGAAAGATGTATGTTAAATCACATACACAAGAATATAGAATTAGAGAGCCAGAGATTCTAGATGAATGTTTGAATAAACATCCCAACACAGTCAAATTAATATCTTACATTTATAATATTCTTTTAGATAGTGAGAATCCGTCGACGGAATTACATAGACAAGCATGGGAAAATGAATTAGTTCAACCCATAACGAAAGATATTTGGGATGAAAGTCTCCAACATATACATCAATGTTCGTTAAGCGCCAGACATTCTTTAATACAATTTAAAATATTACATAGATTGCATTATTCTAAAACAAAATTAAATAGATTTTTTCCTAATATTTCTCATATCTGCAATAAATGTCAATATTCCGAGGCTAACTTAACCCATACCTTTGTAAATTGCATAAAAATTAAAACATTTTGGGTGGATATTTTTAAAATTATTTCCGTTGTGGTTAATATGCAACTGGAGCCCGATCCTAAATTAATAATATTGGGCATATCTGAACAATACCTAAAACTTCCAATGAACCAAAGAAATTTCCTTGATTATACTATAATAACTGGGAAAAAAATAATTTTAAAATTTTGGAAAAATCCTGCATCCCCCACAATTACAATGTTGATTATGGAGATGGCGGAAACCTTAAATCTGGAAAAAATTAGATTTGTCTTAATTGACAAACCAGAATTATTTATTAGAATATGGTCTCCGTTCATAGATTATTTGAAGGGGTAGAATGGACCAGCGCTGATACCTGACGGAAGCTTGAACCCAGGACTAGATGAATAGTTATGTTTTTCTTACCTATGGACCTATCTCCTAAGTTGTATTATGGATAGTTTATTCTATTTTTCTAATTTTCTTTTCTTTTTCTTTATTTTTTCTAGCTATTTAAAAAAAAAAATAATAATAATTAGAGTCAATGTTAATATGTAACCGATAAATGAAGCCCCAGCTACAATTGGTAGCGGAGTCCCTGGAATCATGGATATTTAATATGTAACCATTTAACAAAGTTTGTAGTGGTTCGGACTAGGATATGTACATGCCTCTAATAAAAGTTAACTTTAAAAAAATATAAAAATAAAAATAAGGTGTAAATAAGGTTTAAGGCAGGTGAGACAGAAATTCTTTGCTCAAGCGGTTTTAGTTGTCTCTCCCTCGAAGGGCAGTAGAAGCAGTGTCCGTGACTGTTTTTAAAACAAATATAAATAGATTTGTGATATGCAAGAAGAAAAATTACCTGAAGGCAGAGTTGAGATAGCACAAGCCGAGCATGATTTTGTTGAATAGTGGAGCAGATTTCAAGGGCAGCATGGCCTTCCTTATATAGTTTGCATGTTTGTGTCTATTGTAATAGACCAGTTGTTTGTTTGACTTGTTATCACCATAAACACCATAAACACAAGCAATGTTATTCATCTTCATCTAGCTAGGTGCAGGAATCTAAAGAATGAGATGAAAGAATGGAAATTACTACAACAATTGGCAATGACAGGTAAACCGAATACTTGTGCCATTTTTGCAACAATTACATTTTCACAAACAAATTTCATTCATAGAGGAATAAAGTAACTTTCTCTATTTTGGCAATGTTGCTGAAAGTACACAGAATAAGTCACTCCCAATCTTATGTCTTTTTCTCCCATTATTTTGTACAAGATACTACAAAGCAAAAATAGAATTTCAAGTACCATCAAAAAACAGAACCCTAAATTGTAATGAAATCCATCGGGCCTAATAGTGGCACAGATGTAATCACTGTTCAGTAAACCAAATAACATGCCTGTGTTAGTCAGTTCTTACACCATCCAGTTCTAAATCAGTTAAAGATCTCAACAGAACACAAAGCGCTGGAATAACTCAGCAGGTCAGCCAACATCTGTGGAGAACATAGATAGGCGGTATTTTGGATTGGGACCTTTCTTAGTTACTCATTAGCAAGTTTGCAGACGACACAAAAGTGAGTGGCATTGTAGTGAAGATGGTTGTCAAAAATTGCAGTAGGATCTTGATCGGCTGGACAGGAATGGTTGATGGAATTTAATACAGAGAAATATGAGGTGTTGTATTTTCGGAAGTCTAACATGGGAAGGACCTACATGGTGAATAGTAAGGCTCTGGGGAGTGTTGTAGAACAGGGGCATCTAGAAGTGCAGGTACATAGGTCCTTGAAAGTGATGTCACAGGTCGATAGGCTGCTCAAAATGGTTTTCGGCACATTGGCCTTCATTCGTCAGAGTATTCAGTATAGAAGTTGGAAGGTCATGCTGCAGTTATATAAGATGTTGGTCGGCCGCATTTAGAGTGTTGTGTTCAGTCCTGGTCACCATGCTATAGGAAAAATATTGTCCATCTGGAAAGGGTGCAGAGAAGTTTACAAGGACATTGCCAGGACACATGGTATTGGGGGTAGAGTGTTGACATGGATAGAAAATTAGTTGGCAGACAGGAAACAAAGAGTAGGGATTAACGGGGCCCTTTCACAATGGCAGGCAGTGACTAGTGGGGTACCGCAAGGCTCGGTGCTGGGACTGAAGCTATTTACAATATACATCAATGATTTGGATGAAGGGATTCAAAGTAACATTAGCAAATTTGCAGATGACACAAAGCTGGGTGGCAATGTGAACTGTGAGGAGGATGCTATGAGAATGCAGGGTGACTTGGACAGGTTGGGGGAATGGGCAGATGCATGGCAGATGAAGTTTAATGCGGATAAATATGAGGTTATCCAGTTTGGTAGCAAAAACAGGAAGGCAGATTACTATCTAAATGGTGTCAAGTTGGGAAAAGGGGAAGTACAACGGGATCTGGGGGTCCTTGTTCATCAGTCTATGAAAGTAAGCATGTAGGTACAGCAGGCAGTAAAGAAAGCGAATGGCATGTTGGCCTTTATAACAAGAGGAGTCGAATATAGGAGCAAAGAGGTCCTTTTGCAGTTGTACAGAGCCCTAGTGAGACCACACCTGGAGTATTGTGTGCAGTTACGGTCCCGTAATTTGAGGAAGGACATTCTTGCTATTGAGGGAGTGCAGCGTAGGTTTACATGGTTGATTACAAGGATGGTGGGACTGTCATATGCTGAGAGAATGGAACGGCTGGGCTTGTACACTCTGGAGTTTAAAAGGATGAGAGGGGATCTCATTGAAATATATAAGATTGTTAAGGGTTTGGACCCGATAGAGGCAGGAAACATGTTCCCGATGTTGGGGGAGTCCAGAACCAAAGGCCACCGTTTAAGAATAAGGAGTAAGCCATTTAGAACGGAGACGAGAAAACACTTTTTCTCACAGAGACTTGTGAGTCTGTGGAATTCTTTGCCTCAGAGGGCCGTGGAGGCAGGTTCACTGGATGCTTTCAAGAGAGGGCTAGATAGGGCTCTTAAAAATAGCGGAGTCAGGGTATATGGGGAGAAGGCAGGAACAGGGTACTGATTGGGGATGATCAGACATGATCACATTAAATGGCAGTGCTGGCTCGAAGGGCCGAATGGCCTACTCCTGCACCTATTGTCTATTGACACGAGGACCTTAGCTATAGGGAGAAGTTGAGCAGGCTAGGATTTTATTCCTTGGAACGCAGGAGGATGAAGGGTGATCTTATAAAGGTGTACAAAATCATGAGAGGAATAGATTGGGTAAATGGCCAGTCTTTTGCCCAGCATAAGGGAATCAAGAAACCAGAGAATACAGGGATGAGGTGAGGGGGGAAAGATTTAAAATGAACCGGTGGGGTAACTTTTTGTTTTACACTAAGTGAGGTGGGTGTGTGGAATGAGCTGTCGAAGGAGGTTGTTGATGCAGGTAATATCGCAACGTTTAAGAGGCATTTAGACAGGTACATGGATAGGACAGGTTTGGAGGGACATGGGCTGAACATGGGCTGCTGGGGCGATTGTAGATGGGACATGTTGGTCGGCATGGGCAAGTTGGGCTAAAGAGCCTGTATGACTGTAAGGCTGTATGACTCTATTAAACCAAACTAAAATTCTTCAACTTTAGTCAACTTCTCGTAGTAGGAGGGAGAAAGCTGGAAAAGTGGAGGGGTGGGACAAAGCCTGGCAAGTGATAGTTGGAAATAGGTAAGGGGGGTTTGATTGGCAGCTAGGTGGACAAAGGCTAGAGGTAAAAAGGAGACAAAAGGGTGACAGATAAGGAGAGGCATGAAATGTAAAGCCTGAGGAAGGGATATAGGTGGAAAGGGACAGGGGTGTGGGGGTGGGGAAAGAGGGTAGGATAGTGGGAGAAATGGGTGTGCACCTAGGGGGATGCACAGGAAAGAGAGGGGATGTAAGTGTTATTGCTGAATGAAGTGTTATTGTCCATTAACGCCCTATGGAAAGAACACTTCCAGGAACTCCTCAACCTTGTCAGCACAACTGAACCAGACATTACCCACCGCATCCCCCAGAGTCCCATCAGAGAAGACATGGAAGAACCTCCCACTATGACAGAGGTTCAAGATGCCATCAAGAGCCTTAAGAACAACAAGGTCACCGGGCCAGATAGGATAACAGCTGAAATCTTAAAGGAAGGTGGACGGGAGCTCCCGTACCACATCCACGCCCTACTCCTCAAGGTCTGGGATAAAGAAGAACTTCCCTCGGAATTCAGGGATGCTCTAATAGTGACAATTTTTAAGAAGGAGGACAAGGCTGAATGTGGAAACTATAGGGGCATCTCGCTCCTGTCAACAACAGGCAAAGTCCTTGTTCGTGTCCTCGCAAGCCTACTTTTACCACTGCCTGCGGAGGTACTCCCAGAATCAGTGTGGCTTCCGCCCATCTAGAGGTACAGCAGACATGATATTCGCAGCACGCCAACTCTAGAAAAAATGCTATGAATAAAGGCAGGCAGCCTTTGTACATTGCTTTCATAGACCTGAAAAAAGGCTTTTGATTCGGTAGACCGCCATGCTCTTTGGAGCATACTATCAAGGTACAATTGTCACGACATCAGAATATTAAGGCTTCTACATGATGGTATGTCGGTCACAGTGCTCAGCAACTGCGGCTCTGAGTCCGAGCCCTTCACTGTGGAAACAGGGGTCAAATAGACATGCATCATCGCACCCACCCTGTTTGTCGTCTTCATTGCTGTCATACTTCACCTCATTGGTAAAGACCTGCCACAGAGGATCCCAATCCCCTAGGGAACTGACGGTGGGCTCTTCAACCTTAATTGGCCAAGAGCAAAGTCAGTAACACGCCATCATGGAGCTTCAGTACGCGGACGACTGCACCATTGCAGCACACTCTGCAGAAGACCTCCAGGGCATCCTGAATGCCTTTACCAAGGCATACAGAGCCATGAGCCGAGCCTTAAATATCAAGAAAATCCAGGTCCTCCATCAACCTCCACCCAACCAGCCATTTACCCAGCCTACTATAAACGTGGACGACACCACTCTGGAAAACGTTGACCACTTCCCCAACCTTGGCAGCATTCTTTCCTCAAAAGCTGACATTGACTCTGAGGTCAACCATCGCCTGAGTTGTGCCAGCGGAGCCCACACCAGACTCAGGAAAAGAGTCTTTGAAGAACGAGACCTAAAGGCTCAAACAAAACTGCTGGTCTACAGAGCCGTTGTCCTCTCCACCCTGTTGTATGGAGCGGAGTCATGGACCACCTTCAGCAAGCACTCGAGAGCCCTGGAACAATACCATCAAAGATCCTTACGAAAGATTCTGAGGATCAGCTGGGAGGACAAATGCACCAACATGCGTTTTGGAGGAAGCCAACATGACAGCATCACCACCACAATAATGCCGCACCAACTTACGATGGAATGGCCAAATCATCCGCATGTCCAACACACGTCTCCCTAAACAAATCCTGTACACTCAATTGAAGGAGGGTCGGTGAGCCCCTGGCGGACCAAAGAGACGCTTCAAGGACAACATCAAGAACAGTCTGAAGAAATTCCACATCTCATCGAACAACTGGGAGCATATTGCACTGCGCAGGTGCTCCTGGAGGAAATCCATGAAGGAAGGAGCTGCACATCACAAAATGTAACTACGCCGTGTCGCAGACAAAGCGACAGCACCGTAAGTAGAGAGAGAAGGGGGCTCGATGACTACCAACCACCGCCAGTCTCCACTGACTACACTACACCAAGGTGTGTGGATCGCAGATTGGCCTCCAGAGACACCTGCCGACCCACAAGTAGACGACCCTACGGAGAGGAGAGGACAGTCATTCTCGTTTCAAGTGGCCACCGATGATGATGATGATGATGAAGTGTTATTACTTAAATTGGAGAATTCAGTGTTCATGTCGCTGGATTGTAAGCTGCCAAAACGGAATAGGAGGTGATGTTTGCGACGTCACTCTGGCGATAGAGTCCCAGAAAAGAAAGGTCAGTATGAGAAGTGGAGTCAAAATGGCTGGCAACCGGTAGATCAGCAGGTACCGTTGGGCCGTGCAAGTATTTGACAAAATCTTTCTAGTCTATGCTTAAATTCGCCGATGTAAAGGGAGTCATAGCAGGAGCACCAAATGCAATAGATGAGGTTATAGGAAGTGCATGTGAACCTCTGTCTCACCTAGAAGGACTAGTGGAGTTCCTGGATGGAGGTGATGGAGGATGTAAAGAGACTGTTAGAAACATAGAAACATAGAAATTAGGTAGGCCATTCGGCCCTTTGAGCTTGCACCGCCATTCAATATGATCATGGCTGATCATCCAACTCAGTATCCTGTACCTGCCTTCTCTCCATACCCCCTGATCCCTTTAGACACAAGGGCCACATCTAACTCCCTCTTAAATATAGCCAACGAACTGGCCTCAACTACCTTCTGTGGCAGAGAATTCCACAGATTCACCACTCTCTGTGTGAAAAAAGATTTTCTCATCTCGGTCCTAAAAGACTTCCCCCTTATCCTTAAACTGTGACCCCTTGTCCTGGACTTCCCCAACATCATGAACAATCTTCCTGCATCTAGCCTGTCCAACCCCTTAAGAATTTTGTAAGTCTCTATGAGATCCCCCCTCAATCTTCTAAATTTCAGCGAGTACAAGCCAAGTCTATCCAGTCTTTCTTCATATGGAAGTCCTGCCATCCCACGAATCAGTCTGGTGAACCTTCTCTGTACTCCCTTTATGGCAAGAATGTCTTTCCTCAGATTAGGAAACCAAAACTGTACGCAATACTCCAGATGTGGCGTCACCAAGACCCTGTACAACTGCAGTAGAACCTCCCTGCTCTTGTACTCAAATCCTTTTGCTATGAATGCCAACATACCATTCGCTTTCTTCACAGCCTGCTGCACCTGCATGCCTACTTTCAATGACTGGTGTACCATGACACCCAGGTCTCGTTGCATCTCCCCTTTTCCTAATCGGTCACCATTCAAATAATAGTCCTACTTTCCTGTTTTTTGCCACCAAAGTGGATAATCTCACATTTATCCACATTCACTGCACCTTCCATGCATTTGCCCACTCACCCAGTCTATCCAAGTCACCCTTGCAGCCTCCTAGCATCCTCCTCACAGCTAACACTGCCCCCAGCTTCGTGTCATCCGCAAACTTCGAGATGTTGCATTTAATTCCCTCGTCCAAATCATTAATATATATGTAAATAGCTGGGGTCCCAGCACTGAGCCTTGCGGGCCACAACCTACTATTCACTGCCTGCCATCCTCAAAAGGATCCGTTCACCTCAGGCCTACTCTTCGCTTCTGTCTGCCAGCCAGTTCTCTATCTACATCAATACTGAACCGCCAATACCGTGTGCTTTAAGTTTGTATACTAATCTCTTGTGGTGGACTTTGTCGAAAGCCTTCTGAAAGTCCAGATATAACACATCCACTGGTTCTCCCTTATCCACTCTACTAGTTACATCCTCAAAAAATTCAATAAGATTCGTCAGACATTATTTACCTTTCGTAAATTCATGCTGACTTTGTCCAATGATTTCACCATTTTCCAAATGCGCTGCTATCCCATCTTTAATAATTGACTCTAGCCGTTTCCCCACTAGCGATGTTAGACTGTCTGTAATTCCCCCGTTTTCTCTCTCCTCCCTTTTTAAAAAGTGGGGTTACATTAGCTACCCTCCAATCCTCAGGAACTACTCCAGAATCTAAAGAGTTTTGAAAAATTATCACTAAGGCATCCACTATTTCTGGGGCTACTTCCTTAAGTACCCTGGGATGCAGCCTATCTGGCCCAGGGGATTTATTGGCCTTTAATCCATTCAATTTACCTAACACCACTTTCCGGCTAACCTGGATTTCACTCAGTTCCTCCATCTCATTTACCCGCGATCCCCTGCTATTTCCGGCAAATTATTTATGTCTTCCTTAGTGAAGACAGAACCAAAGTAGTTATTCAATTGGTCTGCCATGTCCTTGTTCCCCATGATCAATTCACCCGTTTCTGACTGCAAGGGACCTACATTTGTTTTAACTAATCTTTTTCGCTTCACATATCGATAAAAAACTTTTGCAGTCAGTTTTTATGTTTCCTGCCAGTTTTCTTTCATAATCCATTTTCCCTTTCCTAATTAAGCCCTTTGTCCTCCACTGTTGGACTCTGAATTTCTCCCAGTCCTCTGGTAGACTGCTTACTCTGGCTAATTTGTACGCTTCATCTTTTGCTTTGATACTATCCCTGATTTCCCTTGTTATCCACGGATGCACTACCTTCCCTAATTTATTCCTTTGCCATACTGGGATGAACAATTGTTGTAGTTCGTCCATGCAGTCTTTAAATGCTTTCCATTGCATATCCACCGTCAACCCTTCAAGAATCAATTGCCAGTCTATCTTGGCCAATTCACGTCTCATACCCTCAAGGTTACCTTTCTTTGAGTTCAGGACCCATGTTTCTGAATTAACAATGTCACTCTCCATCCTAATGAAGAACTCAACCATATTATGGTCACTCTTGCCCAAGGGGCCACGCACAACAAGGCTGCTAACTAACCCTTCCTCATTACTCAATACCCAGTCTAGAATAGCCTGCTCTCTCGTTGGTTCCTCTACATGTTGGTTTAGAAAACTATCCCGCACACATTCCAAGAAATTCTCTTCCTCAGTTGTTACATCTCCTGTGGTTGCAGAGAAAATTACCTGAAGAGGGGGCTGTTTGGGTGGGAAAGTATGAGTGAACAAAGGGGTTGAGAAGGGAGTGGACTCACAGAAAGCATAAAGAGGAAGGGATGGGAAGGTTTCCGCCATAGACGCTGCCTGACCCACTGATTTACACCAACACTTTGTGCTTTACTCAAGATTTCAGCATCTGCAGTTCTTTGTGTCTCCAAGATCTCAACAAGTTCTCCATTTGGTTTATTTTTTACATGAACATCAGCTTTTTCACACACTTGTAATATTTCCCCTCAAGGCTCATGAGCAAGCCCTGTGAACTAGCTCTAAAAATGCTTTTCACCTACCCACACACAGCAGGAAGTGCCTGCCTTGCTGCTTGCCTGCCTACACTGACTCAAGGGTGTTCAAAATGTTCATGGTTCAATACCCAACCTCAGAAGTGAAACATAAGTGACAGCTGTGTTTAGAGTTAGCATGGTCCATTGACATAAATAAGAATAGTCATTTTGGGCCAAATCATCCTTGCAATGCATCTTTCACTTTGCTTTGTCGCTGGTCTCCCCGTAGACTCCATCAGAGGAGAACTGTCCTGTTGGAATTCCCCTACGTTACACTGGGGAATCTCCCTCTCCCACACTACAGCCATCAGACCTGCTGTAGGACTGGAGTCCCCATTCATTTGAATGGGGATTCCCAGCCAGGAGCTGGAAAAGAAATTGTGTTACGTGATTCATTTCTTTAGTTTAGTTAATTTTAATGTTTACAATTACAACTTGGTGCAATGTTACAATTTAAAGAAATTATAGTTCATATTTTAAAAGTCTCTGAAAATCACAATAATTTTAAACAGTAAAGCCCCTGTCCCACTCCTTGGCACGCTAATTACTCGACCTCGTGGTCGCGTTGAGGCGCGACAGGCCCGCAAAGATCGCGCGCGATTTCATGCGCCCGCACAGTCGTCTGGAGCGCGTGACGTCATTTGAAGATGGACAAAAAATGCGGGAGTAACTCAGCGGGCCCGGCAGCTTCTCTGGAGAGAAGGAATGGGTGATGTTTCGGGTCGAGACTCTTATTCAGTCTGAATGAAGGGTCTTGACCTGAAATGTCACCCATTGCTTCTCTTCAGAGATGGTTCCGGTCCCGCTGAGTTACTTCAGTATTTTGTGTGTATCTTCAATTTTCTTGGCTTCACTCTGGGATTAGAAGTGGGGGCAGATCTGGACTGCAACGGCTGTGAGCTCCAGGCCGAGTTCGGCAATCGTTTGCCTGCTTCTGCTGCTGTTGGAGGTGAGATGTTGCGTCGGCCCAGGGTCTTGGGCCTGTCCCACTTTGGCTGTCAGTTACGCGACAGGCCGTTGGCGCATGAAGATTTTGTTCGCTACAAAAATTTTGGAACCCCGCGCTATGTCGCGCACAACTACATACCGCTCCACGCTTCTCAGTGGGACCGGCCCCACGCAGCCACACGATGCCCGTGCGCCTCAATGCGACGACGAGGTCGCGTAATTTGCGTGCCGAGGACACATAAGTGGGACAGGCCCTTTACTGTCAGAATGAGGCCCAACGCAAATGGGAGGAACAGCACCTCATACTTCTCTTGAGCAGCTTACAACCCAACTGTATGAATATTGATTTCTCTTAGTTCAAGTAATTCTTGCTTTCCCTCCCTCTCCATCCCTCCCCCATCTTCTCTGACTAGTTTCACTGTGCTTCTGATTAATTTTACTGATTGTATGCCTCCTTGTCACCTTCCCCTCAGCTATTTTTCATTGTATCTGTTCCTCTCGTTACGAGCATATAACATTGAACTCAACTTGACTCGACTTGAAAACACTTTTTTGTAAACCAGACCAAGTGCAGACCCGAGGAGGCCCAGGACAGAAAGGTCCAGAAAGCCCCGACAGCAAAGTTGGGGACAGAGATATGCCTCCTACTAAGGATGTCAAGGCTTCATAACTGTTTATAATTATAGTGATTTTCAGAGACTCTTAAAATATGAACTATAATTTATTTAAATTATAACACTGCACCAAGTCGTAATTGTAAACATTAAAATTAACTAAACTAAAGAAATGAATCACATAACATAATTTTCTTCTTCAGCTCCAGGATGGGAGTCCCCATTCAAATGAATGGGGACTCCAGTCCTACAGCAGGTCTGATGGCCGTAGTGTGGGAGAGGGAGATTCCCCATTGGGTCTGCTCCCCCAACGCAAGATTCCACCACTCACCCGTTCCTCCAACGCAAGCCGTTCCCCAATGCAATATTGCACCACTCATGCATAGACCCCAACTGCACAGGCACGGCTCATTTCTTCTCCTCGTCCCCCAGCACTTCCTCCTCCTCCTCATCCTCTTCACCCTCCCTCTTCAGTCCCTAGAATGGGAGGGGGTAGAGAGGGAGGGGTGGTAGAGAGGGAGGGATCATAGAGAGGGAGGGGTGGAAGAGAGAGAGGGGTGGTAGAGAGGGAGGGGGTGTAGAGAGGGAGGGAGCAGAGAGGGGGCTAGAGAGAGGGAAGGGGAGGAAGGGGGTGGAGAGGGCGAGGGTGAGGGAGAGGGAGGGGGAGGGGGTTGGAGAGAGGGGTACAGAGGGTGGGAGTGAGGGTAGATAGGTAGGGGGCATCTCCCTCCACAACCCCTCCCCATCTCCCTCCTCCACACCTCCCTATCTCCCTCCTCCACACCCACTCCCCCATCTCCCTCTACCATCCCACTTCCCACCCCATCTCCCTCCTCCTCATTTCCCTCATCCTCCTCCTCACACTCCCATTCCCTGCCCCAGGACCAACCCAGGTTGTAGAGCAGCGCCAGGGCCTTGAACACGGCCTGGTTCACTTTCTTGGCCCAGCCCTGGCTGTAGACTACAGCCATCAGCTCGGCAGCCGCCTGGGCTATTGTGCAGGCTACGACTGCATCTCGGGGTTCGTCCCTGACCACGGACCGAGGCTCGTCCTTGGTTCCAGCAGCGGCTTCTTTCTCGGACCCGGTCATGGCCCCATCCTAAGCCCCGGGCTTGGCTCTTACTCCAGCTCCAGCCGCGGCTCGCAACACCACCCTCGCCACGAGGTGTCGGGCACTCCTGCACCTATTTACTATGTTTCTATGAGAGTGCATTGTGACATCACTCGGGGTTTTTGGGTTGTTTTTAAAGCTTTAAACGATCAAATACTTCAGACATATAGGTGGGAATGTGACGGGACAAATGTGAGTAGAATGTGTGAAAATTGGAAGGCTGTGGCCTCGCGCTTGGAAGAAAATAGGAATTAACCAGATATTCACACACACACACAAACAAGGCGAAGAGTCTTAGTATTATAGAGATGAAGATACAATCCATTGTAATACAGATGCACAAATTTAGATAATATGGCTCTTTTTTCCTATTTAGACTGTCATATTTTCTCACATTATGTTCAGTTTGTCTGACTTTTGCCCACTCATTTAATGTATACACATTTGTAGCTCCTGTCTTGCTCACGATTTGCTCGTGTCACATTTTGTAGCAATACCTTCAGTGTATTCACCTGTAGTTTATATAAATTATAAAAACTAAGGGTCTCAACCTCAATGCTTATGGCATACCACTCATTAAATCTTGTCAATGAATTAAAAAATCTTAATGCCCATCTATTCCCTGCCAGACAGCCAAATTCCTCTCCACACCAAGAGCTTTTATCTCCTGCAATAACTTTTGATTTGGCACCTTGTTAACTTCCTTTCGGAAATCAAAGTATAGTACAAATGTTGACTCTCCTTAATTCACATGGTTTGGCTGCATATTTCCCCAACAATTAAACTTAAAAATATAATATATAACTTGAAAAAAAGTGACATCTATATAATTCAAAGTCTCATCTTGACCACTTCCTGTTTGCACTGCATATTGATTTTAGAAAGAACGCTACCACTTACGGCTGTGAATTTTGGCCATCTTACTCAAAGTCCCCCTCCACTGCGCAGGACAAGAGGATTTTTTCCATCGATGAAAAATAAAAGAGTTGATAGTGTTTAAAATATGTTAAGATTCTCTCTCCTGTCAATCACCGCAGTGAAGGCCACGCCCCTTCCGGTGGAGGGGGGAGGGACTATAAAACCCGGAAGTGTGGGCGTGGCTCAGTCTCTGCAAGATGGGGAAGGAGAGATCACCTTGGTGGCCTTGCACCCTGCCTGAAATGGTAGGAAACTGCTTTTGAATTTGGTGACTTGCACGCTGCTTGAAATGGTAGGAAACTGCTTTTGAATTTGGTGGCCTTGCACACTGCTAGAAATGGTAGGAAACTGCATTTGAATTTGGTGGCCTTGCTGCCTACTTGTAATGGTAGGAAACTGCATTTGAATTTGATGGCCTGAACCTTTGTGCAATTCTATGCCACAGAGGACAGTGGAGGCCAAATCGCTGGATGGATTTAAGAGAGAATTAGATAGAGCTCTAGGGGCTAGTGGAATCAAGGGATATGGGGAGAAGGCAGGTATGGGTTATTGATTGGGGACAATCAGCCTTGATCACAATGAATGGCGATTCAAGATGGCGTCGCGTGCACAACGCGAGGCTCTGTGTCTCCGTAGTTTTAGCAATTTAGTTTTATTCCTGTTAATAATGAACTTAGTTTTCGCCCGGAGCACTCGAGCGAAGACTCTGTACGGCCGTCAGGAGCTACTGGAGCTCGGCCGTCTCCACGTAACGAGCCCCAAAAGCGACTGTCAACTGCCGCCGGAGATCGTCAGGACACCAGGGTCTAGCGGGCCAGCTCCCCCGACAGGAAGTGTCCGGAGGCGGCGCAGGGACCGCAAACAAAGACGTGCAAAGCGCGGATGCTATCTGAGATCAAACCCACACCAGCCAGCTCTGCCCAGCATTTTCCTCGCGAATGTCCGGTCCCTGGTGAGTAAAATCAACGAACTACGGCTGCGGATCACCACACGCAACCGGATCACCGACTGCAACGCCATGGTCTTCACCGAAACATGGCTCACCGACAACATTCCGGACAACGCCATCGAGCTGGAGGGGCGCACTCTCTTCAGGGCCGATAGAACAGCGGAGGACTCCGGTAAGACCAAGGGCGGCGGACCGTGCATTTATGTGAACAACTCATGGTGTACAGACGTTGTCAGGATTAGTAGTCACTGCTCTGCTGACCTGGAATACCTGATGATAAAGTGCAGGCCCTTCTATCTGCCCAGGGAATTTACATCGATTGTTATCACTGCAGTCTATGTACCCCTGGACGCTAATGCCAGGCTAGCTATGGAGGAGCTGCAAGCTGCTATCAGCAAACAACTAACTGCACACCCAGAGGGGGCTTTTATTGTTGCGGATGATTTTAACCACTCCAACCTTAAAACTGTACTCCCCAGATTCCACCAACATGTCTCCTGCCCAACCAGACGAAACAATATTCTGGACCTAGTATATACCAATATTACTGAAGCATACAAAGCCCTCCCCCTCCCCCACCTGGGTCAGTCTGACCACCTCTCTCTGTTCCTGCTCCCCAAATACACTCCTCTGATCAGACGTGTGAAACCTACCACGAGGACTGTGAAGGTCTGGCCTGAGGGGGCTGTCTCTGTTTTACAGGAACAGTTTCAGCAAACAGACTGGAGTCTGTTTGCCACTCAGGCCACCTTCAACTCCCAAGTGAACATTAACTCATACACCTCAACCGTTCTGGACTATATAAAATTCTGCACGGACAACGTCACTACCCACAAAGAGATAAAGACCTTCCCTAACCAGAAGCCGTGGATGTGCAGGGAGGTCAGACTCCTGCTGAAGGCTCGCGATGCCACTTTTTCCGAAACAGCTCTGACCCCAGGCGCAAGTGACAAGGAATCAAATCCATTGCCGATTACCATAAAATCAACACCCCTCCCCCCCCACCCCCCCCCCCCAGATAACGCCTCCCTTCCTGACGAGCTAAACCATTTCTATGCTCGCTATGACCTGGACAACAAAACTCCAGCCATCAAAGTTGCTCCACCCCCGAATGAACAACCCCTCAGTCTCTCCACCTCTGCTGTACAAGATGCACTGAGCAAGGTGAATGAGCACAAAGCTGGCGGCACCGATGGGCGGGTGCTCAGGGCATGTGCTGGACAACTATCCCTGGTCCTCACTGACATTTTCAATCTGTCACTGGCCCAGGGTGTCGTCCCCACTTGCCTCAAGACATCTACCATTGTGCCAGTGTCCAAACAATCAGCAACAGGGAGTCTCAAAGATTTCCGGCCAGTGGCACTTACCCCTGTCATCGCCAAGTGCTTCCAGCGGCTGATCTTCGCTCATCTCAAAGCCAGCCTCCCCCCCCCCCCCCCCCCCACCCCCACACTGGACCCCCATCAGTTTGCCTACCGGACCAACAGGTCTACAGAGGACGCTATATCAGCGGCCCTACACTCTGCCTTGACCCACCTGGACAGTAATAACACCTACATCAGGTTGCTGTTCATTGACTTCAGCTCCGCCTTTAACACTGTCATACCCGCTAGCTTGATCACCAAACTCAGCGGTCTTGGCATCTCCACTTCCCTCTGCAATTGGACACTGGATTTCCTCACTAACAGCCCACAGTCTGTTAGGATCAACAACCTCACCTCCTCCACTACAACATTGAACACCGGCGTGCTACAAGGCTGTGTGCTCAGCCCTCTCCTCTACTCCCTCTTCACCCATGACTGCATCCCTAAGCATGGCTCCAACGCCATCATAAAATTTGCCGACGACACCACGGTGGTAGGACTGATCAGTGACAACGACGAGTCAGCCTACAGGGAGGAGGTCCAGCACCTGACAACCTGGTGTGCCAACAATAACCTCGTCCTCAACTCCCAGAAGACGAAGGAAATCATTGTTGACTTTAGAAAGAACAGAGGGGGCAGACACACCCCATCCATATAAACGGGACTGAGGTGGAGCGGGTCTCCAACTACAAATTCCTCGGGGTACACATCTCGGAGGATCTGTCCTGGTCCCTCAACACCTCCAAGCTGATCAAAAAGGCGGAGCTGCGCCTTTACTTCCTGAGGAGGCTCACAAAAGCCTACCTGTCCCCCCAGATCCTGACCAACTTTTACCGCTGCACCATCGAAAGCATCCTGACCACCTGCTTTACGGTATGGTACAGCAGTTGCACCGTAGCAAATAGGAAGGCACTGCAACGAGTGGTGAAAACCGCCCAGTACATCATCAGTGCCCCGCTCCCTGCCATGGATGCCCTTCACCGAAAACGGTGTCTGAGACGGGCCGGGAAGATCATTAAAGACCCCTCCCACCCTAATCATGGACTGTTTGCCCTCCTACCATCAGGGAGGCGGTACAGGAGCCTCAGGTCCCGCACTAGTAGGATGAGGAACAGCTTCTATAACAACACCATCACACTGCTGAACTGGGAGTCCCGCCGATAGATTTCTCCAGTCTCTCCGTCCACATTGTCTGCATTCTGTATCTATTTTTATATATTGCTATTACTACAAACTGACGCTAAACTGCATTTCGTTGTACCCATACTTGTATCTGTGCAATGACATTAAAGTTGAATTGAATTGGAATGGCAATGCTGGCTCAAAGGGCCGAATGGCCTCCTCCTTTACCTATTTTCTATGTTTCTATGTTTCTGTGTTTCACCCTGCTTGAAATGGTAGGAAACTTCATTTGAATTTGGTGGCCTGCACTCTGTTTGAAATGGAATTTCAAGGAATAGCCGTGAGTCAACTGCCAGCCCACCAGCTGTAAGTGAGTGAGCTGGTAGCACACCGGGCTTTAATGACTGAGCTGCCAGCCCAAGAATCCATTTGGCCCACAATCCCATACTAGCCCTCTGGAAACCAGTCCCTTCAGCCCTCAACACCCATACTAGTGCTCCAGAAATCCCCCCCGCCCACTGGCCACCAATATTGGAATTGGTGGAGAGGTGGAATATTGCGTTGCATGGGACCCAATGGGTCCCACTTAGTCTAGTTAACCCATGAAAATTATAGTTTTCATTCTTCTTCTTCCGTGAGGCATGCACAGCCTAAAATTGATGGACAACTTGTTCTATATGATCTTCCGTTTGTGCACGTCGAGTTGATTGCATTAGTCGAAACAGGGTGGACCATGTGAAGATTGCAATCTTCCACTCCAATAGTTTTCATTGAAGAATTGAAAGTAATATGGGTTATCACATGAAGTACTGGTAAAGATTTCCGAATTCCATTTTTCAGAAATATATTTTCACTGCAAGGACAATAAATCATTGACCTGAACAGTCTATGATTTATGTTCAAAGAATTATGGGGAATCAGGCCTAGATCAATTAATCAGAAATAGAACACAGAATACATGAAGAGATTTGAAGGTCTTGACCCGAAACGTCACCCAGCACCAGTCTGAAGAAGGGTCTCGACCCGAAACGTCACCCATTATTTCTCTCCAAAGATGCTGCCTGTCCCGCCGAGTTACTACAGCTTTTTGTGTCTATCTACAGAATACATTGTCACGCAGCAACTGTAAAGCGATTAAAGCATTAACGTTTTGAGTTTGATGACCATTCATGAGCTCTGAAACATTTACTCTGGTTCAGCAACGTTGATTCGGCCACCCCCCACACCCCCCCCACCCCCCCCCCCCTCCCCCTCCCCCTCCCCCTGCAGGTGCAGCTTATCCCTGCAAGGTATTACAGCATTTTCAATTTTGATTTTGACTTCCTCAATCTGCAATAGTTTGTCTTTAATAATAATAATAACTTTATTACGGACTCAAGGTCCAGACAAGGGGCAACATTACATTAAAAATGCATTGCATATCAAATATCATAAATATATATAAAATCATGGTAAATCACATAAAAACATCATAATTTATATATTTTAAAAACCCACAATACTTAAGTTAAAATCCAGACTAAAAGATGATCAATGTCGTACAATGAGACAACGATACCAGTGTCCCCACAGCTGGGATTCGTAGCGTGTAGTGCTAGCCCTTATGTTTGTCAAGGCCACAATAAGCACATTTTTAGAGTCATTTATCCTGCAAATGAATTTATACATGTGGTGTCTTAGGATAGCTTCTAAAGTACTGACTCCTGCAGTCACAAACATATTACTGGCACTACACCATCTTGGTTGCCTTAACAGTGTTCTCATGGCATCGTTATATGCCACCTTTAGTCTCTGCATACTTGTCTTTAAATAGTTCGACCACAGGTGCGCAGTGTAGAGGGGGGTGCAGTATGCTCTAAATAGCGACATCTTCACCACATCTGCACACGCACCAAATTTACGCAAGAGGATATTCGCCTGTATATACAGCATGCGTCGTTGCCTATAAATATCCTCATCATCTGTCATTTGTTCTGTAATAATATGCCCTAGATATTTTATCTTATTACAGACACTAAGATTGTTGTCAGACAATTTAAAATCAGGATATTTTAGGCTTTTATCCTCTTTGGTTCTACAGACCATAGCAGCACTCTTACTAGCATAATATTTAATGTCATGTTCCAAACCATACACGGAACATGCAGTAAGGAGCTGCTGGAGACCAGCGCTAGATGGACTAAAGACCACAAGATCATCTGCATACATAATATGGTTCACTAAAATATTACCAATCACGCACCCAGTGTTACATGCTTTCAATTGTTTAGACAGATCATCAATATATAGATTAAAAAGGACTGGGGATAAAATTCCCCCTTGTCTAACACCATTGCTAACCCCAAATGGGGCTGAGACCCTATTGCCCCATTTTATTTGCATAGTCTGGTGGGCATATCAGTAGGCCAGAATTCTAACAATGTGTTTAGGCACCCCTCTTTGACTCATTTTACCAAACAGCTTTCTGTGATTAACACGGTCAAAGGCTTTGGAAGCATCAATACAGCATATAAGGATTGAAGAGTTTTTGCCTCTTTATTTGTTTACAATCTCCTTTAGGGCATATATGCATAAGTCAGTGCCATGTTTAGCTTCAAAGCCAAACTGGTTATCTGTGGAGTTAACAAACTCATTTATTCTATCCAGCAGAACTATTTCTCAGACTTTTGACAATATGCTGGCTAAAGCTATGGGCCTGTAATTATTTAGATCAGTCAGATAGCCAAATCCAAACTGAGATTAGTAGTCAAAGCTGAATGTTCTTTGGTGCAAGGACAGACATACAAAGTGATTCACAGCTTAGGTTCAGAGCAGTGAGAGGTAATGATGGTAGATGATATAGAAACATAGAAAATCGGTGCTGGAGGAGGTCATCCAGCCCTTCGAACCAGCACAGCCATTCATTGTGATCATGGCTGATCGTCCCCAATCAATGGAGTGCCGCAAGGCTCGGTGTTGGGGCTGCAACAGTTTACCATATATATCAATGATTTGGAAGAGGGAATTAGGAGCAACACTAGCAAGTTTGCGGATGACACAAAACTGGGTGGCAGTGTGAACTGTGAAGAGGATGTTAGGAGGTTGCAGGGTGACCTGGACAGGTTGCGTGAGTGGGCAGATGTGTGGCAGATGCAGTATAATATAGATAAATGTGAGGTTATCCACTTTGGTGGCAAAATCAAGGGGGCAGATTATTATCTCAATGGGGTTAGGTTAGGTAAGGGGGAGGTACAGCGAGACCTGGGTGCCCTTGTACACCCATCATTGAAAGTTGGTGTGCAGGTACACCAGGCAGTAAAGGAAGCTAATGGAATGTTGGCCTTCATAGCAAGAGGATTTCAGTATAGGAGTAGAGAGGTTCTTCTGCAGTTCTATAGGGCTCTGGTAAGACCACATCTGGAGTATTGTGTACAGTTTTGGTCACCTAATTTGAGGAAGGACATCCTTGTGATTGAGGCAGTGCAGCGTAGGTTCACGAGATTGATCCCTGGGATGGCGGGACTGTCGTTTGAGGAAAGATTGAAAAGACCAGGCTTGTATTCACTGGAGTTTAGAAGGATGAGGGGGATCTTATAGAAACATATAAAATTATAAAAGGACTGGACAAGCTAGATGCAGGAAAAATGTTTCCAATGTTGGGTTCCAGAACCAGGACCACAGTAATAGAATAAAGGTGAGGCCATTTAAGACTGAGGTGAGAAAAAACCTTTTAACCCAGAGTTGTGAATTTGTGGAATTCCCTGCCACAGAGGGCAGTGGAGGCCAAATCACTGGATGGATTTAAGAGAGAGTTAGATAGAGCTCTATGGGCTAGTGGAATCAAGGGATATGGGGAGAAGGTAGACACGAGTTATTGATTGGGGACGATCAGCCATGATCACAATGAATGGCGGTGCTGGCTCGAAGGGCTGAATGGCCTTCTCCTGCACCTATTTTCTATGTTTCTATGATAGTTATAGGGAAGTGCTGCTCCCAAACCTGGACGTTACAGTTTTCAGACTCCTATTCCTTCTTCCCAACTCGGCGAATCAGGCAGCATCTTCACGATGAAAAAGATCTCAACATGAAATGGCCCTTGTCCATTCCCTCCACAGATGCTGCCTGGCCTGTTGAGTTCACCCAATACTTTGTGTTTTGCTCAAGATTCCAGCATGTGTAGTTCCTTTTAACTGCATCACATTGTCCAGGTACTTTGGGTTATCTGTTCACTAAAATAAATGTGTTTATGACTGCAATGTGTACCCTCACACTAGATCATTCAGAATTATAATTTTTAAATAATGTAAACATTTGATTAAATAATTCTTGGCATTTTCACATATATATTTTTTTAAATTGGATTATTTAGATTCCAAATCAATTGAGAAGTAAATCTGTTTGAAATAATTCAAAGACTACTTCATGATTTTCAATTGAACCCACATATGATAAAAACATCAGTTTTATTCTTTAGAATGATTTGTGGAGATGTATGTCATGGAGTATTATTGTTTACCATGCATCGTAATTCCTCGTATGTTGCAAAATATACTTGGCTAATAAAGTATGATTATGATCCAAAAATGCTGTGTTGATGCCTGCAAATTACTTTCGTAGCATTGAATTTAGCAACTAGGAGAACTAGTAACTTGGGTAAGGATTGAGAGCTTGTGTAAGGGCCACGTATATTAGCAGTCTTTATAGCAACCGGTGTATTGGAGTAGCTGTGGAACTGATACCCAAATGTACCGACGCCTTTAGATATACAATGCACATCTCGAGGGAGAGCTTGTAAGTGTACATGTGGGTTGTAGTATGACTTTGTCTTTTCATTCTTTAAATTCATTCAGATCATTTGAAAAATAACATGTTGAAATGGCACCAAACTGGATGGATGGGTGGCGTGTTAAAGAAGGAACTGCAGATGCTGGAGAATCGAGGGTACACAAAAGGCTGGAGAAACTCAGGAGATAAGTTGGAGGGAAGGGGGTATCAGGTATGTCAGTCTGAAGAAGGGTCTCGACCCGAAACGTCGCCTATCTCCTTCGCTCCTTGGATGCTGCTGCACCCGCTGAGTTTCTCCAGCCTTTTGTGTACCCTGGATGGGTGGCGTACCACTTGCAGAGCTGTTGAGTCGGAGTTGACGAGTCTGAGCAATTTTGGTGCTGTCGGAGTCGGTAAAACAAATCCCGACTCCGACCTCAACATAAATTTCAGAGACTACGTAAATCGGAAAAAATCTCACTTTTTAAATATACCGCACACTTTATTTCCACCTGAGAGAATGAGAAATCACATCGGTGCTGCCATCTGGGGGCAGAACGACGAGAAACAAAACGTAAACAAACGCCATCACCAGCTGATTTCCCTCCACCTGCTACTGAGTGAACATGTCTGGATAATTTCTGAATTCAAAAGGTAAATTTAGTCATTCATTTATGGGGGAAATATTATAAATGCATACAGATTACGAATGTTCACAATTTGCTGCAAAATAAATCGTCAGTGATGATTAATTCATTTTCAACAGCAGTAAACCCTAGTTTTGGCAAAGCGTCAACGAATTTGGTAATTTTTCGTCAATACAAACCGTAATTTCTACTGTCAGTGGGATGCTTGACATAATATTCTAGGTTAAAAGGTTAGTAAGGGGTTGAGTAATGAAGGAAAAAACGGTTAGGGCTCACTTAGGTAAAAGTATAGTAAACACCGGCTAACCTAAACTAACGGGGGGGGGGGGGGGGGGGCTGCCTTCCCTTGACCCCCATCTTTAACTCACCTAAAAAGGGGGGGAGGGGGTGGCTGCATCCCCTTGACCCACCTAATCCTTTAAAACAAGTTTCCTCAAATTATTTAATTATTACCAATGAATAGACTACTGAAGTGAGTTAGTAAAGATAAAGTATGTAAGTTATTCCGCCGGTATTTAATCCCGTATTTTGTGATATAACAGACGTTGTGATATAACATGTTAATAATTCCATTTCAGGCACTATTCATTCACTAATGTCATTCTTTTCTTTTTCAGCAAAAAAAATTGAGTTAATTCAAAATTTCCCAAGTTAGCATGTTTTAAATCTAAAGTCCCTTTCTCAATGGCAAAGACAACTCTAACCAGATCTGCCGTTTTTGAATATTTTACAATAACTACAGATGAAAAACATTATGTCTCAGTGTATGATAGAAGATGATGATGGTGAAAGATTATATGAAACAAAACTCAGTTGTTTCTCTGACAAGTTATTAATACATTTTAGGTATGTACTTTTGTAGCAAACTTAATCACCATTTAGTTTTAATTTCTATTGCATGAGATTTTTTGTCATAATTTAGCTCATACCTGTGGCCTTAGTTTAATACATTTTGGAGTAATGCTTTTATAATTTTTATTTAATTCAATGACATTTTAATTTTGTCAGTTGTATATGTAATTATTTTTCTTTTAGCATAATGAATTATGTTTTTTTTTCAAGAATAAACAATAAAACGCCACGATAGCATAGCTACAGCCATTAGACTCAAAACTTTAAGGACATGGGTTTAAAAGGTAGCCTGATGATTAATGTAGTTCGTATGAAATGCCATCTTGTGTAATGTCATTAGAGCAGATTTAGAATTATTATACCTAGGGGTCGGGGTCAAAGTCAGAGTCGGATACACAAGAAATCAAGGAGTCGGGAGTCGGGTGTTTTGGATATCGACTCTACAGCCCTGGGTACAAGACTGATAACCTTCATTGTGATGTTTTTAACCCCCCATGTTTGAAGCACAAGGACAAGGTCAAACATTTTGAGACTCAAACAGAATATATTTAAGACGGTAAGCAGTCAAATTGTCTTCTTGACATCTGGTGTAAGCTATGCACTGGATCTTACATAATAGCACAACACATACAATTTCTTTATCATTTTAAAATGTTTATAAATCCTGTAAAGGATTTGCAATGTTCACAGCAGAATTAGCCGGAACATTTAACTTCTTAAGTTACCATATAGATGTTGCTTTATGACATGAAACCGGGAGAACCAATACATTCACAAGAGTACCAAATCAAGCCATAGATGTGCCATCCAACCAAGGATTCATGTAGCTAAAGCCATAAATGTAGTGGTATCTGCCAAATCTCCCTGCCTGTGAGACATTTCATGATTTAGGATCTTAACTGTAAAGTAGAAGTCTCACAGGAAATTATGACCTTCCACCACTGCCACAATCACGTGACATCAACTCCACTGGACTGACTGCTCCCAACTCTTGTGCAACGAGGGGAGACACCAATTGTTTCCCACACTTTGGCATCTCCACCACTCTATCAGTTTGAAGTATTAGGTGGACAGCTGACAGAAAGTTCAAGTGAATGCAGAAAGTTGGCTGCTGGGTTTGTGAGACAAGAATCTGGGTCACTTCATCCAGTTAATAGCAGAGACAGGGAGAATGAAAGGGCTAGTGGGTTAAAATGGTAAAGAGGAAAAGTGAGGAGCTGGTGCAGAGAAAGGGGAAAAGGGAAAGGGAAGAGAGGTGAACAAATGGGGAAGGGGAAGAAAGAGGATTGGGAACTTTGAGAAATAGGACAAGGAGAAGGGAAAGAAGAGGGTGAGGTGATACAAAGAGAGAAAAAAGATGAAATGCAATGTAATATGGTCCAAACAATCCCAATTTGTGAGTTATGACTTGTCCCTTTTGTATTAAACGTGTCTTGATTTGATTTGCTTCTGGCTTACCAGATGACGACTGAATGTGGAACTTTCTCTTGTTCCTTCCCTTTGCCCTTTTCTTTCCTCACTTTTCTGTTCAATTTCTTCCTAGAAATGAGAGTTGGGAGGTGGGACAAAACCCGACACGTGATAGGTAGATACAGGGTTTGATTGGGAAATGGGTGTACCAAGTGACAAAGTCTCGAGGTGAAAAGGAGACAAAATTGTCAAATAAGGAGAAAAGTAGAAAATGTAAAGCAAAAGGGAGGAATATCAGAGGAAGGAAACAAACAGGAGTGGAACGGGGATTCAAGATTATTTGGAAAACAAGAATTTCACATGGGAACCACCGTGAAACACAAAGTCTGTTCATATTTCTTCCACAAATTATGTATTTATTTCAGATTCCCAGCATCAGCAGTTTTTTTTGTTTCGAACGGGAACAATCCTGGTGTATGATGGAAAACTAACTGAACACTGAAACCACCAATGCAATCCCATCCATGTATTTACAACATCTAATTTGTAAGTGATAACACATTGAGAGATATTTTAAAATATATTGAATTATTTCTTGAACAGACTCAATGACAATGATTCCATATTCGTCATCAGTAGATCCTCCCTTCTCTCTTTACAACTATGACCATTGAACTGCATTAAAGTTAAGTGCAAAAGCCCAGCACGGGGCTTTGTTTTTTCAGAGGCCCAGGAGCCGTTGATGAGGGAGGAGCGACGTCCGAGCGGTGAGTGTAAAAACCCAGCGCGGGGCCTTGTTTTTTTCAAAGGCCCAGGAGCCTTCTCTCTTTACAACTATGACCATTGAACTGCACTAACTGAAGGCCAATTGTCCATAAGTTTTAAATATAAATGTTGATATTATATATATTAACAGGTAACCAGCAGTTTAACTTTTTAACTGGAGTTAACATTATATTCCCAAAAGAGGTGTACCATTTCTATCGTTGTCCACACCTAAATAATACCGGTTTGCAAATCTGCCAAAAAGTTGCGAGTTGGGGAGAGGGGCATGTTTAGGTTCACAATAAATAATACAAATTTATTTGGATTCTGTTCCACCATTAATTCAATCTATCTCATTTGAAAGGTAGTGCAGGTCCTGGCTGGATGCAGTAATGAACCAGATGGGTGGGCCATGTTTTAAGTGGCGGCGGCAGCGGCAAGGTGAAGGCTAATCTTCTGAGTTGCCAAGATGTAATTTCCTGAAACAGAAATGGTGACATTATGTGACTTAGTTGGACACAAACTTTCTGATGATAACATATGTACAAGACGTTGGTGAGGACGCATTTGAAGTGGCCCAGGAGCCGTTGGTGAGGGAATGGCGACGTCCGAGCGGTTAGTGCAAAAACCCAGCGCGGGGCTTTGTTTTTTCAGAGGCCCAGGAGCCGTTGGTGGGGGAGGAGCGACGTCCAAGCGGTGAATGTAAAAACCCAGCGCGGGGCCTTGTTTTATCAGAGGCCCAGGAGCCGTTGGTCAGGGAGGAGCCAAAATCCGTAACGTTCTAAATCTGTAACGTTCCATTCAATTAACTGGGCTTGAGGAAGCCGCTGATTGGTGGACTAGAGTACGCAGCTGATTGGCAGTCAGATTCCAGCAGTTTGTAGTGTACTGTACTTTGTATTTTGTATTGTATATTGTATTTTGTATTGTATCCAGGGTAAGGGAAGTTTGAGTACCAGGGCAGCTTACTGTTCTGGATGTCAGATGTGGGAGGTCATGGAGTCGGTTAGCCCTCCAGACGTCCACATCTGCGCCAGGTGCGTCGAGATGGGGCTCCTAAGGAACTGTGTTAGGAACCTGGAGCAGCACCTTGATGACCTCCGTCTGGTCAGGGAAAGTGAGGAGGTCATAGAGAGGAGTTACAGGGAGGTAGTCTCTCCAAAACCACAGGAGGCAGACACGTGGGTCACAGTTAGGGGAGGCAAGGGGCAGAGGCAGGGACTTGAGAGTACCCCGGTGGCTGTACACCTTGAAAATAAGTACTCTTGTTTGAGTGCTGTTGGGGCGGGGCAGCCTACCTGGGGGTAGCAACGGCGACCTGGCCTACGGTACAGAGACTGGCCCTGTTGCTCAGAAGGGTAAGGAAAATAAGAGGAGGGCATTAGTAATAGGGGACTCTATAGTTAGGGGGTCAGATTGGCGATTCTGTGGACGCAGTCCGGAGACCCGGATGGTAGTTTGCCTCCCTGGTGCCAGGGTCCGGGATTAGTCTGAACGTATCCAAGATATCCTGAAAAGGGAGGGAGAGGAGCCTGAGGTTGTGGTACATATTGGTACCAATGACATAGGTACAGAAAAAAAAGAAGAGGTCCTGAAAGGAGAATTTAGGGAGTTAGGAAGAGAGTTAAGGAAACGGACCACAAAGATAACAATATCAGGATTACTTCCTGTGCCACGCCACAGTGAGAGTAGGAATGGAGCAAGGTAGAGGATAAATGCCTGGCTGAAGGACTGGTGCAGAGGGCAAGGATTCAAGTTTCCGGATCATTGGAACCTCTTTTGAGGAAGGAGTGACCTGTATAAATAGGACGGGTTGCACTTGAACCCGAGGGGGACCAGTATCCTGGCAGGGAAATTTGCAAATGCTACTGGGGGGACTTAGAACGGTTGGGGTGGAGGGACACAAATAGAGAAAGCTAGTAAACAGGGTCTGAGGTAGGAGGCAGAGAAGGGAAGCACTCAGACCCAACATGTATGGGGGAAAGAAGAAAACAATAATAAACAGAGAATAAGAGGTGGTGGGTTTCTTAAATGTGTGAGCAGAAAGAAAGAGAGGTATAAAATGAGGGTAGAAGCAATCGGTAGCAAGGTGAAAATTACTAGTGGCAGGCAGACAAATCCAGGGCAAAAATCAAAAGGGGGCGCTTGTCAACATAATTGTAAAAGGAGTAAGTGTTGTAAAAACAAGCCTGAAGGCTTTGTGTCTCAATGCGAGGAGCATTCGTAATAAGGTGGAAGAGTTGAATGTGCAGATAGCTATTAATGACTTTGCTATAGTTGGGATCACAGAGACATGGCTCCAGGGGACCAAGGCTGGGAGCTGAACATCCAGGGAGGGCCCATACCAAGAACAACATATGGAGGGTTTCCATATATTGGGGTTCCTTCCAGCGCCTTGTTTAGGACTGGAGGATGCCTCCCTACAATATGATTTGGGCAAAGCAGGGCAGGATGCAGCTGACTCTGATGCTGGTGTCCCTGCTTATGTGCAAACACCAGCGTGCACAAGAGCCACGCTCCGGGTGTCTTGGAAATGGCAATGAGTTTTGCTATTCCGGAGGGGACTGGTGAGGCAATGGAACAATCGCTTGCCAGCAGTATCAATTATTTAGTACCTCACCAGCTCCAGCAAGATATGATGCAAGTGACTGCAAACAAATATGAGACACCCGTTTAATGTGCATCACTGAAAATGCCCACGGTGATCCAGGTTCTGGGCACCCATGAGTCCTTCTTTGAGGGGACAGGAGGTTCGGTGTCAACACGTCCTCCAACTGGTGGCTGCAGCAATTACTGCATTTGGCACAATGGTCCAAGGGACAATCATTCCTCAAACTCACAACATATATGCTGGTTATTTTACTTCGGAGTCACGTGAGTGACTTCGTGAAGACCCCGCCAGCACGCATGCGCGGCATATCGTCGCGCGCATTTGCATCGGCAGGCTGGGGGGGGGGGGGAGTGCGCTCTCTCCTCCGGCTCCTTCATAAAAGGCCGGTAGGTAAGTACTTACCTTTACTCCACAGGATGGACAAGGGCAAGAGGAAGGCGACGATGTCGAGGAGCCGAGCTTCGACCAGCCAACGGCCCTTGTCCCCGGAGCTGCAAGCAACACCGGCAGCTTTGAGGCATGTGGGGGCAGGAATGCGGAAGTCGGGCGCTCCCGCAGCTTTAGGGGCCGACTCACCCGAATGATTTACCGCTCCGGAGCTGGATGCAACGGATCCAGACTTCGAGCCCCCTTCCCCCAAGAAAAGAGGGGGGAAACAGGTACGTGGCAAGAGGTCTTGCTTTTCACAAGCAACCTCTCCCCGAGTTCCAGAAGACCCGAAGGGGCTGGGCCGGGGGACAGCTGCACGACAGGGGAGCCAGGTTCCGGGGGCCGGCGCCGATTCAACTCACCTGCCTTCATATCAGACAGGTGGGCCGCCACAGTCTGGGAGAAGACAGACTAGCGGAGAGTCCGTGCGGGAGTCGCATGATCCCACTTGGGCTGTAGGTCACGACAACCTGCCATTGGACCCTAGACAGCACCTTACGGAGGTGTGGTCCGATGGTGGAAGCCCCAGTGAGTTCGCAGGGCCTGGGGAAGTCGGCTTGTCCGCTGCACATAGCAGGGACGGTCGCATAGAGCAGTTGGAGCTCTTAGTGGAGCAACTCCTCCAGCGGGACCGGGAACGAGAAGAGCGGGACTCGCGGGCATCCACTAGCCGTGCGAGGACCCCACTCAGCATCTCATCGTCTCCAGCCAGAAGCATGAGTGATTGCCCAGCTGCTGTGTTTGAAGACGACCCGGGACAGCCAGTGACCGCTGAGCCAGAGCATGAGGAGGATATGCAGGATGTGGTGAGTAAGTTTGCCGCTACCACCCAGACAGGTGAACCTCTGCACCACAAATTGGCGGGCATCATTGATTACCTGACTACGCACCAACTCCAGAGTCAGGTTCTCAATGATACCTTGGAGAAAATAAAACCGCCCGAGAACTGCATCAACCTCAGTGTGCCCTTGATTAATGCCCAGATCTGGGGACACTTGAGTACGGCCACCATAATGCAGGATGTCCGCCTCCAGCATATCTTAAAGGTTCTCTCCACGGGCATAACGGCGTTTGCTAGGACCCTGGACGGGGATAATGTGTCCAGTGAACAGCAAGATGCACTGGCACTCCTATGCAACGCCCAGTATGAGATAAACTGCCTGCGTAAAAGCTCCATAAAGCCCACACTCAACCCCAAATTCGCGGGGTTGTGCCGACCATCAACCGCTCCACCGCCGCATCAGTTGTTTGGAGACCTGTTCAAACAGGTGAAGGAACTGGACGAGGAGGCCAAAACAGCTGGCCTCATGAAACCTCCATCGGCCAGACTTCACCCATATCACCGGCAACAGCCTAATACAACTTGGAAACCACGGCTGCCGGACAGGGCACAAAGATCCTACCTACCTCGATCTCAACAAACACAACGACCTTTTTTAGGACAAGGCCAACAGCGGCCTGCATGGAAGATGCGGCCGCCGCCCCGTCAACCTCCACAACGTCCACACAAAACACCGTTCGTACGGAACCGCCGTTAACCATGGAGGTAAGGGGGTCTGGTTCCTCTCATGCCGTAGCATCCCCTCCTGCACGAATAGGTGGGCGATTGCGGGCTTTCTTGGACATATGGAAAACTGTCACCACAGATGAGTTTATTTTACAAAGTGTTCAAGGATATGTTATATAATTTATTGGAGGTATAAATCCCCCTACCCAGCATTCGCCTCATAGGAATTTTACTCTATCCCAAAAAGAGGTGGAGGCAGGACATGCTGAAATTATACGGCTAGCAGCAAAAGGGGTAATTGGCAAAACCAAGCATGAACCTATTGAGTTTGTGTCTAACATCTTCACCAGAATTAAAAAAGATGGGGGATGTCGGATTATAATAGACTTAACTGAGTTGAACACTTTTGTACAATATACCCATTTCAAAATGGATACTTTTGAAACAGCTAGGCAGATGCTTTACCCAGGGTACTTTATGGCATGCATCGATTTGAAAGATGCATACTATACGGTGCCCATCGCTGAGGCTCACAGGAAATTTCTGAAGTTTGTCTGGAAGGGTCAATTATGGGAATACAAGGCATTGCCCAATGGAATCACCACAGCCCCTAGGCTGTTTACCAAATTGGTAAAACCTATATTGGCTCTTCTCCGTCAACAAAATTATATAGTAATGGCATATTTGGATGATATCCTTATAGTGGGTCAGACCCTCCAATTGGCAATTCAAGGAGTGGCTGCAACCAAGGCTCTGTTCGAGAAGCTGGGGTTTGTAATCCATCCAGACAAATCAAAACTGCACCCGGTACGGGTTATGGATTATTTGGGGTTCACCCCAGACACCAATTTAATGAAGATTACCATCCCAACCAATAAAGCTACTGCTATAATAGAAGAGTGCCACAATCTTGCTTGCGCCAGGGTACCGACCATTCGGCAAACAGCAAAAGTTATAGGCAAATTGGTAGCTACATTCCGAGCTGCACGATTCGGACCGCTACACTACCGAAATTTACAAAGATCAAAAATCACAGCATTAAAAACAAATGCTGGACACTTTAATCGGCCAATTCGGTTACCACCGGAAGCTAGAAATGAGCTACAATGGTGGGTTGACAATATTAGAGAGTGTCATAGACCTATCATAGTGAGCAACCCTGATGTTGTGCTACAAACTGACGCAAGCGCACAAGGCTGGGGAGCAACTGATACGATGTCCAGTTGTGGTGGCAGATGGAACTCTCATGAGTCTACATTCCTGGAGTCACACGGGATAAACTATGTAGAAATGCTGGGGGCATTTCATGGATTGCGGGCTTACTGTACTAATTCACGGGATTTACATGTCCGCCTTCAAATAGATAATACTACAGTGGTGGCTTACATCAATCATATGGGTGGTATCAGGTCGCTATCTTGTGATGAATTGGCTAATACAATTTGGCACTGGTGCATTGAAAGAAATATTTGGATTACTGTGACCTATTTGCCTGGGAAGCTTAATACAGTGGCGGACACCAGGTCACGAGTCTTCAATGACAACATCGAGTGGATGTTGAACCCCCAAATTTTTGGAGATATTATAGCTCACTTTTGGACACCAGACATTGACCTATTTGCGTCCAGGCTAAACCATCAGATACCAACATATGTGTCATGGGAGCCAGACCCTGGGGCAATAGCAATGGATGCATTTTCTATCCATTGGGGGAAATGGTTTTGCTACGTTTTTCCCCCATTTTGCCTCATCAGTCGGGTATTGCAGAAAATTAAATTAGACTCTGCAACTGGCATATTGATCATTCCCGACTGGCCTACACAACCATGGTACCCGATGGTCGTTAAAATTTTAAAACAACCATGGATGGCGATTGCGAAACACCCCAAATTGGTTACTCACCCCATTACGGGGGTTAGTCATCCTTGCCATGGTCATTTAAACTTGTTGGCCTGCAGGTTCTGAAAAGACCACTCATCCGGGCAGGCATCTCATCACGAGCCATAGAACTTATCGCCACATCATGCCGAGAATCAACTCGGAAACAGTACCTCACCCAAATCAGAAAGTGGGAGGCATTCTGTGCCCGGACCAACAAGTCTTCCAACTCGGCAACGATACCTGATGTCCTGGAGTTTCTAGCTGGCCTCCATTTCGATGCTGGCATCAGCTACAGTGCCATCAACAGCGCCAGGAGTGCGCTGTCCTCATACCTGGATATAGGTATCAGCTCCAACCACCTGGTGTCTAAACTAATGAGGGGAGTGTTCAACACCAACCCTCCGCGACCCAGATATATGGTAACGTGGGATGTAGGGATCGTGCTGACCCTACTAAGGAGCTGGGCTCCAATGAATGAGCTACCACTGAAATAGCTCACCCTCAAGGTGGTGTTGCTGATGGCACTGACTGCAGCCCAACAAGTCCAGTTACAAAAACTGCGACTGGACAGCATGGTGGCCACCCCTGGTCAAATAAATTTCTTTGTCAAAGAATTATTGAAGCAGCACAGGCCAGGGGCACATGGGCTGCAGTTGGAATTTCGGGCGTACCCTGTAGATGTCACTCTCTGCATAGTCACCCATCTCCACCACTACATCCGAGTTACCGGAGTTATCAGGATGAAGGAACAGGGGCTCCTCATCAGTCATAAACCTCCACATCATCGGGTGACTGCACAGACTATCGCCAGGTGGCTCAGGGTGGTGTTGGATGCAGCAGGAGTCGCTACTGACATTTTTAAGTCTCATTCCACCAGGGCTGCATCCACATCAGCGGCGAGGGCCATGGAGGTGCCCATGGACCACATTCTCGCCACCGCGGGCTGGGCCAGTGAAGAAACCTTTCAACGGTTCTACAACAAGCCACTGGTCACCCCTGCAACATTCGCAGACGCTATCCTGGGAACCGCTCAGTGAATGTCTGTCCCCGAATTAGGGGTTATTTGTTGTTTATTTGACTAATAAATTGTGTTGATTTTTCAGCCAGTTTTGAATGAACTCCATTAACAGCCTTCCTCCATCAGACTGGCGGCAGAGTGATAAGCATGGACATTGTCCAGGGCGTGAAATCACAGAGCTTTGAAATCTTCACGAAGTCACTCACGTGACTCCGAAGTAAAATAGTAAGATTAAACGAGAACTTACCAAGTTTGAAGGTTGATCTGTATTTTACGAGGAGTCACGGTGAGGGATTTCGTGCCCACCGCTCCCACCCTCTATCATAAGGTCAACCAGGAAGTTCTACGTTTTTCATCTTACTATTTTTAGTCATGATTTGTTTCTGTGATTCCACACCGTTGCTTTGAAGGATGCCGCGCATGCGTGCTGGAGGGGTCTTCACGAAATCCCTCACCGCGACTCCTGGTAAAATACAGATCAACCTTCAAACTTGGTAAGTTCTCGTTTAATCTTACTATTTTATGCAATGCATTTTTCAGGAAATTGCATCAGGGAATATCGCCATCAGGCCACCACTAAACCAAAAATTTGCTGCTCTATGTAAGGCGACTAATGTACAAATGCCTGAATTCCTGTTTGGAACGGACCTTGTCATGAAAATTCGTGAAATTAATGATGAGGCCAAAACAATTGGCTTAATGTAGTCAAGCATTTCGAGGTCACCTATTCGCAACCCTGGGTTAATACTGAAGGTCAGATCCATGTGCTGGGCTCAGCAGGGGGAGGCCAGTGGGGCAACGAGAGTACCCACCGAGACAGACCGTCTACAACCCCAATATGAGCAGACAACAGATTTACAGGTCAACTGTAGAGGTAAAGGGACTTTTGTTAATGATAAAGTTCTGGTGGGCAATCTCCTATTGGAGGTTGATTACAAATGTTTTCTAATGAATGGTGCTGTATAATGTATGAGATGTTTATACTAAATACTGTCTCGCATCTACCATTGAGTTTATCTCAGGGATAGATCCACCTCAACAGCACAAGCCTAATCAAATGTGGGTGTTTTCTGCTCGAGAGCCTGAACAGGTAAACAATGATGATTGATAAAGCCATTAATCATCCTCCACAATTGTGTCTAATATTTCCCCAGATCTCAAAAAGATGGGTGTTGTAGAGTAATTCTCGTCCTCAATCACTTAAATTCTTCAGTTCAGTTCTCTATAGGAATTTAAACTGGACACCTCTGTTACTGCTAAACAGCTGCGTTCACAGGGCTGTTATGTGGCAACTATTGATTTGCAAGATGTGTATTATTCACTGCCAATTCATGCTCATTATCGCAGGTACTTGAATTTAATTGGATGGGACAGCTGTGGCAATACAAAGCATTGACTCATGGATTAAGTTCAGCACCCAGGCTATTTATTAAATTGTTAAAACCTGTGCTGGTGCTATTGAGGGCCATCATCACATTGTAATGGCTTATTTAGCTGATAACTTAATTATCAGCAACACTAAAGAGTCAGCTGAAGAATCGGTTGCAGTAACCAAAAAAATGTGCTCGAGTCATTAGGGGTTGTTCCATCCAACTAAGTCCAAGTTACAGCCAACCCAAAATATTGAGTATTTGGGGTTTCTTATTAATTCCGTTGCTATACCAGTAACATTACCAACAGCCAAGGTTGTCGATGATGTTGATGTCTGTACTTGCCTCCCACAAGGTAGCAGGTTTTCCTACAGTACATTTTGGGCCTTTGCATTTTCAACATTTGCAGAGAGCACGAGAACTAGCACTAAAATCGAATGCAGGCCATTTTGATCGGGTAATGCAGTTACCAACCACAGCTCTCGCAGAATTGCAGTGGTGGATTGTTAATGTTAATCAAGCTACAAATAACATTTTGGGTACTAGACCCTTCACTAATCTTCCAGACTGATGTCAGCGCTCTCGGATGGAGGGGCTACGGACACCAAGTCTAGCTGTGGGGGTAGCTGGCATGAACACGAAGGGTTGATTCGCCACACACACGGGATAAATTCTTTTGCATTATTGGGGGCATTTTATGGGTAAAGGCATATTGCTCCTCAATGAAGGATTTACATGTTCAACTTCAGATTGATAACACCACAGCAGTGGCATATATTAATCATATGGGAGGAGCACGATCCGTATCATGTGTTAACTTGGCTACCGTCATGTGGCATTGATGTATGTCAAGGCATATTTGTGTTTCAGCCATTTATTTACCACCTATAGACAATGTGGTGGCCGACCATAGGTCGCGTATGTTTCATGCCAATATAGAATGGATATTGAATTATAAACTTTGTCACACAATTGTCACTCGATTTGGGTTGCCAGCCATTGATCTGTTGCATCCAGATTACATCACCAGTTGCCTAAATATGTTTCATGGGAGCCAGATCCAGGTGCAGTTGCCGTGGATGCAGTCTCGTTACATTGGGGGCACTAAAATTTTATGCAATTCCTCCATTTTTTCATCCCAAAATGCCTCACCACAATAGAGTGAGACTCCACCACAGGTGCTTTGGTGGTCCCAGATTGGCCACACAACCATGGTTCCCATTAGTGCTTCCAATGATGGTTCAGCCATTCATGATTATTCCCAGCTGCAGTAATTTGTTGGTGCATCCGGTTACAGGAGAAAGTCATCCTTTACATGACTGTATTAATTGACGGTCTGCAGGTTCTGACCAGACAATTCCAAAGACTTGGATTGTCGAACAGGGCCATGGAGGTTCTCACTGCAGGCTGGCGAAATAGCACTCAAAAAACAATATATGGTTCACATAAAGAAATAGGAGCTGTTTCTGTGTACAATCCAATATGTATTATCATAATGCAACCATATGTGATGTGTTGGAGTTCCTTGCTAAGTTGCATTTTGATGAGCACCTGAGTTATAGTGCCATTACCAGTGCTCGGAGTGCGTTGTCCTCTTATTTAGGGCAGTCTTCAGAACAACATCCTATCGAATCTCATCCATTAGTATCCCGATTTATGAGGAATTTTTAATAAAAACCCTCCGAAACCTCGATATACAAAAATCTGGGATATCAGTCTTGTTCTCACCAATGCTTTGGCATTGGGCTCCAATTACTTCATTATCTATGCAGAGATGAACTCTTACTGTGGTTATGCTAATGGCGCTGGTTTCAGCAGAACGTGTACAAACATTACAATTGTTACAAATACCTTGTATGCATTTGTCTGTCAATGACATTACCTTCTATGTTTATGATTTAATCAAACAAAGCAGGCCAGGTCTGGCTGGAACCAAGCTGACGTTTAAAGCCTATCCTGTTGACCAAATGTTATATGTAGTTAAACACTTAAGCCAATATATTAAGGTAACAAGGAGTCTCAGAGGTTCTGAGGCAGGACTGCTCATTTGTCACAAAAAGCCATATAAAAGAATGTCAGCACAAACTATTTCTAGATGGTTGAAACAGGTTCTCAATTTTGCTGGAGTCGACAATCATGTCTTTACCTCTCACTCCACCAGGGCGGCATCAACCTCCACGGCGAAGGCTCAGGACGTGCCGCTAGACCAAATCCTCGAGGCCGCAGGATGGTCACGAGAAGCAACATTTTCTCAATTTTCTGGCAAACCTGTACAGACTGTGCCACGTGTTGGGCATGCTGTTTTGGGTTCCATTTAATTCATTTGCTTTGTTTTCTATCATTGTTTGTAATTTCCCCTGAGACAGAGGGGTTATTCCTGGGTTTGTTATTATTAACAATAGTTATTGAATAATTCGAAGCGATGTTCAATATATTATTTATTCCCTACTGTGTCAACCGAAGCAGATTGTCGTATGGTGTGCATCTGCGGCATGAAAATAGAGCTTTGAAATCTTCACGTAGTCACTCTCGTGATTCCGAAGTAAAATAGTAAGATTAAACGAGAACTTACCAGTTCGAAGTTTGATCCTTATTTTATGAGGAGTGACATTGAGGGATTACGTGCCCTCCGCTCCACCCTCATAATCTAAGAGATCATCTTGTAGTTCTAGTCTTCTACGAGCCTTACTATGTTACTTCGGCTATTTGTTTTCTGTGTTTTCACGCCGCTGCTTTGAAGTATGACGTGCATGCGCCTGGTGGGGCTTCTTCACGTAATCCCTCAACGTCACTCCTCATAAAATAAGGATCAAACTTCGAACTGGTAAGTTCTCATTTAATCTTACTAGTGTTCATCCCAGATTGGCAAAAGAATAAATCAGGGAAGGTAGTGCATCCACGGATACAAGGGAAATCAGGGATAGTATAAAAACAAAAGATGAAGCATACAAATTAGCCAGAAAAAGCAGCCTACCAGAGGACTGGGAGAAATTCAGTCCAGCAGAGGAGGACAAAGGGCTTAATTAGGAAATGGAAAATAGATTATGAAAGAAAACTGGCAGGGAACATAAAAACTGACTGCAAACGTTTTTATAGATGTGTGAAGAGAGATTAGTGAAAACAAATGTAGGTCCCTTGCAGTCAGAAACTGGTGAATTGATCATGGGGAACAAGAACATGGCAGACTAATTGAATAACTGCTTTGGTTCTGGCTTCACTAAGGAAGACATAAATAATCTGCCGGAAATAGCAGGAGACCAGGGGTCAAATAAGATGGAGGGACTGAGTGAAATCCAGGTTAGCCGGAAAGTGGTGGTGGGTAAATTGAACGGATTAAAGGTCGATAAATCCCCAGGGCCAGATAGTCTGTATCCCAGAGTACTCAAGGAAGTAGCCACAGAAATAGTGGATGCATTAGTGATAATTTTTCAAAACTCCTTAGATTCTGGAGTAGTTCCTGAGGATTGGAGGGTAGCTAAAGTAACCCCACTTTTTAAAAAAGGGAGAGAGAAAATGGGGAATTACAGACCAGTTAGTCTAACATTGGTAGTGGGGAAACTGCTAGAGTCAGTTGTTAAAGATGGGAGAGCAACACATTTGGAAAGTGGTGAAATCATTGGACAAAGTCAGCATGGATTTACGAAAGGTAAATCATGTCTGACGAATCTTATAGAATTTTTCGAGGATGTAACTAGTAGAGTGGAGAAGGGAGAACCAGTGGATGTGTTATATCTAGACTTTCAGAAGGCTTTCGACAAGGTCCCACATAAGAGATTAGTATACAAACTTAAAGCACACGGTATTGGGGGTTCAGTATTGATGTGGATAGAGAACTGGCTGGCAGACAGGAAGCAAAGGGTAGCAGTAAACAGGTCATTTTCAGAATGGCAGGCACTGACTAGTGGGGTACCACAAGGCTCAGTGCTGGGACCCCAGCTATTTACAATATATATTAATGATTTGGACGAGGGAATTGAATGCAACATCTCCAGGTTTGAGGATGACACTGAGCTGGGGGGTAGTGTTAGGTGTGAGGAGGATGCTAAGAGGCTGCAAGGTGACTTGGATAGGCTGGGTGAGTGGGCAAATGCATGGCAGATGCAGTATAATGTGGATAAATGTGAGGTTATCCACTTTGGTGGCAAAAACAGGGGGGTAGACTATTATCTGAAAGGTGGCAGATTAGCAAAAGGGGAGATGCAACGAGACCTAGGTGTCATGGTACACCAATCATTGAAAGTAGGCATGCAGGTGCAGCAGGCAGTGAAGAAAGCAAATGGTATGTTAGCATTCATAGCAAAAGGATTTGAGTATAGGAGCAGGGAGGTTCTACTGCAGTTGTACAGGGTTTTGGTGAGACCACACCTGGAGTAGTTTTGGTAGCGTAGTTTTGGTCTCCAAATCTGAGGAAAGACGTTCTTGCCATAGCGGGGGTACAGAGAAGGTTCACCAGACTGATTCCTGGGATGTCAAGACTTTCATATGAGGAAAGACTGGATAGACTCGGCTTGTACTCGCTAGAATTTAGAAGACTGAGGGGGGGATCTTACAGAAATTTACAAAGTTTTTAAGGGGTTGGACAGGCAAGATGCAGGAAGATTCTTCCTAATGTTGGGGAGGTCCAGAACAAGGGTTCACAGTCTAAGGATAAGGGGAAATTCCTTTAGGACCGAGATGAGGAAAACATTTTTCACACAGAGAGTGGTGAGTCTCTGGAATTCTCTGCCACAGAGGTAGTTGAGGCCAGTTTATTGGCTATATTTAAGAGGGAGTTAGATGTGGCCCTTGTGGCTAAAGGGATCAGGGGGTATGGACAGAAGGCAAGTACAGGATATCGAGTTGGATGATCAGCCATGATCATATTGAATGGCGGTGCAGGCTCGAAGGGCCGAATGGCCTACTCTTGCACCTATTTTCTATGCTTCTATGTATTGTGTTCAATTATAGTCACCCTACAATAGGACAAACATCATTAAGAATGAAAGTGTGCAGAGAAGATTTATGAGAATGTTGCCAGGTCTCAAAAGGCCTGAGCTATAGAGAGAGATTGGGCAAGCTAGGACTTTATTCTTTGGATTGCAGGAGGCTGAGGGATGATCTTAGAGAGGTGTATAAAATAATGAGGGGAATTGATAGGAATGCGAATGAAAAACTAGACACATAGGTTTAAGATGAGAGGGGAAGATTTAATAGGGATCTGAGGAGCAACATATTCACACATATATGTTGGATATATGGAATGAGCTGCCAGAGGAGATAGATGAGGCAGGTGCAATAACTTAAAATAAACTTGGACAGACACAGGGCTAGGAATTCTACCCGGTCTCCCGTCTCGACCACAGCCACAATGGAGCCCCTGCCCGCCACTTTTTATGGGAAGCTGGACCAGAAAAACCTGGCTGTGTCCGCGCTGGACCATGAACTGAACGGCTTCAAGAACTACATGGAGAAAGCATCGCCCGACGACTCGTACACCAGAGGGTAAGGACGCTAAAGTACAGGCTTCACAGGCTTCTAGTGGAAGGCAATCGCGCCCTGCCGAATTTTTAATTATGCCCGCAGGTTTTGCTGGCAATGTCAGCACTTATTTTAATCGCTTTTCCCAACTTTCTTACTTATCAGTCTCAACCATTTGCACCATTTTGTCGTCTTCACTTTTCACCTCGAGCCTTAGTTCCCTACTCAAGCAAAGTAATAAATGAGAGGAGAAGAATTAGGCCATTCGGCCCATCAAGTCTACTCCACCATTCAATCATGGCTGATCTACCTCTCACTCCTAACCCCATTCTCCTGCCTTCTTTAGGGGAGGTCATTTAAGACTGAGGTGAGAAAAAAATGTTTTCACCCAGACAGTTGTGAATTCATGGAATTCCCTGCCACAGAGGGCAGTGGAGGCCAAGATTGGATGGATTTAAGAGAGTCAGATAGAGCTCTAGGGGCTAGTGGAGTCAAGGGATATGGGGAAAAGGCAGGCACGGGATATTGATAGGGGACGATCAGCCATGATCATAATGAATGGCGGTGCTGGCTTGAAGGGCCGAATGGCCTCCTCCTGCACCTATTTTCTATGTTTCCCTCCCCCCCCAATTGGTGATCATGTATAACACAGCAAAGAGTAGCCGGAAGCCAGAGGATTGGGAAACTTTCATAGGACAACAGAAGGATACAAAACGGGCAATACGGGCTGAAAAGATGAAGTACGAGGGGAAGCTGGCCAGGAATATAAAGAAGGACAGTAAAAGCTTCTTTAGATATGTTAAGGGACAAAGAGTAGCAAAGTCAAATGTGGGTCCCTTGAAGGCAGACACGGGTGAAATTATTATGGGCTACAAGGAAATGGCAGAAAAGTTGAACAGGTACTTCGGATCTGTCTTCACTAAGGAAGACACAAACAATCTCCCAGATTTACTGGAGGACAGAGGATCTAAGGGGGTAGAGGAACTGAAAGAGATTTTCATTAGGCGGGAAATAGTATTGGGTAAGCTAATGGGACTGAAGGATGATAAATCCCCTGGGCCTGATGGTTTGCATCCCAGGGTCCTCAGGGAGGTGGCTCTAGAAATAGTGGACGCATTGGTGATCATTTTCCAATGTTCAATAGATTCAGGATCAGTTCCTGTGAATTGGAGGAAAGCTAATATCATCCCACTTTTCAAGAAAGGAGCGAGAGAAAAAACGAGGAATTACAGACCAGTTCGCCTGACTTCGGTGGTGGGAAAGATGCTGGAGTCAATTATTAAAGAGGGCATAGTGGAGTCAAGGGATATGGGGAGAAGGCAGACAGGCACGGGTTATTGATAGGGGACGATCAGCCACGATCACAATGAATGGCGGTGCTGGCTAGAAGGGCCGAATGGCCTCTCCTGCATTTATTTTCTAAGAAAGGTTTAGAGGGATATGGGTCAAATGCAGGAAAATGGGATTAGCTTAGTTGGGGTATCTTCATCAGCATAAACAATTTGGGGTGTTCCAAAGAAAGTTGGGAAGAATATTTATTAAATATGCATAAATGTTCAATTAACGCAAGACACACTTTAATACAATTTAAAATCTTACACAGATTATACTATTCAAAAACTAAAATAAGTAAACTTTTCCCAATGTATTTGTGATAAATGTCAATGTCAAGAAGCTACTATAGCGCACTCATTTGTCTTTTATACAAAAATTCAAAAATTTTGGACTGAAATTTTTGAAATTTTCACAAAAGTATTTAAAATAAAACTGACTCCAAAAGTAGACTGGATTATCTTTGGAACAACGGAAGGTAGCCCTGAATTAAAAGTGTTTCAAAAGAATCTATTTTAATACAGCTTAATAACAGGAAAAAAGCTCATCTTAAAATTCTGGAAAAATACTCCTATACCAACAGTTAATATGTGGATTTCAACTATGTTTGAAACACTACATTTGGAAGATATGAGACTCCGACTGGCAGGAAAATCAGACTGTTTCTACAAGACGTGGTCTGCATTTATAAATCCACTACAAGGAAAAGGTGCAAGAAGGTGCTTTTTCACTTTCACAACTCATTTCACTTTCTCTACTTTCTCTGTTGCTATTTCTTTCTTTTTTCTTTTTTCTAAAGCCTTAAAAAATTAAGGAGTACAATGATTGTAATAATATACATGGGATGTACACTGATGTAACTTACGGTACCTCAAATAAATAAAGATTTTAAAAAAAAAAAACAATTTGGGCTGAAGGACATTTTACCGTGCTCATGATACTATGACTCCATGTGAAACTGGGGAAGTTCACCTCTGCCAAACAGCAAAGCACTGTGTGTCAGAGAATTAATAGCCGGCTAATGTAATGGAGAAATTAATGTATAGTGGAATCCTGCATTAAGTACAGAATTACAACGTTCAGAAAGGGTAGACCACTAATGGTCGACTGTTTCACCTTTAATATATCTCAATTATACACTTTTAGGGACATTTTTTCCTCTTCAATTTCTGTGTCATTGACGAGGGAAAGGGATACTGATAGTTCAGATCTATCTGTCTTCAAAGCTACAGACAAAACCAGTAAGGGTAATTGGGTATTCTGGTTTCCTTCTGAGAACAGAAGAGTAAATTGAAGTTCACTTTGTGAGAGTTCTATGAGATTGAGTTTGGTAGCCTTGTTAATTGAATTAGAATTAATTTATTTAAAGACGAGGTTTTAAAGATGCAAAATGCGTGGCGATGCTCCACCCCCTCCACTACAATCAGTCTGAGGAAAGCTCCTGACCCAAAATGTCAATTATCCATGTCCTCCAAAGATGGTGCCTGACTCAGTGAGTTACTCCATCACTTTGTGTATTTTTTAGTCAACCAGCATCTGCAGTAACTTGTTTCTAAACTAAAGACAAAGTAAACTCAGGGAATCTTAATGATGGAGAACATTTCAAAAAATTCCAGCCACTCAAATCAAACTCTGTATTTAAGACAAAGTCTGTTTTAGGAAAGATTAACAATTTTTAAAAAATCTCATGACTACAGTCAGAGGAAGGCTGAATTACTGAACCAGCAATTATTAGGGGCTGAAATATCAGTAAAAGATATTGAGGAATCTATTAATTCTTTAAAAAATGGAAAGACTGCTGGACCAGATGGTTTAAATAGTGAATTTTATAAATAATTTCATGACTTGATCGCGCCACGCCTACAGACATTATATACTCAAGCATTCATGCAACAGAAACTCCCAGAAACTTTAAATGAATCAACTATAATACTTATTCCAAAAACGGATAAGGACCTTGAAGATCCAGGTTCATATAGAGCAATTGCTCTATTAAACATCGATCAGAAAATTTTAACCAAAATTTTAGCACACATATTAAGCTTAGTGATTTATAAATTAATACACCCCGATCAAACTGGCTTTATTCCAAAACGTTATTCATATTATAATCCAAGACGATTATTCAACATTATATACTCAAATCGAATAGCTAATGAAGACTTAGCAGTCATCTCGCTAGACGCTGAGAAAGCAGTCGATCAAATTGAATGGCCCTATTTATTTTCGGTGATGGAAAAATTTCAATTAGGTGAGAAGTTTTGTACATGGGTTAAGCTTTTATATACCAATCCAACAGCCAGAATAATGACAAATCAAATGTTATCAAAAAAAAATTAATTTATCTAAAGGTTGTAGACAAGGATGCCCGTTATCACTGTTACTATTCGCCCTTGTTATAGAACCACCAGCAGAAAGAATTCGAGCTCATCCAGAAATATATGGGTATAATACTAAAAATACAGTTAATAACATTTCTCTATATGCAGATGATGTATTACTATATATTACAAATCCAGAAATTAGTATCCCTAACCTGTTAAATCTTATAACTCAATTTGGTTTATTCTCGGGATATAGAATCAACTGGAAGAAAAGTGAGATTATGCCAATAATGGAACCTCATTTATATATACTGCAACAATCACCTTTTAAAATAGTGAATGAAAAATTTAAATACTTAGGAATCTATGTGACCAAGAAATATACTTCTTTATTTAAATCAAATTTTGTGCCTTTACTTAATAAATTGGATAAGAATATTCAATATTGGAAAACGCTTCCTATTTCAATGCTCGGTAAAATTAATGCAATTAAAATGATTTTCCTTCCTCAACTTCTATATCTCTTCCAATCAATTCCAATATACCTCCCTAAAAAATTATTTTTAAAAATTGACTCTATTGTAACAAGTTTTATTTGGAATTATAAGAATCACAGAATAAGTAAAAAAACACTTATGTAAATCTAAGACGAATGGAGGATTAGTCTTACCATATTTCTTATTTTATTTCTGGGCAGTCAATGTCAAAAACTTAAATTTCTAGCTGGAAGATATGGATCAACAACCAGACTGGTTAAAGATGGAAAAGGAGGATTGTCTTGCCATTTGAAATTGGTCCGATTTTCTTATCCCCTACAAAATTGAACAAAAAGATCTATAGTGAATATCCAATAATACATAGCGGTATTCGAATTTGGAAACAAATTAAAAAGACATTAAAATTGAATAATTTATCACTTTCGATCCCTATTGCAAATAACCCTTCATTTAAGCCTTCAGTATTGGATAAAGGCTTTACACAATGGAAAAACTATGGAATTAAAAAGATGGGACATCTTTATAGAAAAGGTGTGTTCCTCTCGTTTCTGGAGGTACAACAGAATTATGGATTACATTCAAATAATTTTTTTAGATATTTACAATTGAAAGATTATGTTAAATCACATACACAAGAATACAGAATTAGAGAGCCAGAGATTCTCGATGAATGTTTGAATAAACATCCCAACACAATCAAATTAATATCATATATTTATACTATTCTGTTAGATAGCGAGAATCCGTCGACAGAATCACATAGACAAGCATGGGAAAATGAATTAGTTCAACCCATAACGAAAGATATTTGGGATGAAAGTCTACAACATATACATCAATGTTTGTTAAACGCTAGACATTCTTTAATACAATTTAAAATATTACAGATTGCATTATTCTAAAACAAAATTAAATAGAATTTTTCCTAATATCTCTCCTATCTGCGATAACTGTCAATACTCTGAGGCTAATTTAACCCATACCTTTGTAAACTGCATAAAAATTAAAACATTCTGGGTGGATATTTTTAAAATTATTTCCGTAGTGGTTAATATTCAATTGGATCCAGATCCTAAATTAATAATATTGGGCATATCTGAACAATACCTAAAACTGACAATAAACCAAAGAAATTTCCTGGATTATAGTATAATAACTGGGAAAAAAATATTAAAATTTTGGAAAAACCCTGCATCCCCTACAATTAAAATGTGGATTATGGAGATGTTGGAGACCTTAAATCTGGACAAAATTAGATTTGTCTTAATTGACAAACCTGAATTATTTATTAGAATATGGTCGCCGTTCATAGATTATTTGAAGGGGTAGAATGGGCCAGCGCTGAGGCGTGACGGAAGCTTGAACCCAGGACTAGACGAATAGTTTTGTTTTCTTACCTACGGACCTATCTCCTAAGTTGTATTATGGATAGTTTATTTTATGTTTTCAAGTGTCTTTTTTTCTTTCTCTTTATTTTTTCTATCAAAAAATAAAAAATAAATAAAAAATAAATAAATTTTAAAAAATTAAAAAAAAAGAATTCTAGACCACTGATCCATACACAAACTAAAATTCCACCAAGCTTGCTGGGAAATTTGATTTTAAGTAATTAAATACATTTTATATATTTAAAGAACACTAGTCAGAGTAATTGTAAACTTTAAACCATCATTTTATTGTAAAAACCTATCTGGTTTAGTAATGTCCTCCGGATAGGAAAGTCAACCATTTGACTCTGGGCTATACGCGACTTTATATCCACAAAACATAGTTGAGTCTTAACTACCTTCTCAGCTCAGGGGCAATGTCGGTCATGTCCATATCCCACAAATAAATAAACATTCTGTGTATAATTATTTTCAACTTATAAAAGAGTATAATTATTTTTGAACGATCTAACCTGAGCTGTTTAGCCTTTTCTTATCTCTGGAGAATCAATTTAAAATTCTTACCATGATTCTTCCCCACAACAATCAGGCTCTTGAACACTACACACTAACCTCTGCAACTGTAAACTATGGAATTTGTCTTTGGATGCATTATTTTGTTACAATACTAGAGGGATTTTGAGGAACAAGATTATTGTTCAGATTTTTACACAAATACACTGTTCTTAACAGAAATCTACCCATCATGTGAAACCTTATAAATAAGATAACTTCAAGACCGAAGGTCAAAAACGTTTTTCGTGACAGACAAATTTTCATCGTTTTACCACCATTTTGGACACCAAAAATGTGACATAAAAACTCTGCCACATTTAGTCATGACAATTTAATAGAGAGATTAAACGAGAACTTACCGTTTGAAGTTTGATCTTTATTTTATGAGAAGTTGAAGTGAGGGACTACGTGAAGAACCCGCCAACCCGCATGCGCGTCAATCTTCACAGCAACTGTATGAAACCCCCACAGACAACTTGCACAAACTTATAGAAAGATCAATAGTGCTTGTCTTACCAAATGATCTTTATGAGATTCAGGGTTTGGAGTGAAGGGCACGTAGTCCCTCACTTCAACTTATCATAAAATAAAGATCAAACTTCAAACGGTAAGTTCTCATTTAATCTTTCTATTTTATATTGCAGCCTTCATTGTTGCAGGTATATTACATAACCAACAGACCACAGTCTGTTAGGTTGGATAACCACTCCTCTTCTACCCTCACCCTGAACACTGGCGTACCCCAGGACTGCGTGCTGAGCCCCCTCCTCTACTCCCTCTTCACCTATGACTGCATACCTGTACGTGGTACCAACACCATCATCATGTATGCAGATGACACGACGGTGATTGGCCTCATCAGCGACAACAATGAGTCGGCCTACAGGGAGGAGGTTCAGCTCCTAGCAGCTCCTATTTCCTTAATCATTAATATATATTGTAAATAACTGGGGTCCCTGCACTGAGCCTTGCGGTACCCCACTAGTCACTGCCTGCCATTCTGAAAAGGACCCATTTAGTTCTACTCTTTGCTTCCTGTCTGCCAGCCAGTTCTCTATCCACATCAATGCTGAACCTCCAATACAGTGTGCTTTAAGTTTGTATACTAATCTCTTATGTGGGACCTTGTCGAAAGCCTTCTGAAAGTCCAGATATAACACATCCACTGGTTCTCCCTTATCCTCTCTACTACTTACATCCTCGAAAAATTCTATAAGATTCATCAGACATGATTTACCTTTCATAAATCCATGCTGACTTTGTCCAATGATTTCACCACTTTCCAAATGTGCTGCTATCCCATCTTGAATAACTGACTAGCATTTTCCCCACTACCGATGTTAGACTAACTGGTCTGTAATTCCCCGTTTTCTCTCTCCCTCCCTTTTTAAAAATTGGGGTTACATTAGCTACCCTCCAATCCTCAGGAACTACTCCAGAATCTAAAGAGTTTTGAAAAATTATCACTAATGCATCCACTATTTCTGGTGCTATTTCCTTAAGTACTCTGGGATGCAGCCTATCTGGCCCTGGGGATTTATCAACCTTTAATCCATTCAATTTACCCAACACCACTTCCCAGCTAACCTGGATTTCACTCAGTTCCTCCATCTCATTTGACCCCCGGTCCCGTGCTATTTCTGGCAGATTATTTATGTCTTCCTTAGTGAAGACAGAACCAAAGTACTTATTCAATTCGTCTGCCATGTCCTTGTTCCCCATGATCAATTCACCAGTTTCTGACTGCAAGGGACCTACATTTGTTTTAACTAACCTTTTTCTCTTCACATATCCATAAATCCTTTTGCAGTCCGTTTTTATGTTCCCTGCCAACTTTCTTTCATAATCTATTTTCCCTTTCCTAATTAAGCCCTTTGTCCTCCTCTGCTGGACTCTGAATTTCTCCCAGTCCTCTGGTAGGCTGCTTTTTCTGGCTAATTTGTATGCTTCATCTTTTGTTTTGATGTCAACATCCGTACATCGGCGAGACCAAGCGCAAGCTCAGCGATCATTTCGCTGAACACCTCCATTCAGCCCGCCTTAACCTGGTTGCTCAGCACTTCAACTCCCCCTCCCATTCCCAATCTGACCTTTATGTCCTGGGCCTTCTCCATTGTCAGAGTGAGACCCAGTGCAAATAGGAGGAACAGCACCAAATATTTCACTTGAGTAGCTTACACCCCAGCAGTATAAAGTTAAGCTTCTCTAACTTCAAATAGCTCATGCTTTCCCTCTCTCTCCATCCCCTCCCCAGTTCTCCCACCTGTCTCTGACTACATTCCTTTGTCCCGCCCACTCTCCTGACACCGAAACTTCACCCATTCCTTTTCTGGACTGCCTGTCCCGTGCTGACTTACTCCAGCATTTTGTGTCTCTCTTGGATTTGGAACAGAGCAACACCACTTTCTACCAGTATTGGGTTTGTAATAATTATCCTAATTTTGACACTGCTTCAAACCAATAGTTGGCAGGAAATCAAACCAAATCATATATTTCAAAACCAATTGGCTTATCTGTCCTCTGTGGCCTCAAAACAATCTGGCCTTCACGGCATCTCTTCCCTTTTCATACACCGTTCTTTCATACACCCAAGACACACAGAGCTAGAGTAAGAACGTCTTCAAAGTAGGCATCACGAGTCTGAAGAAGGGTGTCGCCCCGAAACCTCGCCTATCCATGTTCTCCAGTGATGCACGCCTGCCCCGCTTGGTTAATCCAACACTTCATGTCCTTTTTTGGTGTACAACCGAGCAATTGTTTTTATTTCTCCTATACTGACCTGTTTCGCATTTAAACCCACTTCCCAGAGACTGAAGACGAAGTTGTAACAAACCGACTATGAGTTCAAACTTTTTGAGGCAGGGTTCATAGAGTAGGCACGATCGAACTGAAATAAATGTTCTTATAAGTGGACGGTGACGGGTGCACTTCGAAGGCCGACTGTTGCCGCTGGTACCATGACACCGGCGCGGGCGGGTCTCGAGACCTCGCGCCCGGCGGCCTCATGGACGAAGGTGGAGCTGCTGATCAATGGCGGACTGGCTCCACCACTTCACCATCAAGTGCAGCCAGTGTGAAGGTGGTGCACCGCAAAGTAGCCGAAAAGCGCGACGTGCAAGTCACTTCTCCTGTATGTATTCACTTCCGCTCGGTTTTAATGCTTTAGCTAATGTGCTGAAGTAACCACCTGAATATATTAACTATCCATGTCCTGCAGAGAGACAGCCTGGCACGCTGAGTTCATCCAGCACTAAGTTTTTACTTGAGATTCCAGCATTTGCACATTCATTCAGTCTCAATAAATTACTACTATGATTTTTTTTTAATGCAAATCAATTCAAATACTCACCTCTTTTTTTTTAAACGTTAGCTGATTGATATGTTTTATTCTGTCCGAGGTGAAACACAATGTGATTTGGTGGGGAAATCAAATGTACACTTGATATCACAGTAGTTGGACGACAAATGGTAATAATGAGTTGGAGTACTGAAGAGATATGCGAGAACAAAAATGTTTCCTCTCAACGTTGGCAAGACCAAGGAGATGATTGGAGTACAGAACGGGGAAGTTGGGGATCCACAACCCTGTTTTCATCAATGAGACGGGGGTGTTGATTCTACAACTTCAACTTCCTGAGTGTGCACATCTCTGAAGATCTGTCATGGGCCCAGCACATTAATGTAATCACTAAGAAATATTCATCAACATCTCTGCTTTCTTAGTGCAATGTTCATTTGGTCATATTTCGAGTACTATATCAAACATATCTATAGGTGTAGTACAGTAGTGACAGATGGAATACAGCGTAGCAAAGTGTGCAGTAATTAATTTTGGTGGTAGAAATAAAAGCATAAACTATTTTCTAAATGGGGGAAAATTCATCATAAATTGGAGGTGCATCTCTTCCATTAATAATTGTCCAATGATGCTTCATCAAACAATTAGGCTTTGGGCCGAGCATCAAAATGTGTCCAGAAATCAACTTTCCTGACCCATGTTTCGGAACTACATTAAATTTTGCACAGATTTAGATAAAACATAATTGAGAAGGAAGTCATAATTCGTCAGTGCCAAAAGTTGCACATTAATTAATTAAACTAATTAGAAAATGGGATCGAAAAAGTAACCGCCATCTGGTGTACAATGCCCATATTACACCATGGGGAGCCTATTTACCTGTTTCATTCTATTTAAACCATATATTATACCATGAATTGTGAATATGACTGTAATCATATATAATTATGTATAATTATATTATATTAAAATAATATAATGAAGATAATTGTGAGTGTGTTTTTTGAATGAGACTGACGCAGAGGTCCGGCTCCTGAACAAGCCTAATTAATGGGTGAGGGCAGTTCCTGTGGGTTCCCCCGTTTACTGAACCCCACTGACTGCCAGTGTGCAGAGTAGGGGTCACGGCCATAGTGGGACTGGGGCAGTGCCAGGCTGGGGGAAGGCTAAGGCATCTTCCACAGACAGGAAAATGCCTAACCCTAACTCAATCCCCTTCCAGAGCTGCCCACGACTGGAGCCGCGTTGGGACCGGCTGCGGGCTCTTTAAGTGTGGTCCCGCAGTGTGTCCACCTCGGCCAGCATGCCCTTCTCGATCATCGTGGTGATGATGGTGGGGAGCAGCATTGCCCTGCACGGTGCCCGAGCTGGCTTCAGCACCACCATAGCGGCGGCTCCGTCAGACCGCCCAGTAGCTCGCTGCAACACCGGCCTACTGACAGCGCGACCGACCCCTCGCAGCATCCATCGGTCTACCGACAAGCCCGACCAGCAGACTGACCGACCGACTGACTGACCCCCTGACCCTAACCCTAACCCTAGCTCTACATTTGTTATTTATCATTTTTATTTAACAGTTCACATCATAACTTTATAAAGTAAATCAATTAAAAATGATCAGCTAGGTGAGAGTTACCTATATTCCTTGGAAACCTTGTTTTGATGTAATTAGGAGGCAGCCATGATCCCAGGGTCCGCGCTGCCTAGCGACCATAAAACAAAGCACGGGATTGGTCAATTTGCGTCCGACCTCAATTTCAAACGTGCATTGATTGGGCAATTACTACTCGGAAAATTCGACGTTTTTCTCATATTTAGTAAAAATGTACAGATTTTGGTCTTAACGAGTTTCAAGTATGATTGATATAATATTTTTACACAATATGTTAAAAATTCAGGTCGTTCCGTGAGTTGGGTCACGAACTTGAACGAAAATGCTCCTCGGCCCACAACCTAAATGTAACGTCCATTTATATGTAATCAAAACAAATTTCTCTGCCGATGGCAATCTGAAGGAATTCGGCAATTTCTATATTTTCCAATGTCCAACTGTCCGTTGCCATTACTACACAGGTAAGTAGGAGTGATCTTACGCAGAGCAAAAATATTTCCAGTTTAATTGAGTTGTACAAACAAAGAGATGAACATACCAGGTTCTCCTTATTCTCATACAAATTGTAACTTTCTGTTCTCTTCGATCTGGTGAGAACTGTGTACTCTCCACCTCCTATGTCTGGTCTGAGTCAATCCCTGTCCCCTAAGCCCATATGTTACGCCCCTCTATCATTAAATGACCGCCCCCAAGTGTCCAAAATAATACTGCTAGAAATATCTAGACAAAATAATATAATATGCCAACAGTAACTAGCCTAAACATAAATGGCTCCTCCACACCGGCCTCTAATTGTTAGATGTACTGTATATAGCGAAACAATTAACAATAAAAGCTTTATATAATATCAAAAACAAAAGGTGTGTATTATGTGTTGGCATCTAATCTTTTTTTAGTGATTCTTCAATTTTCTCTGCTTATCCTTCTTCTTATTGTATGTAGGTCTCAGCTTCTAGGAGCAGACATATCTTAGTTATCGGCCTTTCTAAGATGTTGTTCTTAGTCTGAAGTCGAACTGTATGTACAAGACCTTATGCATCTGGTATGGTTTCCATTATTCTGCCCATTAGCCAGGAGCCTCGTGGTGCAGTGGAATCACCTGGAACAAAGGTTCTCCTTACCCTTGACCATCGTTGTCGTTCTTGGATTAGAGGCAAGTATTATTGTGTCCACCGTTTCCAAAAAAGATCTACCATATATTGCACCTGTCTCCATCTGCATTTAATGTACAAGTCTTCCTTTACAAAGAGTCCAGGTGGTAGTATTGGCTTGGTTTTCAACAGAAGAAGATGGTTTGGTGTAAGTGCTTGCAAGTCTAATGGATCATCATAATTCTTGTTAATGGGTCGATCATTTAAAATTGCTTCAACTTCACAAAATAAAGTTTGTAATCTTTCATTGTCCACAACTTGTTGGTTAAGAATAGAGCGCAGCACATTTGAAACCATGCGGATTAATCGTTCCCAAACACCGCCGTGATGCGATCCTGCTGGGGGTTAAAATGCCACTTTATCCCTCGCTGAAGTATAGCATTCTGGATCAAGTTCTGATTCAAGCCATTGAGTGCTTCTCTCAATTGTCTTTCCGCTCCGACCGACTTTGTGCCATTGTCTGATCTTAAAGATGAAACTTGACCTTGTCGACAGATGAATCTTCCTAAAGCATGGATGCAGGAGTCTATGTAAAGTGCAGATGCAACTTCAAGATGTACTGCCCTGCTTGCCATGCAGGTGATGATTACACCATACCTTTTAACAAGACTTCGTTCTCTCTTGATCTCTATAGGACCGAAGTTACTCCTACATCTGTAAATCGAGGCTTGTCTGGTAGAATCCTCTCCAGAGACAAGTCTGCCATTTTTTATTCTCCAACGGTTCCCCGTTGTCGTTTACACAAAACACAGTCTGTTATGACCTTTTCGTGCACCTGAGTTAGCTTTGATAATCCAGTATCTTTTACGAAGGCGAGACAGCTTATGATTTTGTCCTCCATGTCTGTTCATGGATATGTCGTAACAGTAGTGAATAAGAGAATAATAGGATGTTTAGCCTCTTCAGGCATCGCTCGTCTATTCAGGCAACCACCTACTCTCAGAGGTCCATCCTCCAGCACTGGATCTGGCTTATACAAATGACTGTTTCTACGGGCATTACAGTTGTTGCAAAACTGCTCCCTTTGGTCTTGACCTTTCTCTTGCCTTAGCAAAAGCATAGCTTTTAACAGTTGCCATTGGTCTAGCATTCTGGATGTTTCCGAAAATTGGATAGGATAAGTATCCTCATTAGATTCGCCATAGTCACAAAGTCAGAAAATCTAGCTTGATTTTGATGGGTCTTCGTGTAGCTGACATGCTTATCCCTCCACTTGTCTCTGAGCTTTTAAGTCATTGCAAGCATTGATCACTGACCAAGCAAAAGCCTTAGCCATGTAAGCAATAGCAATCCTATATTCATTACCAAAATGTTCTTTAAGCAGATCTTTTGCTCTTTCATAGCCCTGGGCTGGAGGCAAATGTCGGCAACTGCAGACAGTCTTTCGGATGCCCTCTAGGCTATTGCTCTAGAAAATGCAAGCAATCACTCTTATCCTTCGTTTTTCTTTCCACTCCTCTCTCGAATGCTGTGATGAAATCTTCAAACTGCAAAAGATCACCATCATACACAGGACTGTCTCTTGATGGTAAAGTAGAAGAGATATTTTGTTGAGCCAGAAGAGCAGTGTACTCATTTTGCCTCTGCATTAATAGACAATAGGTGCAGGAGTAGGCCATTCGGCCCTTTGAGCCAGCACTGTCATTCAATGTGATCATGGCTGATCATCCCCAATCAGTACCCTGTTTCTGCCTTCTCCCCATATCCCCTGACACCGCTATCTTTAAGAGCCCTATCTAGCTCTCTCGTGAAAGTATCCAGAGAACCGGCCTCCACCGCCCTCTGAGGCAGAGAATTCCACAGACTCACAACTCTCTGTGAGAAAAAGTGTTTCATTGTCTCCGTTCTAAATGGCTTACTCCTTATTCTTAAACTGTGGGCCCTGGTTCTGGACTCCCCCAACATCAGGAACATGTTTCCTGCCTCTAGCGTGTCCAAACCCTTAACAATCTTATATGTTTCAATAAGATCACCTCTCATCCTTCTAAACTCCAGAATGTACAAGCCCAGCCGCTCCATTCTCTCAGCATGTGGCAGTCCCACCATCCGGGAATTAACCTTGTAAACCTATGCTACACTCCCTCAATAGCAAGAATGTCCTTCCTCAAATTAGGGGACCAAAACTCCACACAATACTCCAGGTGTGGTCTCACTAGGACCCTGTACAACTGCAGAAGGACCTCTTTGCTCCTATACTCGACAACTCTTGTTATAAAGGCCAACATGCCATTCGCTTTCTTCACTGCCGGCTGTACCTGCATGCTTACTTTCATAGACTGATGAACAAGGACCCCCAGATCCCATTGTACTTCCCCTTTTCCCAACTTGACACCATTTAGATAGTAATTTGCCTTCCTGTTTTTGATACCAAAGTGGATAACCTCACATTTATCCACATTAAACTCCATCTGCGGCAGGTGGTACTAACATGCCCCTGCTGGCTCCTCTTCATTTTGCCTCTGAAGAGAGTGTTGAGTTAGATGGGTCATAACATGAGCTCCAACAGGTGATCCATGAGTTTATTTGTTTTGATGTAACAACCTGTTGCACATGATCAGGCAGGTATTCATCAGCCTGTGGACGAAATTTAGCTGATGTTTCCCTTTGAGCACTTCCCTTTCTCACATATGAGGTCATCTTGTGAGATACTCTAGAGGTGCTTCTTGATCCCTTGGTCTCAACTATACTGATCCTAGCATTGGCTGATACCAGATCCGTCTAGTTCCGGCTGTTCCATCTCTCTTTTAAACTGCTCTTTTTCTCTATTCAATTGTTCTTGTGCCTCAGTCTCTCCTTTCAACTGTTATTTTTCTCTATTCAATTGTTCATCTTGTGCCTCAAGCTTGTGCCTTTTGTCCATGGCGACAGCCCGTTCCAAAAGAGCAACCTTTTCTGCCAGAGCTTTTAAACGAGGAGAGGCCGCTGAAGATGCACATGATGAAGAATTAGATTTGTGGCTTGATCTTTATTTTGTGACATTTGAAACACTGCCTTCTGGTCCAATTTCTTCTGAGTCTCCAACTCCGTTGTATGGCATTTCAACTATGGAGTGCGTAGTTTGCTGTCCAACTTCAGATAACCACCTCTCTACATCTTGTGTAAAGCCATTAAAAGTTTCCATTCTTTGTTGAAACTACTGATTTTGCCTTTCAAGCTCCTTTTCAGGCAGTGGTACTTTGATCAACGACTCGTGCTTTTCTCTGACTTCATTACAGAGCTTGATTAATTGAACCAGGTTAGATTGTACTTCATTCACATTTTCATCTGATTTCATGAGCTCTTTCAGCTTTTCAATTAACTTGTTAGCTTGTTTACATATCGATTTTCTTGACTTCTGACACTTTTCCAGCCCTTGTTGGTGTGCTTAATGATTCTTCTATTCTTTCCAGAATCCTGTACAACATCACCCATACAGCTTATCTTCTGGTAGCTTCTCCAATAAAGCTTAATGCTGTACGTTTAGTTGTACGTTTAGCTTCTTCAATAAAGCTTAATGCTGTACCTTTAGCTTCTCCTATAAAGCTTAATCCTGTACGTACTCTTATCCCTGCACGTTGGCTTTCGAAGTTTACGATCTCCGTTAGTCAGATTCGTGCTGGTGGCGACCTTGTTTGGGAATGGCGGCATCAGGCTTGTTAACTAAAACAATCCTTTGTTCCCAGGCTTTCACAAGCTCCAATTTCACTCATAGAACAGAGTTCTTAATTAAATGTAATGGCAATTTCTACCTTTTCCAATGTCCAACTTTCCGTTGCCATTATTACACAGGTAAGTAGGAGTGATCTTTTGCAGAGTAAAAAGAACAGATCTTCCAGTCATTATTTCCAGTTTAATTGATTCTGTGTTGAAGTAGTTGTACAAACAAAGAGATGAACATTAATAAAGTTCTCCTTATTCTCATACAAGTTGTAACTTTGTTCTCTCCGATCTGGTGAGAACTGTGTAATCTCCACCTCCTATGCCAGGTCTGGGTCATCCATGTCCCCTAACCCCATATGTTGTGCCCCTCTATCATCAAATGACCGCCCCCAAGTGTCCAAAATAGTACTGCTAGAAATATCTAGACAAAATAATATAATATGCCAATAGTAACTAGCCTAAACATAAATGGCTCCTACACCTACGATACAATTTTCTTGCCTATGGATCTCACATCGCAGGAAGCATTACTGCTGAGATAAATTATTATAGGTACGCATCTCCACTAATAATGAGATTCAATGGAAAAATAGGCGTTAATTGTGATAGACTTCTAGGAAAGCAACCCCTCTGTAATACGGGGGTACACTATAGATGAGTATGTGATAAAGTATATGATAATATAGGAGCAAAGAGGTCCTTCTGCAGTTGTACAGGGCCCTAGTGAGACCACACCTGGAGTACTGTGTGCAGTTTTGGTTTCCAAATTTGAGGAAGGACATTCTTGCTGTTGAGGGAATGCAGCGTAGGTTCACAAGGTTAATTCCCGGGATGGCGGGACTGTCATATGCTGAGAGAATGAAGTGCTTGGGCTTGTATACTCTGGAATTTAGAAGGATGAGAGGGGATCTTATTGAAACATATAAGATTATAAATGTTTGGACACGCTAGGGGCAGGAAACATGTTCCCAATGTTGGGGGAGTCCAGAACCAGGGGCCACTGTTTAAGAATAAGGGTTAAGCCATTTAGAAAGGAGATGAGGAAACATTTTTTCACACAGTGTTGTGTCTGTGGAATTCTCTGCCTCAGAGGGCAGTGAAGGCCGCTTCTCTGGAAACTTTCAAGAGAGAGCTAGATAGGGCTCTTGAAGATAGCGGATCAGGGGATATGGGGCGAAGGCAAGAACGGGGTACTGATTGGATGATCAGCCAAGATCACATTGAATGATGGTGCTGGCTTGAAGGGCCGTCTGGCCTACTCCTGCACCTATTGTCTATTGTCTATACAACACATAATCTTCCAAAATGTCCGACACCTCCAACGGGATCCCACCACTAGCTACATTTTCCACCTCCACCCCTTTCCGACTTCCGCAGAGATTGTTTCCTTTGCAACTCCTTGATTAACTTATCCCTTCACACCCAAACCAAACCCTGCCCAGGTACCTACACCTGCAACTGCAGAAGATGCAACACCTGTCACAAAACCTCCTCCCTCAACTCTGACCAGGGACCCCAACAGACCTTTCAGGTTAGGCAGAGGTTCACTTGCACCTCCTCCAACCTCATCTACTTCAAGATGTGGACTTATACATCGGCGAGACCAAACACAGACTGGGGGATCATTTCGCGGAACACCTTCGCTAAGCCCGCCTGAACCTACCTCATCTCCCAGTTGTTGGACACTTTAATTCTCCTTCCCATGCTTACACAGACCTTTCTTTCCTAGGTCATCTCCATTGTCAGAGTGAGAGTAAACGCAAATTGGAGGAACAGAATCTCATATTTCACTTGGGCGGCTTATAACCCAGTGGTATGAATATTGCTTTCTCTCACCAGTTAACCCCGGCATTCCCCCTCTCTCTATCCCTCCCCCACCCAAGTCGCACTAGCGTCTCATTTTCACCCTGCAAACTGTTAAGAAATGGCCTATCACCTTGATCATCATTACTTTTTTGCATATCTTTCATTCATTGTTCTTTATCTCTCCACGTCACCGTCTATATCTCTCGTTTCCCTTATCCCTAATCAGTCTGAAGAAGGGTCTCGACCCGAAACATCACCCATTCCTTCTCTTCAGAGATGCTGCCTGTCCCACTGAGTTACTCCAACTTTTTGTGTCTATCTTTGGTTTAAACCAGCATCTGCAGTTCCTTCTTACTCATATAATAATGTAATGCTGATGATACAAACATAGGTGGCAATGGTGACCATGAGGAGTGTACAGACAGGCTTCAAGAGGATGAAATACATGGCAAAAAATAAGGTTATGTACTTAAGTAGTAAAATCAGACAATTGGAATGTTTTTTTTTAAATGTGAGATACTGACGGAGGAACCAGGATGGTTTTACACAAGAATCGCTGCCATTGGAAGTTAATGTACAGTTACAGCGAGCACAGTGAATGCCAATTGTACATTGACCTTTATTTCAAGACAGTTTTGGCACGTGTTATCTAGCACCAAGTATATAAAATCCTGGTGAGACCAAGTCTGGAATAATGTGTCCAGTTCTGCTCTCCCTCTTTAATGCAGTTTGGTTTAGTTTCGAGATACAGCATGGAAACAGGCCATTCAGCCCACCAAGTCCAGGCTGACCATCGATCACCCATTCACACTAGTGAAAATATGATTGCAATTTTGTATCCACTCGCTACACACAAAGGGTAATTTACAGCAATCAATTAACCTACAAAACCACATGTCTTTGGAATGTGGGAGGAATCTGGAGAACTCAAAGGACACCTATGTGGTCACGAAGAGCTTGTAAATTCCACACAGACAACACTCATAGTAAGAATCAAACCCAGGTGTCTGGTGCTATGAGGCAGCAACTCTACAACTACGCCACTGTATATCCCTAATATTTTTAAAGAGAGGATGCAATTAAGTTTTACCATAATGATTACTGGGATAGCAGATTTGTTATATGAGAAATATGAAATAGATCAGAGCAATATTTTCTTTTTGGAAGAATGAACTGATCTCATTGAAATGTACAAAATTATTTTACCGTATTTTAGGGGAAATACAGTGATGCTATGATGTCTAGAATTAGGGCTACTATTTAAATAGGGGTTAGGACAGAGAAGAGCAAAAACATCTTCACTCAGAGTGTATGGAATCAGCATTGATGTACTGGAGGATCTTGGGGTCCAAGTAGCAACACAAGTAGATAAAGTGGTAAAGAAGGTATATGGTATGCCAATCTCATTGAATATAAGAGTCAGGAAGTCATGTTGCAGCATTATAGAACTTTGGTTAGACTGCATGTAGAATATTGTGTGCAGTTGTGATCGCCCCATTACAGGAAGGATGTGGAGTCTTTGGAGAGGATGTAGAAGAGGTTTACCAGAATGTTGCCCGAATTGAAGAGTATTAGCTACAGGGAGAGGTTGGACAAACTTGGATTGTTTTCTCGGGAGTGCCAGCAGCTGAAGGCAGAGCTGATAGAAGCTTATAAAATTATGAGGCATAGATACAGTAAATAGACAGAACCTTTTCCCCACTGCAGTAACATCAAAGCCCAGAGGCTATTGCTTTAGTGAGAGGGCAGAGATTGCGCCCTAACAAATACCTGTCTGAATTGCTGAATATTTCTAGCACATACCATTTTTGCACAATTTATTGTCATCATACCAAAAGTGCCTGTATAGGTGAACGTAGACACATTTCAAGTGCAACAATCACATCAAACACAGAAACATAGACAATAGGCACAGGAGGAGGCCATTCGGCCCTTCGAGTGCGCACCGCCATTCAATATGATTATGGCTGATCATCCAAAATCAGTACCTCGTTCCTGCTTTGGGAAAATGTTCCCAGTGTTGGGCGAGTCCAGAACCAGGGGCCACAGTCTTAGAATAAAGGGGTGGTCATTTAAGACTGAGGTGAGAAAAAACTTTTTCACCCAGAGAGTTGTGAATTTATGGAATTCCCTGCCACAGAGGGCAGTGGAGACCAAATCACTGAATGGATTTAAGAGAGAGTTGGATAGAGCTCTGGGGGCTAGTGGAGTCAAGGGATATGGGGAGAAGACAGGCACAGGTATTGATAGCGGACGATCAGCCATGATCACAAGAATGGCGGAGCTGGCTCGAAGGACCGAATGGCCTCCTCCTGCACCTCTTTTCTATGTTTCTATGTTTGTCCCCATATCCCTTGATTCTGTTAGCCCTAGCAGCTATATTTAACTCTCTTGAAAACATCCAGTGAATTAGCTTTCACTGCCTTTTGTGGCAGAGAATTCCACAGATTCACAACTCTGGGTGAAAAAGGTTTTCCTCATCTGGCCTGTCCAATCCCTTAAGAATTTTATAGGGTTCTATAAGATCCCCTCTCATCCTAAATTCCAGTGAATACTAGACTAAGTGGGACCCGCTGGAGTGCTAGCATGGGTGTTGGGGTCAAGTCAAGTCAAGCACAGTGAGTGCAGGGCCAACAATCCATTTCAACCTATTTCAAGTCAAGTCAATCCATTTCAAGTCAACTCAAGCAAGTCAAGTCAATCAATTTCAAGTCGTCAAGTCAATCCATTTCAAGTCAAGTCAATCCATTTCAAGTCAAGTCAAGTTTACTTGTCACATACACATACAAGATGTGCAGTGAAATGAAAGTGGCAATGCCTGCGATTGTGCAAAAAACTACAGAACAGAACATAATCAGTATTTACATATTAGAAAAAAAATACAGCAATTTTAAAAAGACACAACACAACAGTAAATTGTTACAGTAAATTAGTCCCTGGTGAGATAAGAGTTTACAGGCTAATGGCCTGTGGGAAGAAACTCCGTCTCATCCTCTCTCTGTTTTCACAGCATGACAGCGGAGGTGTTTGCCTGACCGTAGCAGCTGGAACAGTGTTGCTGGAGTGGTAAGGGTCCTTGATTATGCTGCTGGCTCTGGATCTGCGCCTCCTGGTGTATAGGTCCTGCAGGAGGGCGAGTGTAGTTCCCGTAGTGCGTTCGGCCGAACGCACTACTCTCTACAGAGCCTTCTTGTCCTGGGCAGAGCAGTTCCCAAACCAGATTGTGATGTTGCCGGACAAGATGTTTTCTACAGCCCCTGTGTAGAAGCACGGAAGGATCCTCAGCGAGACTCTGAATTGCCTCAGCTGCCTGAGGTGGTAAAGGCACTGCCTTACCTTACTCACCAGTGCAGCAGCGAGTGATGTCCATGTCAGATCCTTTGTGATGTGGACTCCTAGGTATTTAAAGCAACTCACACTGACCATAGTAGCCCCTTTTTCTCCAGTGGCATATACATCCTCGGATATTGTGCCCTTCTAAAGTCCACAATTAACTCCTTAGTTTTTATGACATTCAAGAGGAGGCTGTTGGCCTGACACCAGTGCCAGATCAGCCACCTCCTCCCGGTAGGCCTTCTCATTGTTATCGGAGATCAGACCCACCACCACAGTGTCATTAGCAAACTTGATTATAGAGTTGGAGCTGAACCTGGCCACACAGTCATGTATGTACAGGAAATACAGTAGGGGGCTGAGGATGCAACCTTGGGGGGATCCTGTGTTCAGGGTGAGGGTGTTCGATGAATTTCCTCCCATCTTGACTACCTGGGGCCTGGCGGTGAGAAAGTCCAGGACCCAGGCACACAGGAGAGTGTTAAGCCCCAGTTCCAGCAGCTTCTCAGCAAGTCTGGTGGGGACTATCGTATTGAAGGCTGAACTGAATTCAATGAACAGCATCCTCACATAGCCCCCCTTCTGGCTGTCAAGGTGCGAGAGAGTGGTGTGCAGAACCTGGAAGACCGCATCGTCCATGGATCTGTTTGGATGGTATGCGAACAGTAGCGGGTCCAATGTTGCGAGGGAGGAAGGTGCAGATATGGTTCTTGACCAGCCTCTCGAAGCATTTCATGACTATCGAGGTGAGGGCCACAGGACGGTAGCCATTCAAACAAGCCGGGGAGGCATTCTTTGGTACAGGTACATAGATGGATCTTTTGAAGCAGGCAGAGACCACGGACTAGGCCAGGGAGAGGTTGAATATTGTGGTGAGCACTGGAGCTAGCTGAGTAGCACAAGACTTAAGTACTCGCCCAGATATACCATCTGGGCCTACAGCTTTCCTCGCGTTCACACGTCAGAGCCCTCCTCACGTTGAGAATGTGTGCACATCCCCAGCGGAGGATCTTCCTTCAGCCTCGCTAGTCAGCACACTGGCGGTGTTGTCGTTAGCCGGCGAGCTAGGGGTGATGTTGCCCGTCTTGAATCATGCGTAGAAAGAGATCAGGTCATCAGCTAGGGAGGTGCCGGCACTTCCAGATGAGGGGGGTCTTCTCCGGTAGTTAGTTATAGTCCGTCCATTTCAAGTCAAATCAATTCAATCCATTTCAAGTAAAGTCAAGTGAATCCATTTAAAGTCAAGTCAAGTCAAGTCAATCCATTTCAAGTCAATCAAGTCAATCCATTTAAGTCAAGTCAAGTCAATCCATTTCAAGTCAAGTCAAGTTAATATATTTCAAGTCAAGTCAAGTCAATCCATTTCAAGTCAAGTCAATTCATTTCAAGTCAAGTCAAGTCAATCCATTTCAAGTCAAGTCAAGTCAAGTCAATCCATTTCAAGTCAAGTCAATCCATTTCAAGTCAAGTCAAGTCAAGTCAATCCATTTCAAGTCAAGTCAATTCATTTCAAGTCAAGTCAATCCATTTCAAGTCAAATCGTCAAGTCAATCCTTTTCAAGTCTAGTCAATCCATTTCAAGTCAAGTCAAGTCAAATCAATCTATTTCAAGTGAAGTCAATCCATTTCAAGTGACACACACACCCTCCACCTCACACACACACACACAACCTCCACCTCACACACACACCCTCCACCCCACACACACACAGACTCACTCTCTCACTCTCACTCTCACACACACACACACCACACACCACACACACACACAGACTCACACACCATATATATGACAATAAACTTTCTGAATCTACTTACACGGCTGAGCGTGGCCTCTCCACTGTAGGGCTTCTGCAGTCAGCAGCACTTCCGCAATCAGCATGACCTCTGCACTTAGCGGAAGTTACGCAATCAGCGTCACCTCTGCACTTAACAGATGTTACACAATCAGCGCGACCTGTCCACTCAGACTAACTTACGGAATGAGCGGGAACTTTGGATTAAACACGTTGGGGGCTGAGAAACCATTTATTCCTTGCAAACACAGTGGGGGCTGAGAAACCATTTATTCCTTGCAAACACAGTGGGGGCTGAGAAACCATTTATTCTTTGCAAACACAGTGGGGCTGAGAAACCATTTATTGCAAGGACATTAAGGGCTCACCAATCATCATTTATTGCAACCACATTGTGGGGTAACAAAGCATTTATTGCAAGCACATAAAGGGTTAACCAATCATCATTCATTACAACCACATTGTAGACTCACAGTTCAGTAGACTCACAGTTCAGTAGACTCACAGCAGAATCACAGTTTTGGCCTCACACTCGCGATCTTCCAGAGTGACTGACTCACGTCTAAGCATCCAGGGTTTTTATACTCCTGCCACCTCCCCCCCGCCCCCAGATGGGGCGTTACCTTCATCATGGTGATTGACAGGCGAGAGGACCAATCAGCTGATCTCAAGATTTTTTAAATATTCATAACTTTTTTATTTTTCAGCGATCAGAAAAAATCTTGAGGCTGCTGCAGTGGAGGAGGAGTGTGAGTAAGATGGCAACAAATCATAATGATATAGGGTAGTGTATTTTCTAAAATCAATTAACAGCATAGACAGGAAGTGGTCAAGATGAGACTTTTAGTTATATAGATAAGCCCAGTCGATCCATTCTTTCATCATATGTCAGTCCCGCCATCCTGGGAATTAACTTGGTGAACAAGCATTTTAGAACCAATAGGGACACTTTTTGCAAGCATTTTAGAACCAATAGAGACACGTTTTGCCAGCATTTTAGAACCAATAGAGACACTTTCTGCAACCATTTTACAACCAATACACACTTTTTGGAACCATTTTAGAACCAATAGTGACACTTTTTGCAAGCATTTTAGAACCAATAGACACTTTTTGCAAGCATTTTAGAACCAATAGAGACACTTTTTGCAAGCATTTTAGAACCAATAGACACTTTTTGCAAGCATTTTAGAACCAATAGAGACACTTTTTGCAAGCATTTTAGAACCAATAGACCCTTTTTGCAACCATTTTAGAACCAAAAAATACACCTTTTGCAACCTTTTTAGAACCAATAGACATTTTTGTGCAACCTTTTTAGAACCACATTAAGGGCACTCACAGTTGTGTTCAGTGTTCATGTGTTCAGTGCTATTCAGAGCTCAGAGATACTGAGTGAAGCACACCACTGGCTTCCTCCATCTTGCAGAGATTGAGTGAGGCACACCACTTCCTGGTTTTATAGTCCCTCCCCCTCCCTCCTGCAGGGGCAGCGGAGAGAATGGGGAATATTTTTAAAACAGTAATATCTCTCTGCTTTATCATCGATGGGAAAAATCCTCTGGTCCTGGAAGGCGGAGGAGGGCTCTGAGCGAGGTGGCCAAAAATGACGGCCGTTGATGGCGGCGTTCTCTTGGAAATCACAGCACAGCGAGCCAAAAGCGGTCAAGATCAGACTTTTAGTAATATAGAAGATGTGATCATAGAAACATAGAAACATAGAAACATAGAAATTAGGTGCAGGAGTAGGCCATTCAGCCCTTCGAGCCTGCACCGCCATTCAATATGATCATGGCTGATCATCCAACTCAGTATCCCGTACCTGCCTTCTCTCCATACCCTCTGATCCCCTTAGCCACAAGGGCCACATCCAACTCACTCTTAAATATAGCCAATGAACTGGCCTCAACTACCCTCTGTGGCAGAGAGTTCCAGAGACTCACCACTCTCTGTGTGAAGAAAGTCTTTCTCATCTCGGTCTTAAAGGATTTCCCCCTTATCCTTAAGCCCTTATCATGGCTGATCATCCAAAATCAGTACCTCGTTCCTACTTTATCCCCATATCCCTTGATTCCATTAGCCCTAGCAGCTATATCTGACTCTCTTGAAGACATCCAGTGAATTAGCTTCCACGGCCTTTTGTGGCAGAGAATTCCACAGATTCACAACTCTAGGTGAAAAAGGGTTCCCTCATCTCGCCTATCTAATCCCTTAAGAATTTTATATGGTTCTATAAGATCCTCTCTCATCCTTCTAAATTCCAGTGAATACTAGACTAAGTGGGACTCGTTGCGCCCCAGGTTCACACGAGAGGGCTGGTCCCCCAATGCAATAGTCCATCTCCTCAACAATTCCAATACTAGTGGCCAGTGGGTGGGGGGGGGGGGGGGGGGGGGGGGGGTGCTTTCTGGAGCACTAGCATGGGTGTTGTGAGTCAAGTCAAGCACAATGAGTGCAGGGCCATTTCAGCCCATTTCAAGTCAAGTCAAGTCAATCGATTTCAACCCATTTCAAGTCGTCAATGCATTTCAAGTCAACTCAAGTCAATGTTCACCAAGTTAATTCCCAGGATGGCGGGACTGACATATGATGAAAGAATGGATCGACTGGGCTTATCTATATAATATATATTGTAAATAACTGGGGTCCCAGCGCTGAGCCTTGTAGCACCCCACTAGTCACTGCCTGCTATTCCAAAAAGAACCCGCTAATTCCTACTCTTTGCTTCCTGTCTGTCAACCAGTTCTCTATCCATGTCAATTCCCTACCCCCAATACCTTGTGCTCTAATTTTGCACACTAATCTCTTGTGTGGGACCTTGTCAAAGGCTTTTATAAAGTCCAGATACACCACATTCACCAACTCTCCCATATCCATTCTACTTGTTACATCCTCAAATAATTCCAAAAGATTAGTCAATCATGATTTCCTCTTCATAAATTCATGCTGACTTTGACCGATCCACTGCTTTCCAAATGCACTGCTGTTACATCTTTATTAATCGACTCAAGCAGCTTTTCCACTACCGATGTCAAACTAACTGGCCTATAATTCTGTGTTTTCTCTCTACCCCCTTTCTTAAAAAGTGGGGTTACATTAGCTACCCTCCAGCCCACAGGATTTATAGAAAGGATCCAGAATTTATAGAAAGTTGGAAAATGATCACCAATGCATCTACTATTTCTAGGGCCACCTCCTTGAGTACTCTGGGATGGAGACCATCAGGCTCTGGGGATTTATCTGCCTTCCATCTCAACAGTTTACCTAACACCATTTTGTGACTAATGTATATTTCCTCCAGTTCCACCCTCCCACTAGATTATCGGTCCACAAGTATTTCTGGGAGAATGTGTCTTACTGAGTGAAGAGAGAACCAAGTACGTGTAACTAAGAGAGCAATAAAGAGAGCATTGAGAAATTAGATCATATTTATCCCCAAGGTGTCTGTTGTTATTCCCTGACAATCTCAAGAAGTTTTCAAAGATTTCAACTGCTCCACTATTTGAAAGGAACAGTCCTATGCTTGTTCCAGCCTTGCACTGAGAAATTAACTCAGGCAAGTCTCCTCTAAGTTATTTTATGCTAATTTTTCATTGGGCCTCTCATCCCATTTTTCTGCAGTACTGACAGCAACTTCCCATCAATCACATGGCTTTCACCAGTTACTACTCTCAATACACCATCCATCGATCACCAGTCCCAATGCTCCCACCCACACATTCTGGCACTAGTCATCTGTTTTAACCAGCACACACCAGCCCCCCATGAGTCATTCACAATTTATTATGGCACTGATACTGACTGGCTATCACAAATGCCACCAGTGATGGCTAGCAGATGACTGTGGCTGCAACACCACCCCTCCCTAACCTTACTTCATGACCAGCATCCTTTGTATGTTGTTCCCAAATGTCAAAGCTTCACAACGGAAAGCCCAATAGCTTAGGCCTCCAATGCCATCTACTCTCTCTTCACAGATCCCATTGAACCTGCTGAATGCTTCAAACTGTTCCTGTTTTCATTTTTGGAACATCAGTATTTATTTAATGCTTCTCCCTTTGAAACACGCCAATGAACCTGATTAAATTACAACCAGTATGAAACAAATGTTTTTGCACTGTTCAGCCATGAATTCAATAGTCTCACCAGTGTCTTGTAAAGTTACATCAAAACATCCCCACTTTTACACTCCATGTTCCTTGTAATAAGACCAGACAAAATGGAGGTTCTAAAGTAAACCCACAAAGAACTGGCTATGTTCAACCTCTCTGGAAAAGTTAAGAAGCATTCTAATGTAAGGTTAGTAAAGGGTTTAATTTGATAGTTACTGTGGGGAAACTAGAAAGCATGATCTGTGGAAATATTAATATCCTTTCTTACATAATTTTGATTGGAATTGAACAAGGTAAAAAAACTGTGTTTTGATGTGACAATTGGCACTCTCAGGTGTAGAAGAGGTTTGTGGGAATCGACATTATGAGTTATCATCTACGTCAGCACCATTTTCCACAAATATCAAAAAAAGACACAAATTGCAAAAGTAACTTAGTGAAGCGTACAAATTAGTCAGAAAAAGCAGCCTACCAGAGGACTGGGAGAGTCCAGCAGAGGAGGACAGAGGGCTTAATTAGGAATGGGAAAATATATTATGAAAGAAAACTGGCAGGGAACATAAAAACTGACTGCAAATGTTTGTATAGATATGTGAAGAGAAAGAGATTAGTTGAAACAAATGTAGGTCCCTTGCAGTCAGAAACAGGTGAATTGATCATGGGGAACAAGGACATGGCAGACCAATTGAATAACTGCTTTGGTTCTGTCTTCACTAAGGAAGACATAAATAATCTGCCGGAAATAGCAGGGGACCGGGGGTCAAATAAGATGGAGGAACTGAGTGAAATCCAGGTTAGCCGGGAAATGGTGTTGGGTAAATTGAACGGATAAATCCCCAGGGACAGATAGTCTGCATCCCAGAGTACTCAAGGAAGTAGCCCCAGAAATAGTGGATGCATTAGTGATAATTTTTCAAAACTCCTTACATTTTGAAGTAGTTCCTGAGGATTGGAGGGTAGCTAATGTAACCCCACTTTTTAAAAAAAGGAGGGAGAGAGAAAACGGGGAATTACAGACCAGTTAGTCTAACATCGGTAGTGGGGAAACTGCTAGAATCAGTTATTAAAGATGGAATAGCAGCACATTTGGAAAGTGGTGAAATCATTGGACAAAGTCAGCATGGATTTACAAAAGGTAAATCATGTCTGACGAATCTTATAGAATTTTTTGAGGATGTAACTAGTAGCGTGGGTAAGGGAGAACCAGTGGATGTGTTATATCTAGACTTTCAGAAGGCTTTCAACAAGGTCCCACATAAGAGATTAGTATACAAACTTAAAGCACACGGTATTGGGGGTTCAGTATTGATGTGGATAGAGAACTGGCAGGCAGACAGGAAGCAAAGGGTAGGAGTAAACGGGTCCTTTTCAGAATGGCAGGCAGTGACTAGTGGGGTACCGCAAGGCTCAGTGCTGGGACCCCAGCTATTTACAATATATATTAATGATTTGGAGCAGGTAATTGAATGCAACATCTCCAAGTTTGCGGATGACACAATGCTGGGGGATAGTATTGTGAGGAGGATGCTAGGAGGCTGCAAGGTGACTTGGATAGGTTGGGTGAGTGGGCAAATGCATGGCAGATGCAGTATAATGCAGATAAATGTGAGGTTATCCACTTTGGTGGCAAAAACAGGAGGGTAGACTATTATCTGAATAGTGGCAGATTAGGAAAAAGGGGAGATGCAACGAGACCTGGGTGTCATGATACACCAGTCATTGAAAGTAGGCATGCTGGTGCAGCAGGCAGTGAAGAAAGCAAATGGTATGTTAGCATTCATAGCGAAAGGATTTGAGTATAGGAGCAGGGAGGTTCTACTGCAGTTGTACAGGGTTTTGGTGAGACCACACCTGGAGTATTGCATACAGTTTTGGTCCCCATATCTGAGGAAATACACTCTTGCCATAGAGGGGGTACAGAGAAGGTTCACCAGACACCATCCCAGATTCCTGGGATGTCAGGACTTTCATATGAGAAAAGACTGGATAGACTCGGCTTGTACTCGCTACAATTTAGAAGATTGAGGGGGGATCTTATAGAAACTTACAACATTCTTAAGGGGTTGGACAGGCTAGATGCAGGAAGATTGTTCCTCGATGTTGGAGAGGTCCAGAACAAGTGGTCACAGTCTAAGAATAAGGGGGAATTCCTTTAGGACCGAGATGAGGAAAACATTTTTCACACAGGGAGTGGTGAGTCTCTGGAATTCTCTGCCACCGAAGGTAGTCGAGGCTAGTTCATTGGCTATATTTAAGAGGGAGTTAGATGTGGTCCTTGTGGCTAAAGGGATCAGGGGGTATGGAGGGAAGGCTAGTACACGATACTGAGTTGGATGATCAGCCATGATCATATTGAATGGCGGTGCAGGCTCGAAGGGACGAATGGCCTACTCCTGCACCTATTTTCTATGTTTCTATGTAGTGTCCCTGGAAAACATGCATAGAAACATAGAACAAGCTTCTGCTTGTTTTGGGGGCTAGTCCTCTTCAGTTTTCTCTTCAGCATATAAAAGGCATGCTCAATTGAGTTCAAATCGAGTGATTGACGTGGCCACTCAGGAATTGACCATTTTTTGGCTTTGAAAAACTCCTTTGTTGCTTTAGCAGTATGTTTGGGATCATTCGTGAAAGAACCGCTGGGCAATGAGTTTTGAGGCATTTGTTTGAACTTGAGCTGATAGAATGTGTCTATACACTTCAGAATTCATTATGCAACTACCATCTGCAGTTGTATCATCAATGAAGATTTGTGAGCCAGTACCTTCAGTAGCCATACATGCCCAAGCCATAACACCCCCACCGTGTTACACAGATGAGGTGGTTTGCTTTGGATCTTGGGCAGTTCCTTCTCTCCTCCATACTTTGCTCTTGCCATCGCTCTGATATAAATTAAGCTTAATCTCATATGTCCACAAGACCTTTTTCCAGAACTGAGGTTGCTCTTTTAAGTACTTCTTGGCAAACTGTAACCTGGCCGTCCTATTTTTGCGGCTAACCAGTGGTTTTCATCTTGCAGTGTAGCCTCTGTATTTCTGTTCATGAAGTCTTCTGTGGACAGTGGTCATTGACAAATCCACACTTGAGTCCTGAGAGTGTTTCTGATCTGTCGGACAGGTGTTTAGGAATTTCCTTTAATATAGAGAGAATTCTTCTGTCATCAGCTGTGGATGTCTTCCTTGGCCTGCCAGTCCCTTTGCAATTAATAAGCTCACCAGTTCTCTCTTTCTTCTTAATGATGTTCCAAACAGTTGATTTTGGTACGCCTAAGGTTTTGCCGATGTCTCTAACAGTTTTATTCTTGTTTCTCGGTCTCATAATGGCTTATTTAACTTTCATTGGCACAATGGTCCTCATGTTGATAAATAACAACAAAAGTTTCCAAAGGTGATGGAAAGACTGGAGGAAAGAACTAGGTGCTGAGAGATTTCTTATACCTGCATTAAGGAGGCAATTATACACGCCTACAATTACAAACGCCTTTGAAGCCATGTGTCTCAAACATTACGGTTCCCTGAAATGGGGAGACTATGTATAAACACAGCTGAAATTTCTACATGGTGAAACTAAAATGTATAAAAATACCATTTAATAAATTCTGGCAATGTGCACTTTAACCACATGTGATTTTTTTTTCTGTTACAAATCTCAAATTGCGGAGTACAGCAACAAATAAATAAATGATGGATCTTTGTCCCAAACATTGTGGGATGGTCGCTGGGGGCGCGCTGCTGTACTTTTTAAATGTTTTTAGTATGTTTTAAAGTATGTTTTTAATGTTTCTTTGTGTGTTTTGTATGGGGGGGTGGTGTAGGGGGGGGTGAGGGGGAAACCGTTTTATAACCATATAACCATATAACCATATAACAATTACAGCACGGAAACAGGCCCTCTCGGCCCTTCCAGTCCGTGCCGACCATTTGTTTTCCCCTAGTCCCATCTACCTGCACTCAGACCATACCCCTCCATTCCCTTCACGTCCATATACCTATCCACTTTACTCTTAAATGTTAAAATTGATCCTGCCTCCACCACTTCTGCTGGAAGACCCCATCCTCCACGGTGAGGCGACTTTTTTCATGTCGCCTCCCCCGTGGCCTAACAACGAGGATTGGGCGGCCTTTCCCGGAGACGCGCCCAATCCTCGTTGTTAGGCCACGGGGGAGGCGACATGAAAAAAGTCAGATCAGCGGCGGGCGCAGCTCGGACTCTCGGCACGGAGCGGGCGAGCCCTCGCCGGAGAGGAGCGCTCCGTTCTCTGGCCCGTGGCAGCCAGCTGGCGCGGAGTCCGCAGCCCAGGATCCCTCGTGGGGGACCCGGGAGAAGAAGAAACCACCACTGCCGGCCCGCGGCCAACTTCTACCGTGGGCCCGGCGTGGACTTACCATCACCGCTGGAGGGGAGCTTCGACCACCGGCCCTGCGGTCTGTGGTGCTTCTGGCTGCGGCGCAGCGGGAAATCTTCGACCGCTGGCCTGCGGCCTACACCAACCTAAAGCCATGGTCTCCGGTGGGGAAGAGCCGATTCTGGACTTACCTGGACTTTTACCTGTCTACTCATTTGGACGCCCGCAGTGACGGCTGCGGAGGGTTGAGGTCCCGACCACGGGGGAAAATGGAGGAGGACTGGCCAAATTTTGTGCCTTCCACCACAGTGATGAATGCTGTGGTGGATGTTTGTGTTAAATTTTTAATTTCTATTGTGTATTGTGTGTTCTTTATCATTGTACCGCTGCTGGCAAATTCATTTAACTTGCACTTCATGTGCAATGTGACAAATAAAACCATATTGTATTGTGGAGGGCACTGTCAGAAGCGAGAAACAAGAAACTGCAGATGCTGGAACTTTAAGTAAATTCAAACAGCTGGATGAACTCAGTCAGTCAGGTAACAAAGGACAAAAATGGATAGGCAATATTTGGGGTTTGGACCCTTCTTCAGATTGATGGAGCAGAGGGTAATTGCCGGGGTGGCGGGACTGTCATGTGCTAAGAGAATGGAGCAGCTGGGCTTGTATACTCTGGAATTTAGAAGGATGAGAGGGGATCTTATTAAAACATATCAGATTATTAAGGGTTTGGTCACGCTAGAGGCAGGAAACATGATCCCGATGTTGGGGGAGTCCAGAATCAAGGGCCACAGTTTAAGAATAAGGGGTAAGGCATTTAGAACGGAGATGAGGAAACACTTTTTCACACAGAGAGTCGTGAGTCTGTGGAATTCTCTGCCTCAGAGGGCATGGAGGCCGGTTCTCTGGATACTTTCAAGGGAGAGCTTGATAAGGCTCTTAAAGATAGCGGAGTCAGGGGCCATGGGGAGATGGAGAAGGCAGGAACGGGGTACTGATTGTGGATGATCAGCCATGATCACATTGAATGGCGGTACTGACTCGAAGGACTGAATGGACTACTCCTGCACCTATTGTCTGTTGTCTATAAGGTGGGGGGGGGGGGGGGGGGGGGTCAAGGGTTGATGAACGGGGGATCCAGGGGAAGGATGGGCGGGAGATGAGCAGATAGAAGAGGGGGAAGTAACGGGGTGAAGGAGTGGAAAGAGAGGTGTGCGGGGGCAGGGAGCTGCGAAATTAGAGTGAGAGTCATGCCGTGTGGTGTAAACTACCTAAACGGAACACGCGGCGCTGTTACTGCGTTGTCCTGTTCGTGCTGCATCACATGGCAATTGAGGAAGTCGAGGACTAGAGAGGTCGGTACTGGAAGGGTAATTAAAAGGGTTCAAATCCGATTAAATAGTTTTCGTTTTCCTCTCTTGGTCAAACACCGTCTTCACTTCTACTCCATATCCCCAGAATTTTCTGGTTATATTTCTGATATATAAAACACGCATGTGCCTGGTTAAGCACCCCATCCAGCTCGCGTGGAGAACTGGCTAGTTCTGCCGAAAGGAAACGGTACAGCGGGGGTACACAAAAGGCTGGAGAAACTCAGCGGGTGCAGCAGCATCTAAGGAGCGAAGGAGATAGGCGACGTTTCGGGTCGAGACCCTTCTTCAGACCCGAAACGTACAGTAGTAACAGCGGGTCAGGCAGCACTTCTGGAGAACATGGATCGGTGTCACCGGTTCTTCACACAACTTTGCGCCCTTCCGTGTAAACCAGCACCTGCAACTCATTCTTTGTACTCTCGTTCTGCTGAATGCTAAACTCTTTATTCCGGCGCGCATAAACGGTAAAAAGTAAATCGTCTTTGTCAATTAGCTCTAGTATTGGCCGTTTCGAAGTAAGTTAACCGTTAACCCAAATCTTGTTGTTATTTAGTGTTTAAATAAAGTATTGATCCTCCTCTCTCTCCTCTCCCGATGTAATGTATAAGGTATGTTGGCAGACGGCTGGTCTGGAACGTCTTTTGGACTTTTCATTTTTGCCCTCCTCCAGTCCTTTTCCGCAGTTTTACTACCACTGTCATTTTGTAAAGTTAACGTGTGAAGCCACGGGCGGAATCTCTCGAGCTCTTAATTGTTTTCTTAAGTTGTAGATGTACACGGGAGTGTGTGGGCACTCCAACATGGACGAACAAGCTACAAAAAAACACACTAATGTCGGACGATTTCTGATTGTGGCGTTGCTGGCACTGGCATTGGTTTTTCTAAACATGCAACATATAAAGGTGTGTAGAACGATAAAACTAACGCTCTCGGTGAAAACCATCACGCCGATGAGGGATTAAAGTGACGTGTGTAAATGTGGGACATCTGGTGGAGCATCTGTTGTATCCGAAAATGATCAACATTGTCGCTTTGACGACATCTCACTAGTCTGAGTGCCCGCCCTCTGCAAGTGGGCGTAGGTTTACAGTGAATCCTGCTTAGTCTCTTTCTCATCCCTACCCCACACAACCAAAGGAAGCAGATACAGACAAATAGTCTCCTTCCAATGAGTGTTGAAACAACAGTTCCTTGCGTGGTGTCCTTTAAATGACCACATTTCAAGCCATAATCATTCCATCTGCCCCCCCCACCTGCAAGCGCAATGTTCAATATATTGAAGGGTGGCGCAGTGTTGTGAGGTAAATGAAACTTTCACTACTTGTAATTTACTTAACTTTATTTAAGCTTTAAGCAACTTATTTCTTTAATACATTACTCAGAAACGTCTGGCAAACATGGCTGATTCCGCAGGCCTTTCCCGCCCGAAATACTTTGCACATGCGCACACTCCGGGAATGTCCTGCGCATGCGCACACTCTAGAAGAACCCCGCACATGCGCCCACTTCACGCAGCGATATAGTCGCAGCGCCAGAGATCCGGGTTCCATCCTGATTATGTACTCTCACTGTGACCGCGTAGATTTTCTCTGGGCGAACCGGTTTCCTCCCATATTCCATGCACAGGCTTGTAAGTTAATTTGCTCTGTAAATTGTATCCCACTGTGTATGATAATGCTCGTGTATGGGGTGATCGCTGGCCGGCGCGGACACGGTGGACCAAAGGGCGGGTTTCCATGACGTAGAATCTCTAACGTCTACAGTCTGTAGCTGAGCGACTGGATTGAAACTCACCAATCATGTCTCCAGTTTTCAGCAGAGTATTACAGTTGGTAGCGAGGGTTTCAGAATGCTTAATGCTTGTGATGTTTTTTAAAGTACACTTTTTTTAGAGATGTATGTGTCACTGACAAAGTCAATGTTAATTTCTCATCGCCAATTCCAGCACAAAAAATTCTGTACACCATTTTCTTTCACCGTTGAAGTCCTGGTGAAATACTCCCAAATGCTTTAGGGTAGAGAAGACAGGGATTTAAACTGGGTATTGGAGGAATCAGAGTCTGCGTCTTGAGTGACTTGAAACCTGTAAAAAAATGATGATTTTATGGTCTTGCGACATTGCTCTTGCTGATTTGGGGAGCGCTTTTGACGAGATTTGGCAGCTATTTGTACAGTAGATAGAGCTCTAGGGGCTAGTGGAATCAATGGATATTGGGAGAAGGCAGACACGGGTTGTTGATTGGGGACCATGATCGCAATGAATGGTGGTGCTGGCTCGAAGGGCTGAATGGCCTCCTCCTGCACCTATTTTCTATGTTTCTAGTGTTTTGTAGATGACACATAAAGGTGACTACATTATGTTTACAGCTATGTTGACATAGAGGAAAGGGAACAAATGGTGAGTTTAGTGGATGAGGTATTAGTCAAGTTGGCTCTTTTGTCTTGAATAGTGTTGATGGGATTTTACTCATCCAGGCAAGAAGGGTGCACTTCACCAAGTTTTATAACATACTTGTGGGTAAGTAAGGGCCTGTCCCACTTAGGCACTCTTTAGGCGACTGCCAGGGACTAGTTTTAATGGAGTTCACCTACGACACCTGGCGACAAGCTACGACGGCACCTATGACAACCTACGACAGCTAAAATAACCGTAATATTTGTGTGGCTGGGCCACTTGGGTTTATGGGCAATTGATATTGATAGTATGGAATTCAACAATCTCTTTTGTTGGAGGTTATCATTGTTATTAGAATCATTATGGATATAAATCCAGCTGCCGTCGTGGATGCATTCCCTGCCCTAACCAAGTATTCTTCTTTGCTTCATCTTGACAGTGGGAAGTAGCTGTTCATCTGACCTGTAGTGGGGCATTGTAGTGAAGCCCAAATCTGTTCTCCCACTTTAGCACATGGACTAATCCAACAGGTCAATAAACAGTCATCAGGTGGGAGAATGATTCTTCATTTATATCCCCTTCTTTAACTGAAGAACACAAACTGAGAATCAAATGGGTTTATCCTCTTTTGGTTAGCTTCAGGCACTAGCTGGAAAAAAAATCACTCGGCTCTATCGGATTTTGAAATACTTTTTATCAACTTATTTCGCTACCTGATTTAAAAGATTATTAAATATTATGTATGGACTGCTTTAATGAAGTTTTTTTTAATGGCCCCACTCTGCGGCGACATTTTGCCAGCAGCACAACAGTCAATGATCAAATACAACAGTTCCGTAGCTTCAATGAAAAAGTACAAATCAGTACTGTAATTGACAAGCTGCTAGACAATGTCAATGGATTAGTGCTATTATGTTCTCCCAATGGCAGTGCAGCTACTGAGTGTAAGGGATTGCCCAATTGCAGGGAATTCCCCCAGCTCACAGAGGATGCTGCCTCACCTGCTGAGTTCCTCCAGCACTATGTGTCCATTTATGTATTAACCATCATCTGCTGTTCTTTGTTTCAACTACATACAATGATAATATCTTACTCGGTTATAGCTGACAATCGGCAATATTGACACCATTTCCCCCCGCTGTGGTCTGTTATAATGAGGTTCACTGAATTGGGTTTTATTTATTTATTTAAATTTGTTTTTGTTTGTTTATTAGATTATGTATTGAGAACTGTGTTTGCAAACCTGTTGTGCTGCTGGTGCAAATAAGAATTTCATAGTTCTGGTCCATTACATATGACAATAAAACGCTCATGACTTGAATATAATGTTTTAATCATGTTGTAAACATTCTGTGATTGAAACTAAATTTTGAACTTTTTTTGACTTGATGATTATAAATGCTGTAAAACAATATGGATGTAATGATTTTTTTTAAAAGACATTCATTGAATTTGGTCTTTTCTATAGTTCAAGCAATTTTCAATTTCTGGAGCAAAGGCAGCGTGGATCAGATACCCAGCTCCGAAGAATTATTTCACACTACAGCAGGAAGTAAAAATGACGAAGAATGAATGGATCCACAAGCTGATGCAGTATGGCTATCAGAATCATAGCTTCACCCTTGAAGAAAGAACAGAGGGTACAGAACTGATGAAAATGATTGAATGGCCAATGCCTCCCGATTCCAGTGTGCCCTTTAGGAAAAGCAGTGACCCATTGCATACTTGCTTTATCATTTTAAATTCTCAGAAGACTTTCCACGTTGGAGATCAATTGCAGGTGATGCTGCGTATGTTTGACTTTGACGGAAATCCAAAAGAATATGGAGGTGACTATCTGCAAGTGCGAATTCACACCCCAGAGTTAAAGGCTGGTTCAGCAGGAACAGTTGTAGACAACCAAAATGGATATTATTACATTAATTTTACTTTATCCTGGCCGGGAAAAGTCCAAGTGTCTGTTTCCCTAGTTCATCCCAGTGAAGGTGTCAAAGTACTAAAACGGCTGCGCGAAGAACGACCAGATCGAGTGTATTTAAAAAGCACTTTCAAAGCTGGAGCTATTTCAAAGAGTACTGTTTGCAATCTGATTTTGACTCCAACTAAACCACTATGTAACTTTACTGATCTCAGGACAGGAGAGCCTTGGTTCTGTTACAAACCAGAAAATCTTCCGTGTTCTACTCGAATCAATCATGCTGTAGGTGGATATCTGACAGATGTTTTAATTGGAGAAGAGAGGCTGTTTATCCAGAGGTATTCCACTTACATTTTTATTTTTATATTTTGATATTTCCATTCAGTGTTTTCTATTTCAGACTTCTAGCATCTGCAGCTTTTTTGCTTTTAAGTTACAATTCATTTGGTTCTTCATTTATGGAGTTCTTATTAATTTATTAATATGAACTTTGTGCATGGGAAATCGCATCTCATAAATTTGATTGAGTTTTATCAAGAGGTGACAAAGGATTGATAAGGGCAGAGTAGTAGACATTGGCTGCAAGGAATTTAGTGAGCTCCCACATGATAGGCTGGTCTCAAAGGTTAGATCACATAGGATGCAGGGTGAATATAAAATTGGCTTGGTGGTAGGAATCAGAGAGTGATAGTGGAGAGTTGTTGATCAAATTGGAGGCCCGTGACCGGCAGTGTGCCACAGGGATCTGTTGTTTGTCAAGTATATTCATGATCTGGCTGAGTGTATGGGTGGCATGGTTAGGAAGATTATGGATGGGACCAAAATGTTTGGTACAGCGAACAGTGAAGAAGGTTATCTAAGTTTACAACAATGAGGAAATGAGGAAGCACTTTTACACACAGATTTGTGAGTCTGTGGAATTCTATGTCTCAGGCCGGTTCTCTGGATACTTTCAAGAGAGAGCTAGATAGGGCTCTTGCAGATAGCGGAATCAGGGGTTATGGGGAGAAGGCAGGATCGTGGATGATCAGCCATGATCACATTAAATGGTGGTGCTGGCTTGAAGGGCCAAATGGCCTACTCCTGCACCTATTGTCTATCTGCATTACCTAGGGCCATGGATTGACAGATGGAATTTAACTTGGACAAGTGCAAAGTATCTCACCATGGGAAAAAGACTGATATTCTGCCCTATCTTATAGGGCAGAATCTTAAATCTCTCATAAATTTGCATAATTCTTTTGTCGCCCCTCAGCTTCTGACGCTCCAGAGAAAACTATCTAAATTTGTCTAATCTTTCTTTTAATGCTTTTAATTTTTAAATTATACTGTTTAGTTTGATTTTTGCTACCAATGTATTTGCTGTTTAGTTTGATTTTTGCTACCAATGTATGATTTTGGAATGAATGCTTCATAGGTTCAGGTAAAATGTATTACCTTTTGTCTGGTTTTCATTTATCTCTACTCTCTATTTTGAAGGTACTTTTCATGCGCATCGATTCTGATCCATCCTGACAACATTGGTCTTATTACACATTTGTTTCGTTGCGCAACCATCTTGCAATTTGCCCTTAATTTTTTTAAATGGGGCGACAAAAGAATTATGCAAATTTATGAGAGATTTAAGATTCTGCCCTATAAGATAGGGCAGAATATCAGTCTTTTTCCCATGGTGAGATACTTTGCACTTGTCCAAGTTAAATTCCATCTGTCAATCCATGGCCCTAGGTTTGACTGCATTTGGCACATATTCTTCACAGCCTTTACTATCTATGTAGTTGTCATATGTCTTTTAAATGGTGTTATTGAATGTGCCTTGATCACTTCCTCTGACAACTCGTTCCATTTACTCCCCATACTGTGGGAAAATGTGTACATTCCTATTACATATTTTCCCTCTCTTAAACCTATGTTCTCTACTTCTTGATTCTCCTAACATGCGGAAAGCATCATGCACTGTTCAGCCATTAATTAAATCTACAATGATCATTATCAATTTGAACATAGTCTGTCTTTTTTTTAATTTTGAAGTCCGTAACAGTGGATTACAAACGCAAAATGTGTAATTAAAATAATTCTCAAGAATACTTTGATTTTTTGCTTTCCTTACTCCATTCTTACTATTAGACGCACCATTCTGGATTGATTGTTTTCACATGTCCTTTGGGGTTTCATATCAGTAGTTTTCTATCTGGCTTTCTTGGTTCAAATTTGGACTTAAGCCAACTATAAAAGAGCAACAGGATATGTTCAACTGTCATTTGTCCGGTTAATGTGCAATCACTACGTCATCCACATTATGACATTACACATAGAAGGGGATAGACTTGAAGGACATTGAGATCAGTGTGGGGATTAGTAATGTGCTAGGGCAGTTTGAGATCAAGTAGGAGATGTTGGGGTTCTTGAACAACATTAAGGTAGAAAAATCCCTACAACCTAATGGGATCTGTCTCAGATTATTGAGAAGGGCAAGAAAGGAGTTTGCAGGAACTCGACAAAGATCTTTGTTTCTCCTCTAGCCATAGGCAAGATCCTAGAGGACTTGAAAGTAGCCCATGTTGTTCCTTTAGTTCAGATAGGAAGCAAAGATAATGAAAGAAAATAAAGGCTGGTGAGCTGCATGTCACCTGAAGGGAAGCTATTGGAGCGTATTCTTTGTGATAGGATTGGCTTATAGGTGGAAAAAAATGGGCTTATTCAGGACAGTCAGCATTTCTTTAGTTGTGACAGGTCATGCCTCAAACTTGAATGAGTTTTTTGAGGAGGTTACAAAAGTGATTGCTGAGGGAAGAGCAGTAGATGTTGTCTATCTGTATTTTAGTAAGGCATTTGATAAAGTCCCTCATATTAGGCTGATCCAAAGAGATTAAGATGCATGGGATCCATGGTTACTTGATCATTCGGATTTAGAACTGGCTTACACATAGAAAACTTTAGATCATTATGGAAGAGTGTTATTCTGGCTGGATTTGTTACCAGTGGAGTTGTACAGGGATCTCCGTTGTATATGATTATATAGAGTCATACAGCACAGAAACAACCCCTTCTGCCCAACTTGTCCATGCCAACCAAGATGCCCCATTTACATTAGTCCTACCTGCCCATATTTGGCCCATATCTTTCAAAACCCTTCCTATTCACGTACCTGTCCAAAAGACTTTTAAATGTTGTCTCAGTACCTGCCTCAACTCCTCCTCTGACACTTTCTTCCCTATACCAATCATCCTGTGGTGAAAAAGATACCTCTTTTCAAATTTTCCTCTCTCACATTAAACCTATGTTCTCTTGTCTTGATTCTCCTACTCTGGGTAAAAAAACTGTGCATTCACCCTCTCATTTGGCATCAAATTTTATACATCTGTACAAGATCACCCCCTCGGTCACCTACGTTCTTAGGAATAAAGGCTTAGCCTGCCTATCTTCTCCCTGTTGCTCAGGCCTTCGAGTCTTGGCAACATCTTCATAAATCTTCTCCTTATGGGGCCCACTTAGGTGATTTTTCAGCAGACTGCTGACGATTTGTCAAGTTGCCGGCAGTCGCCTGAAAAAACGGTAACTGGAACGGCGACTGTCAGAGTGGAACACACACTCACACAAACACATCGCCTCCTTTACCAGCCCGTTAGGCAGGGGGCAAGCGGGGGGAGCGCTGTCTAAAAAATTCACACTGGCAAAGCCAAGGTGAAACAGGCACACACCGCGATGAACAGGAAGGTTGGCGCCGTAAAAAGATGGCTAAAGCACAGTGTATGGTAAGTCCTTTAAATAAGGGGGGAGAAGGAGTGGAGACAGCTTTTAAGAAGCCAGAGATACACGGCTGTGAAGCTTGACGGACATTTAACATTACCGGTCGGTTATTCTTGGTTAAAACTACTGCTTTTTTGTTGGGTTTGGGCGCAGGAGTTCTGTTGGTGTTATGTTGTCATATTCTGCAGAGCCGCCTCTAGTACGGTCCCAATATGGCTGAAGTCTGAGGGGTGCGATGCATAAGTCATCGGCATACAGAAATGACCTAATTTTCGGGGTGATGGGTTGATCATTGATATATATAGTTGTCCTGTTGTTGACTTTCCTTGGCGGAACCCAGCCTGTTCAGGAATCAAGACATCGTCTACATCCAGCGTGATGTGGTCCAGTATGCATCTTTCCATCAATTTGTATGGGTGGCGCAGCAGGGAGAAAGGCCGGTAGCTGCTGGAAAGTTTAGCATCTTTGCCTGTTTTTGGTAAAACAACAACCTTCGATTTCCGCCCGACTCGTGGAATGGAGTTGGTTGCTATGCCATCTCCAGCAGCCATTCTCGTGCTCTGGGACCTAGATGTTGCAGTATCTCAGTTCTGATGTTGTCTAAGCCAGCTGCCTTGTTAGGTTTCAACACTTTCAGAGCATTGTTGAGTTCATCCATGCTGAAAGGTTGAGTGTACCATCCATCGTTTCGGATGATGCCATCAGCAACCTTTGGGGGTGGATGTTTCTTACCACTACTCTTGTTTTCAGTAGAAATGTCAATTAATGTAGAGCAATTTGGATCCAAAATGATTTGCTAAATTACAGGTTCCATGCTATTCAGATGACGTTTGAAACTAAACTTGTGGATGCAATGTTAATTGCAATGGGCTAGGTTGAAGAAGTAGATTATTTGAAGACTTTTTGGACTGTCCCCTGTATGCATGTGTGTTTTATATTGAAACAGTGACTTAATGAATGGTATTAACATTTGCAGTAAAGTCAACGTCAAGAAGCCCATATTACCCTGTGCCAAGGGTTATGTAATCGTGGAGCCGTCACCTCAACCAAGTAAGATTATTTTAAATCACATCTAATAAATTGATAGTCTAGTATATTAGAAGAAATACTAATAGAATAGTGAAGCAGTTCCTTGCTATAAATATATAAACTTTTAAAACAAAATATAACTTTACAGCACGTGAAGTTCTTTCTTGAATTAGATGAACATTTAAGTTATAAATTATGCACCAACATGTATTATTTTTCAGGGCAAGTATTGATTCAATATTAGTCACCTGCCACTTCTCAATCAATTCAACACATTTTCTCATGCACATTTGTGTATTTGTATCATTTTAATAGATGGTTGAATATATTACTAACAATAAAACTGCATTTTTCTGGCGTGGTCCATCAGTAGTTGAGGCAGATCATCACCCAACATACTTCTAGCCAGAGCAGCTCTTAAATTGAATTCACCTAGCCAGGTCTCTACAGCAACAGTAGCAATAAATGTAGATGTTAACTTTTTCAATAGAAAATATACGGGCTTGATCTGTTAGTTAACCTGCTTTGGTGATATGAAATGGTAGGTGGGGGACTTTACAGTAATCTTAAGCATATTCATTCATTTATTATTAATAATATCATATTTAATAGATACATGCAGCTGTGGTGCCACCATGGTGATATGACTAATGCTCTAGATGCAGAGATTCTATTGCAGTTAATACAGAATTGCCGATTGAGACATCTGCTGCCAAATTTTGAATAAACAACTTTTCAAGCAAACTATTTCACATTTGTTATAGTGCCAAGGAGCTTCTGTTTTCTTCATTTAAAACAATTGAGATTCTGCTCTCAAACTGAGAAATTCAAAGCACGTTGATCCCATGCTTTGATTTGTTACCACTCTATTCTGCCCCATCACATAATTGTAGCAACATATAAAGCAACATCATACTTCAGCTGGCAACAATATTTTGTGAATCAAGAAATCCGTTCCTCGAGATTATGTTTGGGAAATGTTATCCTGATTACATAAGCTTTCTGTGGACTTGGGAGTGATGTAAAAAAAAAATTTCAACAATAACGCCCTCAGATAGTTACCACTAAAGATCTGGGATATTCTGCACTTTGATTTGAAAGCATGGACATCTGAAGCACTCCATAAATAGCACATGGTCTCTGTATTCTACAGAATCATAGAGCATGAGAACATGTTCTTCAGATACTTTGTCCATACAGACCAAATTTGCATTCTAGGCTAATCCCATCTGCCCATATCTGGCCCATATTAGTCAAAACCGTTTCTATCCATTTCTGACTTTTAAAAGTAACAATTCTTCTATAGCTTCCTCTGGCAGCTAATTCCAGAGTGAAAAAGGTTCCCCTGAGATCCTTCTTATCCTTCTCTCCACATCACCGTCTATATCTCTCGTTTCCCTGATCCCTGACCAGTCTGAAGAAGGGTCTTGACCCGAAACGTCGCCTATCTCCTTCGCTCCTTAGATGCTGCTGCACCTGCTGAGTTTCTCCAGCCTTTTGTGTACCCTCGATTCTCCAGCATCTGCAGTTCCTTCTTTAACACTTTGTCTACTCCACTGCGATATCTCCTCAAGGTATGCCTACTTTGAAGAAGTTCTCCTCCTCACTACGGAGACAGTTTCACAACCTCTTCTCTAACTACTCCCCCTCTGTGATACCCCCTTCCCTCCAACTCTACGACCACATCCTCACCCAGACTCGATACCACAGCCACATCTGCTTCCTCGGGGCTTGCCTGCTCCTCCATCTCATACCCCGTAGATTCCAGCTCCAATTCCCTGCCTCCCAGTTCGGACCCCAGCCGGACTATCGGTACCGACTGGCTATCTGCCGCCACACTGTACAATTCTCCAACCGGGCACTAAGATCCACCCTGGTTGCAATGCGCCGACTCCAGCAGGACCTCGCATTGACTCTCCCGAAACTTCGGGCCTCACTCACCCAGACCTGCAACGGCCCCAACCACACTACATCCTCCGGAAGATCCACCACTTCAATCAACAATTCCTGTCCCACCTTACCTCCACCAAGGACCTGAAATTAGCCCGCCTCCAGGCCGTTCCAGCCACCGACAATCCCCGACTCGACCGCCCGCAGGCCCCGGGCCCCAACTCTGGCCCGAGCTGCCGGCCTGAGTCCCCCGACGACATCTTGTCCACGAGGAGCGCCTCCAGGACTCACCAGGACGCCGCCTTCAACGACCTCCACGCCAATGCTGCCGCCGACCTCCACCTGCCTACCGATGATGCCCAGCCCCGCTGCCTGCCCGGTAACTCTGTTTATCTCCCCCTCCCCGATTTCACCGCCCATCACCAGCGCAACGCGACTGCCGGACCTCGCTGACCCCCGGGACCACCTAACCCCATCGCCGCACCGGGCCCATCCAGCATCGCCATTGTACTGGGCCCGCCGAAGACCACAGCTGCCGCACCGGGCCCATCCAGCATCGCCGTTGTACTGGGCCCGCCGAAGGTCACAGCCGCCACACCGGGCCCATCCAGCATCGCCGTTGTACTGGGCCTGCCGAAGGTCACAGCCGCCACACCGGGCCCATCCAGCATCGCCGTTGTACTGGGCCCGCCGAAGACCACAGCTGCACCTGCCTCACCTTGCATCGCCGCCGGACCGGGGCTCCCCGAACATGGCCCCCGCACCGCACCCCACTCATCTCGCCGCCTCACCGGTCGGACCGACCACCCGTCCACTGGGACCTCCAGCGCATTGCCCGCCGACCCCGACTCCACTGCCCGCGGACTCCTATCTTCGGGTCCGCCGACCCACGACACTCCACCGCCCACCAGCAGCCCGCAGCCGTCGCCTCACCTGCAGACTGGACTCTGCAGTGGGCCTGAAGCCTCCACGTTGCTAACATCTCCCACCACTCTGTTTGTAACGGCACTGAGTCCTAGTGCCCGTCTCCCCAGCCCCAGTAACCTTAGTGGCTATTCCACTGGATCTTCCCCATCCCCCCCCCCCCCCCCCACCATGTAACCCCTGCTCTTCCCCACCCACACCATAGCCCCCATACCCCCCCACCCCATGACCACCCTCCACCCCCCCCACCACACAACGTTCCGTCCTCAGTGCACTCACCTGCCTTCCTCCAGTCACAACCCCCATCCTTGCCGCGTGTTCACCATCCCCCCCCCCCCGATCTCCCCCTCTCCGACACCGAACGGTCTGTCCTCAGCAGAGGTCTTACCTTTGTCCCCCTCCGTCCCCACCTCAATGTGTTCCGCGCCCACCACGACTTGGAGTTCTTCGACCATCGCCTCCGCCTCACAGCGTTCTTCCACGGGAAGAAGCCCTCGCCCCCCACTGATGATCCCTTTTCCTGTCTCCAACGTACCCCCTCCACTTGGACCCCACCTCGTAGCCTTCCGGCTCTAGAACTATTTATCTGCCGTCGGGACATCAACCACTTCGACTTCTCCACTCCCCTGTCTCACTCCAATCTATCCCGCCCACGAACGTAATGCCATCGACTCACTCCGTAACAACCCAGACTGGGTTATCAAACCCGCCGACAAGGGAGGTGCCGTGGTAGTCTGGCGCGTCGATCTCTACAAAGCGGAGGCCGCGCGCCAACTCTCGGACACCTCCTCCTACTTACCCCTGGACCATGACCCCACTGACGAACACCAGGCCACCATCTCGAGCACCATAACCGACTTCATCAGTTCCAGTTCCCTACCCTCCCGAGCCTCCAACCTCATCGTTTCCCAGCCCCGCACGGCCCGATTTTACCTTCTCCCCAAAATCCACAAACCCGACTGCCCTGGCAGACCCATTGTCTCTGCCTGTTCATGCCCCACCGAACACATTTCTACATAACTTGACTCCATCCTATCCCCCTTTGTTAAATCCCTCCCCACCTATGTTCAAGACACCTCAGACACTCTCCGTCGGCTCCGCGCATTCCATTCTCCAGGCCCCCATCCTCTCATCTTTACCATGGACGTCCTGTCACTCTGCACCTCCATCTCCCACCAGGACGGTCTCAAAGCCCTCCGGTTCTTCCTCGACCAGAGGAGCAACCCATACCCGTCCACTGACACCCTCCTCCACTTAGCGGAGTTGGTCCTTACCCTCAATAACTTCTCTTTTGACTCCTCCCATTTCCTCCAAACACAAGGCGTAGATATGGGCACACGCATGGGCCCCAGCTACGCTTGCCTCTTTGTCGGGTACGTCGAAAAATCCTTGTTCTCAGCGTACAAGGGCCCCATCCCCGACCTCTACCTCTGTTACATCGACGACTGCTTTGGTGTCACCTCCTGCACCCACACACAACTGACTGACTTCATCCATTTCACCACCAACTTCCATCCTGCACTCAAATACACTTGGACCATTTCCGACATTTCCCTACCGTTCCTAGACCTCACCATCTCTATTGCAGGTGATACACTCCTGACCGACATCCACTACAAACCAACTGAATCCAAATGCTACCTGGACTACTCTTCCTCCCACCCTGCTTCCTGTAAGGACTCCATCCTCTATTCCCAATTCCTCCGTCTACGCTGCATCTGCTCCCAGGATGAGGTGTTCCACACCAGGTCATCACAAATGACCTCATTCTTCAGAGAACGGGGATTCCCCTCCCCCACTACAGATGAGGCTCGCACCAGGGTCTCCTCCATACCCCACAACACTGCCCTCTCTCCCCATTCCCCCACTCGCAACAAGGGCAGAGTCCCCCTGGTCCTCACCTTTCACCCCACCAGCCATCAAATACAACACATAGTCCTCCGCCATTTCGCCACCTCCAACGTGACCCCTCCACTCGCCACATCTTCCCATCTCCCCCCCTGTCTGCCTTCCGCAAAGACTGCTCCCTCCGCAACTCCCTTGTCAATTCTTCCCTTCCCTCCCGCTCTAACCCCTTCCCCGGCACTTTCCCTTGCAACTGCAAGAAATGCTACACTTGTCCTTTCACCTCCCCCCCCCCCCCCCCCCCCCCCCCCCACTCCTTCAGTCCTTCCAGGTCCGACAGAGGTTCACCTGCACCTCCTCCAACCTCATCTACTGCATCCGCTGCTCCAGATGCCAGATGATCTATATCGGTGAGACCAAGCAGAGGCTTGGCGATCGTTTCGCCGAACACCTCCGCTCGGTCCGCAATAACCAACCCGACCTCCCGGTGGCTCAGCACTTCAACTCCCCCTCCCATTCCGCATCCGACCTTCCGGTCCTGGGCCTCCTCCACGGCCAGAGTGAGCAACACCGCAAGCTGGAGGAACAGCACCTCATATTCCGCTTGGGGAGTCTGCGTCCTCTGAGCTTGAACATTGAATTTTCTCAATTCTGTTAACTCTTGCTGTCTCCTCCCCTTCCCACCTCTCCCTCAGCCCTCGGGCCCTGGCAATCCCTCTCTCTCTATCTCCCTCCCCCACCCTAGACATAGAAACATAGAAATTAGGTGCAGGAGCAGGCCATTCGGCCCTTCGAGCCTGCACCGCCATTCAATATGATCATGGCTGATCATCCAACTCAGTATCCTGTACCTGCCTTCTCTCCATACCCCCTGATCCCTTCAGCCACAAGGGCCACATCCAACTCCCTCTTAAATATGGCCAACGAACTGGCCTCAACTACCTTCTGTGGCAGAGAATTCCACAGATGCACCACTCTCTGTGTGAAAAACGATTTTTTCATCTAGGTCCTAAAAGCCTTCCCCCTTATCCTTAAACTGTGACTCCTTGTCCTGGACTTCCCCAACATCGGGAACAATCTTCCTGCATTTAGCCTGTCCAACCCCTTAAGAATTTTGTAAGTCTCTATGAGATCACCCTTCAATCTTCTAAATTCCAGCCAGTACAAGCCAAGTCTATCCAGTCTTTCTTCATATGGAAGTCATGCCGTCCCAAGAATCTGTCTGGTGAACCTTCTCTTGTACTCCCTCTATGGCAAGAATGTCTCTCCTCAGATTAGGAGACCAAAACTGTACGCAATACTCCAGGTGTGGCCTCACCAAGACCCTGTACAACTGCAGTAGAACCTCCCTGCTCTTGTACTCAAATCCTTTTGCTATGAATGTCAACATGCCATTCGCTTTCTTCACAGCCTGCTGCACCTGCATGCCTACTTTCAATGACTGGTGTACCATGACACCCAGGTCTCGCTGCATCTCCCCTTTTCCTAATCGGTCACCATTCAAATAATAGTCTACCTTCCTGTTTTTGCCACCAAAGTGGATAACCTCACATTTATCCACAAATGCCATGCATTTGCCCACTCATCCAGTCTATCCAAGTCATCCTGCAGCCTCCTAGCATCCTCCTCACAGCTAACACTGCCCCCCAGCTTCGTATTAGTCGCAGTCGCATTAGCTTCTCATTTTCACACTACAAACAGCTTACAATGGCTTGTTCCCTTTATCATCAATACTTTTTTGCATATCTTTCATTCATTGTTCTTTATCTCTCCACATCACCGTCTATATCTCTCGTTTCCCTGATCCCTGACCAGTCTGAAGAAGGGTCTCGACCCGAAACGTCGCCTATCTCCTTCGCTCCTTAGATGCTGCTGCACCCGCTGAGTTTCTCCAGCCATTTGTGTACCCTCGATTCTCCAGCATCTGCAGTTCTTTCTTTAACTCCTTCTTATCCTTTCTACTTTTAGAATCCTCTAAGGTGGAAAAGGGCTGGATGTTCACCTTATTGATACCCCTCGTGTGTTAGGCTAAGGACTCAAGCCCGCAAGTAGAAACATAGAAAAATAGTTGCAGGAATAGGCTATCCGGCCCTTCGAGCCAGCACCGCTGTTCAATATGATCATGGCTGATCATCTAAAATCAATACCCTGTTCCTGCTTTTTCTCCATATCCCTTGATTCCTTTAGCCCTAAGAGCTAAATCTAACTCTCTCTTGAAAACATCCAATGAATTGGCCTCCACTGCCTTCTGTGGCAGAGAATTCCACAGATTCACAACCCTCTGGGTGAAGAAGTTTTTCGTCATCTCAGTCCTAAGTGGCCTACCCCTTTTTCTTAAACTGTGACCCCTGGTTCCGGTCTCCCCCAATATTGGGAGCATTTTTAGAAACATAGAAACATAGAAATTAGATGCAGGAGTAGGCCATTCGGCCCTTCGAGCCTGCACCGCCATTCAATATGATCATGGCTGATCATCCAACTCAGTATCCCGTACCTGCCTTCTCTCCATACCCTCTGATCCCCTTAGTCGCAAGGGCCACATCTAACTCCCTCTTAAATATAGCCAATGAACTGGCCTCAATTACCCTCTGTGGCAGAGAGTTCCAGAGACTCGCCACTCTCTATGTGAAAAAAGTCTTTCTCATCTCGATCTTAAAGGATTTCCCCCTTATCCTTAAGCTGTGACCCCTTGTCCTGGACTTCCCCAACATCGGGAACAATCTTCCTGCATCTAGCCTGTCCAACCCCTTAAGAATTTTGTAAGTTTCTATAAGATCCCCTCTCAATCTCCTAAATTCTAGAGAGTATAAACCGAGTCTCTCCAGTCTTTCTTCATAAGACAGTCCTGACATCCCAGGAATCAGTCTGGTGAACCTTCTCTGCACTCCCCTCTATGGCAATAATGTCCTTCCTCAGATTTGGAGACCAAAACTGTACGCAATACTCCAGGTATACTTCTTGCATTGAGCCTATCCAATCCTTTAAGAATTTTATATGTTTCTGTAAGATCCCCTCTCATCCTAAATTCCAGTGAATATCAGCCCAGCCGACCCATTCTTTCTTCATATGTCATCCTGGAAATTAACCTGGTGAACCTATGCTGCACTTCCTCAAGAATGTCCTTCCTCAAATTATGAGACCACAATTGCACACAATACTCCAGGTGCGGTCTCACCAGGACCCGGTACAACTGCAGTAGGACCTCCTTGCTCCTGAGCTCTCATGCTCTCACAATGATGGCCAACATGTCATTACCTTTCTTCACGACCTGCTGTACCTGCATGCATACTTTCAGTGACTGATGTACAAGCACACCCAGGTCTTGTTGCACCTCACTTTTTCCGAATGAATACCTTTAACATCCTGGTGAATACCCTTTCCAATCATACTTCCTGCAGCAAGAACATATCACTGTATGCTGTACTGTAAGTGTGGTCTCACCAATAATATAGACAGCTATATCACGATGTTCCAATGTTTGTTTCCAAAATCCTGCCCAATAAACGCAAGCATGCCGAACACTATCATCACCACCTTGGCTCGCTTGAGTTGCCACTTTTGATGAACCATGCACTGCACTACCTGATCTCTTTGCTCTGCAACATTTTACAAGGTTCAACCATTTACTGTGCACATCCTGCCCTGATTGGACATGCCAGGATGCAATGCATCACATTTATCAGAGTTAAATCCTATTTGTCAGTCCTTAGCCCACCTCCCCAGGTATTCTAAACTGTTGTATATTTAGATATCCTTCCTCGACCACCACACCAGAAATGTTGGTATACATTTAATAACAATGTTAACTAACAGCATTGGTCCGTATCATACACAACTGGTTCACAGGTCTTAAATCAGAACAACAATCTCCACAACTACCCTTTGTCTAAGCCAATTTTGAATCTATTTGGTTAGCTTACTTTGGAAACTATATGATCTGACCTTGCAAATAAACCTACCAATGTGTGATCTTGTTAAATATTTTGCTAAAGTCCATATAGAGAATATTCACTGCCCTGTCCTTATCAGTCATCTTGTTGACCTCTTAAGGGGGAAAAAAGTGTCATATTCATGAGACATAGTTAGAGGTCGGTAGATATGACATTGTAGGGATTACCGAGACGTGGCTGCAGGAGGATCGGGCCTGGGAACTTAATATTCAGGGTTATACATCCTATAGAAAGGGCAGGCAGGTGGGCACAGGATGGGGGGGGGGGGGGGGGGGGGGGGGGGGGGGGGGGGGGGGGGGGGGGGGGGGGGGGGGGGGGGGGGGGGGGGTGGGGGGGGTGGGGGTGGGGGGGGGGGGGGGGGAGTAGCTCTGCTGGTGAGGGATGGAATTCGGTCTCTTGCGAGGGAAGCCATAGGGACTGAGAAGGTAGAGTCACTGTGGATTAAGTTGAGGAATTACAGGGGCAAGAAGACACTAATTGGTGTTATCTACAGACCCCCAAATAGTAGCCCGGATGTAGGGTGTAAGATGCAGGAGGAGTTAAAACTGGCATATAACAAAGGTAATACCATTGTGGTGATGGGGGATTGCAATATGCTGGTAGACTGGGAAAATCAGGTTGGTTCAGGACCCCAAGAAAGAGAGTTTGTAGAGTGGTTCCGTGATGGATTCTTAGAGCAGCTTGTAATGGAACCGACCAGAGAAAAGGCAATTCTGGATTTAGAGTTGTCCAATGAACCAGATTTGATGAGAGAACTCGAGGTAAAGGAACCGCTTGGAGGTAGTGATCATAATATGATTAGTTTTAATCTGCAATTTGAGGAAGAGAAGGTTAAATCGGAAGTGGCAGTGATGCAGTTGAACAATGAGGATTATGAAGGCATGAGAGAGGAGCTGGCCAAGGTAGACTGGAAAGGGATACGAGCTGGAATGTCGGTGGAACAGCAATGGCACGAATTTCTGGGCATAATCTGGAAGACACAGGATCATTTCATTCCAAAAAGGAAGAAAGATTCTAAGGGGAATAGGAAGCAACTGTGGCCGACAAGAGAAGTTAGGGATAGAATAACACTAAAAGAAAACATGTATAACACAGCAAAGAGTAGCCGGAAGCCAGAGGATTGGAAACTTTCATAGGACAACAGAAGGAAACAAAACTGGCAATACGGGCTGAAAAGACGAAGTACAAAGGGAAGCTGGCCAGGAATATAAAGAAGGACAGTAAAAGCTTCTTTAGATATGTTAGGGGAAAAAGAATAGCAAAGTCAAATGTGGGTCCCTTCAAGGCAAACAAGGGTGAAATTATTATAGGGAACAAGGAAACGGCAGAAGAGTTAAACAGGTACTTCAGATCTGTCTTCACTAAGGAAGACACAAACAATCTCCCCGAAGTACTGGAGGACAGAGGATCTAAGGTGGTCGAGGAACTGAAATACATTTTCATTAGGCGAGAGATAGTATTTGGTAGGCTAATGGGACTGAAGGATGATAAATCCCAGGGTCTGCAGGGACTGCATTGGTGATCATTTTCCAATGTTCAATAGATTCAGGATCAGTTCCTGTGCATTGGAGGATAGTTAATGTTATCACAATTTTCAAGAAAAGAGCGAGAGAGAAAACGGGGGATTACAGGCCAGTTAGCCTGACTTCGGTGGTGGGAAAGATGCTGGAGTCTATTATTAAAGAGGTAATAATGAGGCATTTGGATAGCAGTAAAAAGCTTAGTCCAAGTCAGCATGGATTTATGAAAGGAAAATCATGCTTGACTAATCATTTGGAATCTTTTGAGGATGTGACAAGTAAAATGGATGAAGGGGAGCCAGTGGATGTAGTGCATCTAGACTTTCAGAAAGCCTTTGATAAGGTCCCGCACAGGAGACTGGTGACTAAAATTAGAGCACATGGTATAGGGGGTAGGGTGTTGACGTGGATAGAAAATTAGTTGGCATACAGGAAGCAAAGAGTCGGAGTGAACGGGTCCTTTTCAGAATGGCAGGCAGTGGTGAGTGGAGTGACGCAAGGCTTGGTGTTGGGGCCGCAACTGTTTACCATGTATATTAATGATTTGGAAGAGGGAATTAGGAGCAACACTAGCAAGTTTGCGGATGACACAAAGCTGGGTGGCAGTGTGAATGGTGAACATGATGTTAGGAGGTTGCAGGGTGACCTGGACTGGTTGAGTGAGTGGACAGATGCAGTATAATATAGATAAATGTGAGGTTATCCACTTTGGTGGCAAAAACAAGGGGGCAGATTATTATCTCAATGGGGTTAGGTTTAGGTAAGGGGGAGCAAGGAGTACAACATACAACAGCGAGACCACTGGGTGTCCCTTGTACACTGGTCACGAAAGTTGGCGTGCAGGTACAGCAGGCAGTGAAGAAAGCTAATGGAATGTTGGCCTTCATAACAATGGGATTTCACTATAGGAGTAGAGGTTCTTCTGCAGTTGTATAAGGCTCTGGTAAGACCACATCTGGAGTATTGCGTACAGTTTTGGTCTCCTAATTTGAGGAAGGACATCCATATGATTGAGGCAGTGCAGCGTAGGTTCACGAGATTAATCCCTGGGATGGCGGGACTGTCATATGAGGAAAGATTGAAAAGACTAGGCTTGTATTCACTGGAGTTTAGAAGGATGAGGGGAGTCTTATAGAAACATATAAAATTATAAAAGGACTGGACAAGCTGGATGCAGGAAAAATGTTCCCAATGTTGGGCGAGTCCAGAACCAGGGGCCACAGTCTTAGAATAAAGGGAAGGCCATTTGTGATATGTGAAGAGAAAGAGGTTAGTTAAAACAAATGTAGGTCCCTTGCAGTCAGAAACAGGTGAGTTGATCATGGGGAACAAGGATATGGCGGACCAATTGAATAACTACTTTGGTTCCGTCTTCACTAAGGAAGACATAAGTGGTCTGCCTGAAATAGCAGGGGACTGTGGGTCAAAGGAGGAATTGAGTGAAATCCAGGTCAGTCGGGAAGTGGTGTTGGGTAAATTGAATAGAATTAAAGGCCGATAAATCCCAGGGCCAGTAGGCTGGCCCAGAGTACTTAAGGAAGTAGCTCAGGAAATAGTGGATGCATTAGTGATAATCTTTCAAAACTCTTAGATTCTGGAGTAGTTCCTGAGGATTGGCGGGTAGCAAATGTAACCCTCTTTTTAAGAAAGGGAGGAGGAGAGAGAAAACGGGGAATTACAGGCCAGTTAGTCTAACATCGGTAGTGGGGAAACTGCTAGAGTCAGTTATTAAAGATGGGATAGCAGCACATTTGGAAAGTGGTGAAATCATTGGACAAAGTCATGCATGGATTTACAAAAGGTAAATCATGTCTGACGAATCTTGTGGAATTTTTCGAGGATGTAAAACTAGTAGCGATGGATAAGGGAGAACCAGTGGATGTGGTATATCTGGACTTCCAGAAGGCTTTCGACAAGGTCCCACATAAGAGATTAGTATACAAACTTAAAGCATAAAACGGTATTAGGGGTTCAGTATTGATGTGGATAAGAGAAACTGGCTGGCAAACAGGAAGCAAAGAGTAGGAGTAAAAACGGGTCCCTTTTCACAATGGCAGGCAGTAACTAGTGGGGTACCGCAGGGCTCAGTGCTGGGGACCCCAGCTATTTACAATATATATTAATGATCTGGATGAGGAATTGAAGGCAATATCTCCAAGTTTGCGGATGACACTAAGACTGGGGGGCAGTGTTCGCTGTGAGGAGGATGCTAGGAGACTGCAAGGTGACTTGGATAGGCTGGGTGAGTGGGCAAAATGTTTGGCAGATGCAGTATAATGTGGATAAATGTGAGGTTATCCACTTTGGTGGCAAAAACAGGGAAAGCAGAATATTATTTAAATGGTGGCCGATTAGGAAAAAGGGGAGATGCAGCGAGACCTGGGTTGTCATGGTACACCAGTCATTGAAAGTAGGCATGCAGGTGCAGCAGGCAGTGAAAAAAAAGCGAACAGGTATGTTAGCATTCATAGCAAAAGGATTTGAGTACAGGAGCAGGGAGGTTCTACTTCAGTTGTACAGGGTTTGGTGAGACCACACTGGAGTATTGCGTGCAGTTTTGGTCACCAAATCTGAGGAAGGACATTATTGCCATAAGAGGGAGTGCAGAGAAGGTTCACCAGACTGATTCCTGGGATGTCAGGACTGTCTTATGAAGAAAGAAAGACTGGATAGACTTGGTTTATACTCCTCTGGGAATTTAGGAGATTAAGAGGGGATCTTATAGAAACTTACAAAATTCTTAAGGGGTTGGACAGGCTAGATGCAGGAAGATTGTTCCCGATGTTGGGGAAGTCCAGACAAGGGGTCACAGCTTAAGGATAAGGGGGAAATCCTTTAAGACCGAGATTGAGAAAGACTTTCTTCACACAGAGGAGTGGTGAGTCTCTGGAACTCTCTCAGCCACAGAGGGTAGTTGAGGCAGTTCATTGGCTATATTTAAGAGTGAGTTGGATGTGGCCCTTGTGGCTAAGGGGATCAGAGGGTATGGAGAGAAGGCAGGTACGGGATACATGAGTTGGGATGATCAGCCATGATCATATTGAATGGCGGTGCAGGCTCGAAGGGCTGAATGGCCTACTCCTGCACCTAATTTCTATGTTTCTATGTTTCTATTTAAGACTGAGGTGAGAAAAAACGCTTTCACCCAGAGAGTTATGAATTTGTGGAATTCCCTGCCACAGAGGGCAGTGGAGGCCAAATCACTGGATGGATTTAAGAGAGAGTTAGATAGACTCTAGGGGTAGTGCAGAGGATATGGGGAGAAGGCAGGCATGGGTTATTGATTGGGGACGATCAGCCGTGATCACAATGAATGGCAGTGCTGGCTCGAAGGGACGAATGGCCGCCTCCTGCACCTATTTTCTATGTTTCTATGACACGATTTCCCACACCCAAAGCCATGCTGACTATCTCTAATCAACTCTTGTCTATTAGAATCCCATCCAACGACTCTCCCACCGCTGATGGCTGACCCGCTGGAATGTAGTTCCCTGGTTTTCCTTCCTGCCGATCTTAAATAATGATGCAACATTAGCCACCCTCCCAATTTTCATAAATTCGTCTCTGGCTAATGTGGATGCATTTCATCTGGCCCTGGGGATTTCGCCACCATAATGCGCTTTAAAACCCGAGTCGCTCATCTTTAGTCATTTGTATACCTCGATTTGTTAGCTTCCATGATCTTTTCCTCAGAGAAAACAGATGAGAAATATTTATTTAATATTTTCCCCTCTTGTGGCCTCTTGGGTGGAGGAGGGGGTGGGGATAGAAGCACAGCTAGTAGAGCTGCTGTCTCACAGGCTCAATCCCAACCTCTGGTGCTATCTGCATGGAGTTTGCAAATTCTCTCTGTAGCCATGGGGGTTTCCTCCGGATGCTCTGGTTTCCTCCAGCATTCCAAAGATGTGCGGGTTTGTAGGTTAATTGACCTCTAAATTGCCCCTAATGCATAGTGTTGGTACAAAGGGGATAATATAGAACTACTGTGAATGGGTAATCACTGGTCAGTGTGGACTCAGAGGGTTGACGGACCTCGATCCATGCTATATCTCTCAACTGATCTAAAATAAAGATGGCCATTTTGATCTTTATGGGGGTATATTTTCTCCCTAACCATCTTTTTTTTTAATGTATCTGTCGAATCACTTTAGATTCTTTTTTATCTTTTGTACCAATCTATTTCAGATTGAACTCCTGATTGCCTTCTTAAATCAATCCTCCACTTCCTAATCCCACAGTCATACTTGCAGAAGGATATTCTTGATCTCAATTGCTTAGACATATCCCTCTGTTGATAGACATAACATTTTGGAGTAACTGAGCAGGTCAGGCAGAATCTCTGGAGGAAACGAATAGGTGACGTTTCTAGAATTGACCCTTTGTCAGACCTCCCTTGCCCTGATATCTCTTATCAGCCAGATGTTCCCTAAACTTTACCAAACAGTGCTTTGCTGCATTCATGTTATCTCACTTTTGGGAAGTCTCCCACCTACCAACTGTCCTCTTATTGCAAAAGACTCATCAAGTCAACCTCTGCAAGTTCACGCCTTGTACCTCCATAATAATTCCTTAACCTGTGGCCAGTCCCAAAGTTCTCTCCCACTGACACCTTAGTCACATCCTACTTTATTCCCTAAGAGGTCCATTGTTGCACCCTCTCAAGTGGGGGGCCACTATATATTGATTAAAGAAGCTTTCTTGGACACATTTAACAAATTTCATCCCATCTAGAATCAGAGATGGGAAGCACTTTTCCTGTATTTTATTTCCTGGTGTAGTCCATCAAACCTGAATTGGAAACGATCAGCAGTTGGATGTTTGGAGATACATATTTTTTTAAACTTTCCCTGTAGAAAAGGAAATAATCCACATGAACAAAAGGTTGTGTGTATTTGGATCATAAATGCACAGAGGGCTACCCTGTCTCTATTTTCTTAACTATACTGTTTCTCAACCCTGTTAAGGATCTTAACAAAGAACAATCCATCCAGGTGGCCTGGTGCCAACCACATTGACACAACATTGTTCAGATACCATTCATTTATTTTACTCTATACATTCTGTCCATGGAAATGATAACTAACCACTCAAGAGAGTATTGATAGCCAAAGTTGAAATGTTTCTCTTTGCTCCCTAATTTTCAGCCACAGTTGTTGATGAATGTGTCCAGGGAAAACCAATGTTATCACCATCTGGCTTTTATTATAAGGACCAGTGGATGTCACTGACCTGCAATATTCGTCGCTTCAACACTCCTGCAAAAGTTACCGAGTGCCTTCGTAGGAAAAAAGTTCATCTGTTTGGAGATTCCACTTTACGTCAGTGGTTTGAATACTTGACTGCATTTGTTCCAGGTTAGTATGATTCATCAAACTTTATGCAGATTTATGCAGATTTGTCTGGCTTATTTATCTATCCATTTTACATCCACTTACAAAAGTGAAATAAGAAAAATGGTTAAAGTACTCATGAGAAATTTCAGCATTCGTGGAAGTAGGCACTTTGAAATGTGTTACTTCTTTAGTGTCCTTATGCTGTATAGTGGCTCTCCATTGCTGTACACATCGTTGTGCTATTTGAGTGTTAAGTGCAAGGTTCTGCAGTAGTACATGGATTACCCAGCAATGGGCATTGTAGTGGGTATTGCATTATCTGGGTCTGTGTGCCACAGTCACAGGTTGTTGTACCCTTGATGGAGCCCCATTTGTGCATTGTCACCCTTGACTGCCCGACCCCGGTTCGCAGTCGGTTGAGACATCTCCAGTTCAGCCAGTGTTCATCAGCACCTGGTGGTAAGCGCTTTGCTGCTGGTATGCCCATCTTGGTGGAAATAGGGACAGTGACTGTCCCACCAGCATGCGTTTGCATGCGTCTAGCGCGACCAAACGTGGTCACTTGAGGCGTACGGCCTCGTGGGGCCGATCCCATTTCAAACCGCGGAGGCGTATGGAGTTGTGCGGGGCTGGTCCCGACATCATACTCGCCAATCAGCTGAATTTGGACGTCGCACGGCGTCGGGCGGTGACGTCATCGCGCAACGCCACGCGCTAGGCGTACGACGTCAAGACGCTGCGTACGATGTCAAGACACTGCGTACGACATCAAGACGCTGCGTAAGACATCGAGACGCTGCGTACGTCCTCAATGCGGCTGCGGGCTGACAGCCCGTTGGCACGTGGAATTTTTGGACTGAGTTCATTTTTCGGAGCCCCACGCAATGTCAGGACCAGCCCCACACAACTCCATACGCCTCCGGCAATCGAAGTGGGACCGGCCCCTCGAGGCCGTACTGCTCAAGCGGCCACGTTAGGTCGCGCTAGCCGCATGCGATGGCATGCTGGTGGGGCAGGCCCTTTCCACATCTACAGGCGAGCTTCAGTTGGTGTTGTTTCTAATGGGGGTGAAGCTGATAGGAAGCTCTTATGGGATTTTAACCGCTTAGGAGGAGGAACATGGTTGTGTAATGGGTGTCTATCGTCTATCAGTTGTTTCAGATGCTCTGTACTACTTGCGACAGCTCTCCTGATGTCTGGGGGAAGCAATGCCAGCCAGTAGGTAGACTTTGCTTATGCCCGTAGATCGGAGGCAACCAGTGATGCTATGGCAGCTGGCATTCAAGGATGAGTCGATCTTCTTTGCATGTGTAGATCTCTCCCAAGCAGGATAGGCATATTCTGCAGCAGAGAAGCAGAGTGCTAAGGCTGTAGTACACACTGTTGTTGGGTTGGCACCCTATTTGGTGGTGGTGAGTTTGTTCAGTATGTTGTTGCGGGTGCCCACCTTTGCATTCGTTTTTTCCACTTGTGCCTTAAATGTTAAGCAGCGGTTGAGTGTGACTCCAAGGAATACTGGGTTTGGGCAATGTGTTAGTGGGAGTCCAGACCATGTGATGTGTAGTTGATGGTTCCTCTGGTGGAATGCACAGACCTGTGTTATCAGGGTTGGCACGCAGCAGGTTTTCCTCATAGTATAAAGATAAACCTCTGCCAGTGTTGTCTCACCATCAATGTGTTACAAAAAAAGTGCAAGTGGATCAGTTAAATGAATCATAATTTTAGACAATCATCTTACTGAAAATGTGCTGATTTTTTTTTAACTCCCAGCTGACAGGCAGATAGAGGCAATTCTGGCTGAGATGAAACAATGATCAAAGACTGCAGAAAACAGTGGGTACTAGTGAATTACTGCAGAAATGTAACATCCGCATGTAACCATTATAATGCATGTACTATACAGTGCCCTCCATAATGTTTGGGACAAAGACCCATCATTTATTTATTTGCCTCTGTACTCTACAATTTGAGATTTGTAATAGAAAACATCACGTGTGGTTAAAGTGCACATTGTCAGATTTTATTAAAGGCCATTTTTATACATTTTGGTTTCACCATGTAGAAATTACAGCTGTGTTTATACATAGCCGCCCCCCACCCCCCATTTCAGGACACCATAATGTTTGAGACACATGGCTTCACAGGTGTTTGTAATTGCTCAGGTGTGTTTAAATGCCTCCATCATGCAGGTATAAGAGAGCTCTCAGCACCTAGTCTTTCCATCACCTTTGAAAACGTTTATTGCTGTTTATCAACATGAGGACCAAGGTTGTGCCAATGAAAGTCAAAGAGGCCATTGTGAGACTGAGAAACAAGAATAAAACTGTTAGAGACATCAGCCAAACCTTAGGTTTACCAAAATCAACTGTTTAGAACATCATTAAGAAGAAAGAGAGCACTGGTGAGCTTACTAATCGCAAAGGGACTGGCAGGCCAAGGAAGACCTCCACAGCTGATGACGGAAGAATTATCTTTATAATAAAGAAAAATCTCCAAACACCTGTCCGACAGACCAGAAACACTCTTCAGGAGTCAGGTGTGGATTTGCCAATGACCACTGTCCGCAGATGACTTCATGAACAGAAATACTGAGGATACACTGCAAGTTGCAAATCATTGGTTAGCCGCAAAAATAGGATGGCCAGGTTACAGTTTGCCAAGAAGTACTTAAAAGAGTAACCACAGTTTTGGAAAAAGGTGACAGATGAGATGATGATGAACTTATATCAGAGTGATGGCAAGAGCAAAGTATGGAGGAGAGAAGGAACTGCCCAAGATCCAAAGCATACCACCTCATCTGTGAAACACGGTGGTGGGGGTGTTATGGCTTGGGCATTTATGGCTGTTGAAGGTACTGGCTCACTTATCATCATTGATGATACAACAGCTGACGGTCGTAGCATAATGAATTCTGAAGTGTATAGACACATCCTATCTGCTCAAGTTCAAACAAATGCCTCAAAACTCATTGACATTCATTCTACAGCAAGACAATGATCGCAAACATACTGCTGAAGCAGGGGTCGGCAACCTTCTTCTGCATAGGGGCCGTGACGCATGTCTGTGTGTGGATGGCAGGCGACATCTATCACTTATACACATGATCCTGCCCCCATCCCGCCCTGGATGGCAGGCATCAAATCATGTGTTCATAGAAGGTAGACAAAAATGCTGGAGAAACTCAGCTGGTGAGGCAGCCTCATGCAGTCCTTGTATATCTCACCCGCTGAGTTTCTCCAGCATTTTTGTGTACCTTCGATTTTTCCAGCATCTGCAGTTCTTAAACGTGTTCACAGAAAGTGCACGGCTGTGCGGTACAGCCGGAGCTCGGCCGCTGCTCGAGTGCCAGGCCGCTGCTCGGGGCGTCCGGTGGGCCTGATGATTACGGGGGGAATAATCCGCCTCTGGGCCGGATGATTTTGGGTTACGGGCCGCATTCGGCCCGGGGGCCGTAGGTTGCTGACCCCTGTGCTAAAGCAACAAAAGAGCTTTTCAAAGCTACAAAATTGTCAATTCTTGAGTGGCTAAGTCAAACACCCGATCTGAACCCACATGCCTTTTGTATGCTGAAGAGAAAATGAAGGGGACTAGCCCCCAAAACAAGCATAAGTTTTTAAAAAAGGGAGGGAGAGAGAAAACGGGGAATTACAGACCAGTTAGTCTAACATCGGTAGTGGGGAAACTGCTAGAGTCAATTATTAAAGATGGGATAGCAGCGCATTTAGAAAGTGGTGAAATCATTTGACAAAGTCAGCATGGATTTACGAAGGGGAAATCATGTCTGACGAATCTTATTGAATTTTTTGAGGATGTAACTAGTAGAGTGGATAATGGAGAAGCAGTGGATGTGTTGTATATGGACTTTCAGAAGGCTTTCGACAAGGTCCCACACAAGAGATTGGTATACAAACTTAAAGCACACGGTATTGGGGGTTCAGTATTGATGTGGATAGAGAACTGGCTGGCAGACAGGAAGCAAAGAGTAGGAGTGAACGGGTCCTTTTCAGGATGGCAGACAGTGACTAGTGGGGTGCCGCAAGGCTCAGTGCTGGGACCCCAGCTATTTACAATATACATTAATGATTTGAATGAGGGAATTAAATGCAACATCTTGAAGTTTGCGGATGACACGAAGCTGGGGGGCAGTGTTAGCTGTGAGGAGGATGCTAGGAGGCTGCAGGATGACTTGGATAGACTGGGTGAGTGGGCAAATGCATGGCAGATGCAGTATAATGTGGATAAATGTGAGGTTATCCACTTTGGTGGCAACAAACAGGAAGGTAGACTATTATTTGAATGGTGACCGATTAGGAAAAGGGGAGATGCAGCGAGACCTGGGTGTCATGGTACACCAGTCATTGAAAGTAGGCATGCAGGTGCAGCAGGCTGTGAAGAAAGCGAATGGTATGTTGGCATTCATAGCAAAAGGATTTGAGTACAAGAGCAGGGAGGTTCTACTGCAGTTGTACAGGGTCTTGGTGAGGCCACACCTGGAGTATTGCGTACAGTTTTGGTCTCCTAATCTGAGGAAAGACATTCTTGCCATAGAGGGAGTACAGAGAAGGTTCACCAGACTGATTCCTGGGATGGCACGACTTCCATCTGAAGAAAGACTGGATAGACTTGGCTTGTACTCGCTGGAATTTAGAAGATTGAGGGGTGATCTCATAGAGACTTACAAAATTCTTAAGGGGTTGGACAGGCTAGATGCAGGAAGATTGTTCCCGATGTTGGGGAAGTCCAGGACAAGGGGTCACAGTTTAAGGATAAGGGGGAAGTCTTTTAGGACCGACATGAGAAAATCGTTTTTCACACAGAGAGTGGTGAATCTGTGGAATTCTCTGCCACAGAAGGTAGTTGAGGCCAGTTCGTTGGCCATATTTAAGAGGGAGTTGGATGTGGCCCTTGTGGCTGAAGGGATCAGGGGGTATGGAGAGAAGGCAGGTACGGGATACTGAGTTGGATGATCAGCCATGATCATATTGAATGGCAGTGCAGGCTCGAAGGGCCAAATGGCCTGCTCCTGCACCTAATTTCTATGTTTCTACGCTAAAGATGGCTGCAATACAGGCTTGGCAGAGCATCACCAGAGAAGACGCCCAGCAACTGGTGGCCATCAATCACAGACTTTAAGCAGTCATTGTATGCAAAGGATATGCAACAAAATAGTAAGATTAAATGAGAATTTACCAGTTTAAAGTTTGATCTTTATTTTATGAGGAGTTACGATGAGCAATTATGTGAAGAAAAGCCGCCAGTCCGCATGCACGTCAATCTTCAAAGCAGCGGTGTGAAATTACAGATAACAGTAATTGAAGTAACATACTAATATTAGAAACCTAGAACTACCAGATGACCTTTGTGATATGAGAGTTGGGAGCGGTGGGCACGTAATCGCTCATCGTAACTCTTCATAAAATAAAGATCAAACTTCAAACTGGTAAGTTCTTGTTTAATCTTACTATTTTACTTTGGAGACGTGAGTGATTCAGTGAAGAATTCAAAGCTCTGATTTCATGCCGTGGATACGAGTCCATGCGACACACTGCCTTGGTTGACACAGGACAAGTAAAAACAAATAATGCATTCAAACATGATACAGGACTTAAACATGTTGATGCTTTATTTAACAAAAGAAAAACAATAGCGACCCCTTTCTCCCAGGGGGAAGCTACAAAACAGAATTAAAAATAGAGTGGCCAAATACCCCCGGTGTGGCAAGAGGTTTATGATAGAACCTTTCAAACGTCAGTTCTTTGGACCATCCTGCGGCCACGAGGATTTGGTCTAGAGGGAAGTCCAGTGCTCTCGCTGCTGACGTTGATGCCGCCCTGGTAGAGTGAGATTTAAAAACATCAGTGTCCACTCCGGTGCAAGCCAGAACCTGTTTCAGCCACCTTGAGATGGTCTGTACCGACACCTTCTTATGAGGCTTTTTGTGACCACGATATACCGCCGTAAGTGAGTAGCTACACATAGGCGAAGATCTTTGGGGTACGCCATAAAATTAAATTTAAGCCCTGACGTCCCTGGACTGCTCTGCTTAAGTAAATCATAAACATAAAAGGTTATGTTGTTGATAGATGAAATCATCCTGACCAGTCAAACTTTCTACAATGTCTGGACACGTTGCACTGAAACCAGCGCCATGAGCATAACCACTTTAAGAATGAGTCTGGGCAATGACAGAGATGTTACTGGAGCCCATTGGCGAAGTAGAGCGAGAACCACGCTCATATCCCAGATTTCCGTGTACCTGAGCCTGGGGGGATTACAGTTAAAAATACCCTTCATGAACCGAGATATTAGAGGGTGAGACGCAATAGAGTGTTGGCCCGATCCTTGTCACAGGTAGGATGATAAGGCACTCCTGGCACTATTGATGGCACTATAGCTAAGTCACTCATCAAAATATAGAATGGAAAGAAATTCCAACACGTCAGGTACGCTTGCCGTATGATATGAAATGTTCGACTGCAAGCAAAACGCCTCCCATTTCTTCATATGAGAAATAAATTGTTTTTTAGTACTATCCCTCCAGGCCGCAGTAATCACATCCACCATACGCCATGATAGTCCGAGCCCCAGGAACGGTCTCCTCAGAATCTGCAAATCAATAGATTAATATGATCATGTAGTGGATGATTCTCCCCAGTTACAGGATGAACCAGCAGGTTACTGCTTTTGGGGATAGCCATAAAAGGCTGAGCTATTAGTCTCAGAACTAGTGGAAACCATGGCTGTGTTGGCCAGTCGGAAACTACCAAAATGCTTGAGGTGGAGTCCTGCTCGATCTTAATCAAACACCGGCTGATGAGGCAAAATGGGGGAAATGCATATAAAAACATTCCACCCCAGTGTAGCGAAAATGCATCTACTGCCATCTCCCAGGGTCTAGGTTCCCATGAAACATACTTTGGTAACTGGTGATTCAATCTGGATGCAAACAAGTCAATCTCTGGTACGCCATACCGAGCGACAAGATCATTGAATATTTCACGATTCAACATCCATTCTGTGTTGTCATTGAATTTTCGTGACCTGATGTCTGCCACCATGGTAAATCTACCTGGTAAATAGGTAGCTGAAATCCAGATGTTTCTTGTAATACACCAGTGCCAGATAAGGTTAGCCAACTTATCACATGATACCTACTTGATTCCACCCATGTGATTAACGTATGCTACTGCTGTAGTGTTGTCAATCTGAAGCTGCACATGCAAATCATGCATACCAGTCCAATGCGCCTTTAAGCCATAGAGTGCTCCCAACAACTCTAAATAGTTAATACAACGGGATTGAAGAATTAATGCCTCATGCATATTCCATCTGCCCCCACAGCTGGAGGTGGTATCGGTAGCTCCCAATCCTAGAGCACTAACATCAGTTTGTAAACTAACTGAAGGTGTATCAATCCGAATTTTACTGGAGCAATGCCAAATATTCGCTATCCACCATTGTAACTCAGCAACGGCTTCAGTGGTAACTGCATAGGTCTATCAAAATGACCTGCATGCTGTATGAGTGCCTGCTCCTATGCACATTGAAATTTTGATAATGTAAAGGTCCAAACTGTGCTGCTGGAAAAGCAGCCACTAATTTGCCAATTATGCTAGCCACATACCGAATAGAAGATTGTTGCTCATCAACGGGGTTGTTACAAGCTTCTATTAACTCTGACCTCTGGTCTGGAGGCAGAGTCACAGACATGCGAGTTGAATTAATGGTGAACCCCAAATAATCAATGACTCTAGATGGTATCAATTTGGATATAACTGGATGGATGAGAAATCCCAATCTCTCAAATAATAGTTTGGTTGGTGAAACAGATAGTTCAGCTGATTGCTGAGTCTTGCCTATATTAGGATATCATCCAAATAGGCCATGACAATATGATCCTGAGCCCAGAGTAGATCCTGGGTTTTAACAATTTTGTAAATAATCTAGGAGCCGAAGTTAATCCATTAGGCAACGCTTTAAACTGCCATAATTGCTTCATCCAACTAAATTTCAAATATCTCCGGTGATAGTAATGAAATGGTACTGAATAGTATGCATCTTTGAGATCTATGCATGCCATATAGCATCCTTTGGAAACCAGTTGTTTGGCAGTAACAACAGTTTCCATTTTGAAATGTTTATACTGCACTTAGGAGTTAAGCCGAGTTAGATCAAGAATGATGCGACACCCACCATCCTTCTTTTGTCTAGGGAATATATTAGACACAAATTGGTGAGATTGATGGAAAGATTTCTCAATTACCCCTTTTGCAGCTAGCGTTTCAATTTCAGCTTGTACATCTAAAGACTCTTCTTGTGTAAAACAGAATGTCCATCTAGGTGTATGCTGTGTAGGTGGGCATAATTTGAAAATGAGTTCAATTCGGAACCCTAGTATACTGTGCAGTATAAACAAATCTGAGGTTATACAACACCACTCATTGAAAAACAAATGTAACCTCCCACCAACGTGACTGGCCCATACATTTCTGAAAAGAACCAGATCCACCTACCTCCATGGTTGGTGTTATAAACTTCTGCCCCCATGTCCTGGAGGGGAAGAATGTTGGCGTACGCCAATTGCGCATAGTTGGCTGGGGCCGGCTTGGTCCTTGGCCTGAAGCCAATGCAGCGAACTGTTGGTACGGGTGCTGCCGCCGGAGGGGATTTTTGCTGGTCGGTCTTGAAGTTGGTGTGAGACCATGTAGTTAATGGTCCTGGCCAGATCCTCATTCAGTGGTCCCCCAGTTCCAGCTGGGATAGCAAATTTAGATGCCAGGCTTGGCACCCCAGATTTCTGGCCTCCTTGCGTGGAGGTATGCTCACTAGCCATACCCCCGGCCTCGGAGTCAGAACAAAACTGACTCTTTGTACTCTCCTCCTCCAAGAGGGAGACATTATGCAGCCCTTCTACAGGTGCAGCTGCCAAGGGCCCCCGAGGAGACTTGCGGATATAAAGCTCGTCATCCTCAAGCACATCGGGATGGAGCATCCTCTCCATGAGGAGCTCTATTCTGGACAGCCGCCCAAAAACAGCATCCATCATGGGAGGGCTATCCTCCTCACCCGACACATCAGAGTCTACGGGCTGTACCGACTTTTTGGTGGCTTTCCGGCCCACTGGAGAAGCCATGGCGCCTTCCACTGGCACCAAGTCGGATGCCACTGGCCATGCCACCAGCGACTATGAAGGCAAGATGGGCGGCCGCCCGCTACCTGCACTGCCGCGGTCTTCTGTAGCTGTTTTCCCAGCAGACCGCCTCGACCTTCCCTTAACCGTTTTCTCCATAGCCGACTTGTTCCTGCAAACAAGATTTACCGACAGCAGAAACGACCTCAGCTAAGTTCAAAACTTACCTCAGGGTTTTTAACTTACTGCTGGTGGAGCTACGCGCCTGCCAGCCCATCAGTGCACCATGCGTCAGACACAATGACGCGCATGCGGACTGGCGGGACTTCTTCACGGAATCACTCACGTGACTCCGAAGTAAAATACTAAACATGACTACTTTCATTTACATGACATTGCTGTGTCCCATACATTATGGTGCCCTGAAATGGTGGGACTTTGTAAAACACAGCTGTAATTTCTACATGGTGAAGCCAAAATGTATTAATTTAACCACATGCGATTTTGTTCTATTACAAATCTCAAATTATGGAGTACAGAGGCAAATAAATAAATGATGGGTCTTTGTCCCAAACATTATGGAGGGCACTGTAACTGATAATCTATTGTGGTTAAACACAAAAAGCTTGAGTAACTCAGTGGGATAGGCAGCATCTCTGGTGACGTTTCGTGTCAAGACCCTTCTTCCGATTGTGCTTCTTCAGATTCTTCTATTGTGGTTGTTACATCAAATGAATGTAAAGATGCAGCAAGTTTCAGTTTCATTGTTTCAGTTCGTATGTGGTGCATATGACAAATAAACACTCTTGAATTGCCAAAAGGCAGTAGTTAGATTCTCTCCCTTGTAGATGGTCATAGTGTGACACTTGTGTTGTTTGAAAGAAACTGAATGATAAATGTAGGGTGTTCCTGTTTTCAATTTGTTGGTCTGTGTTTTCTCTATGAATCAACTGTAATTCGCTGTGAGAATTCTCTCCCTTTGTTCACCTTTTACCTTGGGTGGCAGGTGAATGGACAGCTTCCTTTGGTATCGTTGTTTTGATTGAAATGCTTTTCCCAGTTTCCTAAATATTTACATTTTCAATATTTAGCAAGTTTAAAAATTGTCTTTTCTGTTTAGGTATTAGAAGGTTTGACCTTGGTAATTCAATAAAGGCTGGCCCTCTGTGTGCCTTGGATATGCAAAACAACATCATGCTGGAATATTGTGCTCATGGCCCGCCAATCCAATTCACCACCCTTTCAAGCCAGCATCTGTACTACATTTCAAATAAACTGAATGAAATTAAAGGAGGAAAAGACACAGTTATTAGCATTGCTATATGTGCCCATTTCAACACTTTCCCAGTGGAAGTGTACATCAGAAGATTGCAGCATATTCGACGATCGATTCTACAGCTGCTCAGCAGGAATCCAGATACGGTGGTCGTTCTAAAGACTGCGAATGTACGGGCCCTGACACAAGATGTAATTCTTAACTACAGTGACTGGTTCTCTTTTCAACTTGATTTACTGATGAGAAGGATGTTTGCTGGCATCAAAGTAGCATTTGTGGATGCATGGGAAATGACCATAGCCCACTACCTGCCCCATAACATACACCCTCTGGAAATCATAATAAAGAATGAAATAGATGTGTTTCTTTCACATGTGTGCCCTCATGAAAAGAGATAACTATATTTGCTTACCATGCACCACCAAATAAAAACAATTACATTGGAAATCTTAATCTGTCTAAAACTGAAGTGCAATTTTAAATGTTTTTAATTTTTTTATTTCTAAGTTTTTAATTCATTTTTGTCTGTAAATAAATATATTTTGTAACAAAAAAATGATTTGATTCTGTTATCTTAATTAGTCATAATTCTTAACCATTACCTAACATTAATAATGTTAGCTTTGATATTAAACCATTCTGTTTGGAATATGAAATTTCCAAAGGGGAGTTAACTGACATGTGAGTGAGAATTGGGGGAATGGGATTCTTCGGTGATGAGTTAGTGTGATCTGGACAAGCCAAAGGTCTGCTTCCTGTGAGAGGCTCAGAGTGAGTGAAAGTGAAGACCTGGAGAGAATGGGAATTAGGAATTTGGAGCAATTCGGGGTTTGAAGTGGAGTAATTTGAGTGCAGCCTCTGGGGGATATTGTTTAGAAACACTAAGACTGACAAAGGTATGTAGGATACAGGCAATGAGAATGTACACAAAGATGTTTTAATATTTGGGAGCTTTTTTTTCCTTGATTGCATGTCTAGGTAGAGTTTAGAATGTTGTTTTAATATATCTGCCTCTTTCAATGTATTCAAATAGATGCTGAGCTTATCACCATGAGAGGAATAACGAGACCCAATAGTGATTTTGATTCCCCTTTAGTTTAGTTGGGGTTGGCCTGTAAACCTGGTGGAGAACTGCATTGATGTGTTTAAGTCCCCATGTTGAAGTTATATCAGACTGATATTAAGTATGGAGATCTAGGATTTCAACCATCTGACATATAGTATAATACAATATATTATATTAGGGGCTGTGAACAAAAAAAAAGAATATGTGGGAGTCCAGAACCAGGGGCCGCAGTTTAAGAATAAGGAGTAAGCCATTTAGAACAAAGACGAGGAAACACTTTTTCTCACAGAGTTGTGAGTCTGTGGAATTCTCTGCCTCAGAGGGCGGTGGAGGCCGGTTCACAGGAGAGAGCTAGATAGGGCTCTGAAAGATAGCAGAGTCAGGGGTTATGGGGAGAAGACAAGAATGGGGTACTGATTGGGGATGATCAGCCATGATCACATTGAATGGCTGTGCTGGCTAGAAGGGCCGAATGGCCTACTCCTGCACTTATTGTCTATTATCTATTGTCTATTGTGAAGTCATCCATACAGGGTACTGGTGTTGAGAATTATTATGGAATATATTTTGTCACCAATCCTTACTGATTATGTTCTATCGGTAGGAAAGTCGTGGATCCAGGTAGGGAGTGGGTGATTGAGCTGAGTTTGGAGATAAGTTTGGTTGGAATTATTGTAGGTAGACCTATAGTCCATAAAGATAAATCTGACAGACACAAGACAGCAGATGATAGACTCTTGAGCAAAACAGTGCTGGAGGAACCCAGAGGTCCATGCTCCACAGATGTTGCCTGACCTACTGAGTTCCTCCAGCACTGGGTCTGACATAGGTGTCCTTGTTACCAGATGTTCCATGGCTCAGAAGGTGCCTGCCATGGACCTGTTGTGACAGCAGGTGAATTGCAGTGGGTCAAAGCCTTCTCGGAGCCTGGAGTTTATGTGCTACGTGACGAGCCTCTCAAAGCACTTTGCAATAAAGTATGCTGGAGCCACCAGACGGTAGTCTTTAAGAAATGCTACCTTACTCTACTTTGACACCGGGATGATCATGGTCTTCTCAAAGCAAGTGGGAACCTCAGAATGGAATAGGGAAAGATAAAGAACTCCATGATTTCTTTCTGTCAGATGGTCCTTGCAGGCTCTGAGGACAGAGCCGGAGTTCCATCAGAGGCCAGTTGCTTTCCGTAGGATCGCTCTCAGAAAGGCCAGTTTGATATCTGTGATGCTGACTGTGGTAACAGTTTACCGGTTCTCATGAGACTGCGGAAAGGTCATTCATTCTACTGTTCAAAGTGAACATAAAATGTATTGTTCTTGTCAGGGAGTTGCCACACTGTGTGACTTCACTTTGTAATATGCAAGTTTTGCCACAATCAATGGTTGTCTGTCTGGTTATCCTGGGACGCTAGCTTGGTCCAGAATTCCCCCTTGACCCTTACTCACTGCTGCGCCCCACACCAACTCGCACCTATTTCTCCCCTTCCCCCACCAAAGTGAGTCCAGGTGGGGCGTGGGTGTGGGTCAAAAAGTAGGATGTGTGGGAGAAGGGGGTGGGCTGCTGTTAGAGGTTACATAAAATTGGAGAAATCAATGATCATACCAAGCTACCCAAGGGGAATATGAGGTGCTGTTCCTCCTGTTTGCATGTGGCATCACTCTGGCAATGGAGGAAGCCTAGGATAGAAAGTTGAGTATAGGAATGGGAAAGGAATTTAGAATGGTTAGTAACCAGGAGATCCGGTAGGCCTTGCCAGGTACTGTAGCTTTTGAAACACATTTGGACAGGTACATGGATAGGAAAGGTTTACAGGGATACGGGCCAAATGCGGGCAGGTGGCACTAGCGTTGATGGGGCACGTCAGTCAGCATGTGCAAGTTTGCCAGAAGGTCCTGTTTCTGAACAATGTGACTCTTCGACGATAAATTGTCACATTTGCAGATCAAGATATATGCAATTCTTACTGAATTAAAGAGTTATTATAACTAACTAAACAAGTTACAGCAAATATTGCAACATTTGAGCAGCAAAGTGGCACAGCTGGCGGAACTGTTGCCTCACAGTGCCAGAGACCTAAGATGCAATGAAATGCAGATGCTATTTTACAAACCAAAACAGTACAAAGGGCTGCAGTAACTCAATGAGTCAGGCATCATCTCTGGAGGACATGGATAAGCAATGTTTCAGGTTGGGACCCTTCTTCAGACTGATTGTAGTGAGGGAGCGAAAGCTGGAAATGAACATTGAATTTCCCAATTTTCAAGAGAGCATGGCAATCTCTGTTTGACCTGGAAGGCCTGCTTAAGTCCATGGTTGTATGTGAGGGAGGAGGTGTACAGACAGCTGTTGCTTCTCCAAGGAGTTGTGGGGGTGTGTGGTCTGTACAGAAAGCACAAAGAGGAGATGGAAGAAGTGACTGATGATCGGATCACATTGAAGATGAAAAAAATGTTGCAGAATCAATCTATCTCTGCATCCATAGTTTTCAAATGCTCTGCTACCACTGCCTGCAGAGGTGCATGATGAATTCAATGCATTCTTGATTCGAGGCTTGCCAGCAATTGTAAAGGTGTGTTCTCTGTATTTGCCTTCTGACATGTTGTTAAGGGGGATTAATTTAAATGTGGTTGGTCTGTTGCAACCAAGCATTCTAAGTTATAAAACAGATAATGAATGGACTTTGTGCAGCAGACTCATCATTTCACTGACATCTGTAACCTGTGTGGGTTCTTCAGCTCAACATTAAGTTGAGCCTTGCGACTACTCCTGAGCAGCAAGAAGTGGAATAGACCATGTCACATCTACAAAGCCTCGCAAGTAGAGAGTGCTACTCCACCTATACAGGCCAGGACAAATGTTAGGCAGGTATTTTAATAGTACCATGATTGACTCCAATTTAAACATTTTTCACCTGAAAACATATCTTGATTTTATGAGCACTTCCCCTCTGTGGTAGCTGGCTGCACACAGCAGTTTCCAACTTCTGCCACAATACAGCAGCTCTGGAAACTCAGCACTGCAGGGAAAAGGGAATGATCAACAAATACTGACATAATAATAATAATAATAATAATAATAATAATAATAATAATAATATCTTTATAGTCATTGCACAGAGTTACAACGAGATTTGAAATGCAACTTCCATCTGATGTAATAACTTGATTAGCTAAAAATTTAGGCACCCAGAGAAACCAGATTAAAAAAGCAGTTAAAGCAGTATAAAGTGCAAATAGGTCTGTGCCGGGTTGATGTACGACGTGACCATCCGAGGGAGACAGTTCATGGGGGGGCACTCAGCAGGACCGGTTCAGAGCAGCTATAGCTCTGGGGATGAAGCTGTTTCTAAGTCTGTAGGTGCGGGCATAGAAGGCCTTGTAACGTCTGCCGGATGGTAGAAGTTCGAACAGACTATTGCAAGGGTGCGAGGAATCTTTATGAATGCTGATGGCCTTCCTGAGGCACCGTGTTTTGTAAATGCCCTCCAAGGCTGATAGCTGTGTCCCAATTATCTTCTGCACTCCGTGGATGGCCCGCTGAAGAGCTCTCCTTTCCGCCTCCATGCAGCTGAGATACCACAAAGAGATGCCATATGTTAGGATGCTCTCTGTGGTGCAGCGGCCAAAATGTTCAACGTCTATCCCCAGGTGCAGCAGCAGATTTTTATATCATTCAAGAGATTACTCCCTCTAGCCGCTTAAGAGACTACATGGCTGTAGGAGAATGTCGTAATATGGATGTGAGCTCTCTGCGAGACCTTCAGAGCTTCTCAACAGATAAATCTTCAGAACACAGTCTTTTGATTAATAGTTTCTCTATTGTTGAAGAAAAACAATAAGATATTTATCCGACCTTCTACTCTGACTCACACACTTTAATCCTCATCAAACCCCAGCATATCGCTTTTTAAACATTAGAAACCGTTAGAAAAGGGTGTTCCTTCTGCCATGTAGCTCCGAGCTAACCTAAAACTAAGCTTCTGCGCAAGAAACCCAGCAGCAAACACGCCCCTGACTACGTAATAAATCCCACCCACATAATTATGGGCAGTCTAAAAATTAAAGACAAATGCCATAATTAATGACACACAAAATAAGCCAAACGACATAATGGCGACTATTTGTTCAGAGTATACAATGAGGCAATTATTAATAAACATCAAAAAAGTAGCCATGAAAGCTTAACATATATCAAAAGCAAAAAAAAAGCATACACTATATATTTGCAAACAGAATTCTTCATCGACTGGTAAAACGGAAAAAAGCAGGGACAATTCAGATTTAACCCACTAATTTTAAAAGACGAAATAACTCAAGAATACATCACAAAACAGATCAAGATTTTCTTTGAAATAAATGATACACCAGAAATATCTTCGTCCCTAGTATGGGAAACTTTTAAAGTGTATCTTCGGGGAATTATGATATCCTCTCAAGCGTTTTATAATAAAGAGAATCGGAGGGAACAACAGGCATTGGAAAAGGAGATCAAACAATTAGACACAGAAAACGCTGTTAACCCAACCATAATAAAACATAATAAAATATTTGCATTGAAATATAAATTAAATAAAATACAGTCAGACCAAGTTGCAAAACTATACCAATATACTAAACAAATACAATTTGAATTCGGAGATAAACCACAAAAATTATTAGCTCGTCAATTACGAAAATTGGAGGGAGAAAAATTAATCCATAGGATTAAATCAGACAAAGGGGAATTATTAGTACAAACTAAAGATATAAATGAGAGATTTTTGCAATATTATAAAAAATTATATTCAGCCAAAATGACAGAAAATCGGATAGGAGTAGAAACATTTTTTAAAAATTGTAATCTAAAAGGACTGGATTCAGAAAATAGAGAAACACTAAACGCTGAAATAACTACTAAAGAAATCGAAGAAGCTATTTGGTCATTAAAAAATGGTAAAACTCCAGGACCGGATGGTATTGGATCAGAATTTTATAAAACATTCTATGATATGATAGCTCCATGTTTGAAGACACTTTATGAACACATTTATGCACAACAGAAGTTACCAGAAACATTAAATGAATCTATTATAACGCTCATACCTTAATCAGATAAAAATCTGGATGATCCAGGGTCGTATAGAGCCATAGCTCTTTTAAATACTGATCAAAAAATATTAACCAAAATACTAGCACAAAGACTAAACATAGTGATCAATAAAGTAATTCATTCAGATCAAACAGGATTTATACCAAAACGATACTCCTCAAACAACCTGAGAAGATTATTCAATATTATATACTCGAAAAGAAACATTAATAAAGAGTTATCAATTATTTCATCGGACGCAGAGAAAGCTTTTGATCAGATTGAATGGTCTTATTTATTTTCGGTTATGGAAACTTTTCAGTTGGGAGAGAAGTTTATAACATGGGTTAAGCTACTATATACCAAGCCAACAGCTAGAATATTAATAAATCAAATTTTAACAACTAAATTTAATTTATACCATGGCTGTAGACAAGGTTGTCCTCTATCTCCACTACTTTTCGCACTGGCAATTGAACCATTAGCACAGCGCGTCAGATTACATCCTGAAATATACGGGTATGAAACCAAAGAAACTGAAAATTAAATCTCTTTATACGCAGATGATGTACTACTTTATATTACAAAGCCGGAAATTAGTATTCCTAACTTATTAGATTTAATAACTCAATTTGGATTGATTTCAGGATATAGAATTAATTGGAATAAAAGTGAACTTATGCCAATAATGGGAAATAACTCACTATATTAAAACAATATCCTTTTAAGACAGTAAATGAAAAAAACAAATATCTTGGAATTCATGCAACAAAAATATATGATTCTTTATTTAAATCTAATTTCCCCCCCCTATTGAATAAACAACTTAAGAATATCCTATATTGGAAAACATTACCTATTTTAATGGTACCTATTTCCACAATTATTATACCTGTTTCAACTGATCCCGATATATCTTCCTAAAAATTTTTTTAAGAAAGTGGACTCTATAGTTACCAACTTTATTTGGGATTATAAGAGCCATAGAATAAATAAAAAAACATCTATGTAAATCAAAAATGAATGGAGGTTTTGCATTACCTAATTTTATGTTTTATTACTGGGCAGTTAATATTAAAAATATGAACTTTTGGTTGGAAGAAGTAGATAAACAACCAAACTGGTTAAAAATGGAAAAGGAAGATTGTTCACCTTTCGAAATTAGCTCGATTTTATTTGCTAATACTAAAATACATTAAAAAATCTATAGAGGAAATCCAATAATAGAAAGTGGCATACGTATTTGGAAACAATTAAAGATAACATTAAAATTAGAAAGTATACCACTGGCTCTTCCATAAGTAAATAACATTACTTTTAAACCTTCAAAGATGGATAATGGTTTTTTAAAATAGAAGAACTATGGAATAAATAAGATGGGTGATCTCTGCAGGGAAAGTTTATTCCTTTCATTTCAGGAATTACAACAAAATTATGGATTACACTCAAAAGAGTACTTTAGATATTCACAAATTAGAGACTATGTTAAACACACAGGATTTTAGAAATAGAAAGACAGAAATTTTAGATGAATGTCTAAATAAATATCCGAATACAGAAAAATTAATATCATATATTTATAATATTTTACTGGAAAATTATTTACCAAAGTCGGAAATATATAGGCAAGTATGTGAAAACGAATTAGGACAAACAATTAGTGTAGAAGTATGGAATGAAAGTTTACAACATATACACCACTTCTCATTAAATGCCAGACACTCCTTGATACAATTTAAAGTTTTACATAGATTACACTTTTCAAAATCCAAATTAAACAGAATTTTTTCAAATGTTTCTGCTATATGTGATAAATGTCAGCATTTAGAAGCTAATCTAATGCATTCATTCACAAAATGTATAAAAATTACTAATTTTTGGATAGACATTTTTAGGATAATATCGAAGGTAGTTAATGCAAATCTGACTCCAGACCCAAAATTAATCATATTAGGAATATTAGAAATGGATCAACTACTAACAACACAGCAAATAATTTTTATTGGTTATAGTTTAATAATTGGTAAAAAACTAATACTAAGATTTTGGAAAGGTCCTACATCCCCCACAATCAAAATGTGGATTACAGAAATGTCGGGGACACTTCATCTGGAAAGACTAAAACTTGTCCTTTTCGACAAGCTAGATCAATTCAGAGGAATATGGTCTCCATTTATTGAATACTTAAAGGGTCAAGGTGGTCTGGTTCGAGGGCCTGACTGAAGCCTGAATGAAGGAATAGATGAAGAACTATATACAATAGACCACGGATATATCTCCAATGAAGAATATCTTGCTTAATACTCCACTCATTTTATCGATTTTCTACTTCTATTTTATTTATTTTTATTATTTCTCTTTACTATTTTCTTTCTGTTATAAAATAATAAAAAGTATAGAAGTATAAATAAGAACAACTGTAAACTTTAAAAATATTAAAAATGTATGTGACGAAAATTATGTTTCTTCTTTTTGATTTTATGTTATTCCTTCTTAATATGTATTTACTTCTAATAAAAATATTTTAACAAAAAAAAAAAAGAATTCTTCATCGACACTTCCATCTTCACCTTCGCCTTCTCGAAGCAAGCAGAACTTGTTTATTGATCTTATTAAAACACTGTTTTTAGTTTAAAGTCGTACTGTACCCTCCTCAAACCCATAACATCAGGCATGATACCCAGTATATAGTCCAAAACATAGAAGTCAAAAATGTTGATAGCATGAAACTTCTTCCTCCATGTCCGATCAACTAATTGATGTTGTAACAACAATGATAAAGTGTGAAAATCCTTCGAGAGAATAACAGGATTTTTAGCAATAATGTTCACTAGAGAGACTCTAGCTCTTTGATCCATCTCTTATCACTTAAGAAGCAGTTCGCTGTCAGTTCTCCAGAAACATCATCTGCAGGATTATCTTTTTTGTCAACATATTTCAATTGTGCAACATTAGTAACTCCCAATGCTCTTTCCATTGGAAAATTGTCTTTGTCCAAATCCAACTCTCTGGTTTCTTTGGCTCTATCATTTGGTGGAATGCTTTTACAATTGTTGCTTTGAAAGCGTGAATCGTCTCTTATTGCAAAGGGAAGTCAGATGTTTTACAATTTGAATTGCATCCTGCTCTGTAGACATGGATTTTAAGCAATCATCCATGTAGAAATAATTCTTCAAAGAGATCTTTCAAGAAATTTAGTATTCTCGCCAAACTTGCATTTCAAATTCTGGATTATTAATCTTACGATGATTATTCGGCAGACTAACACTTTCTTGTTTGATAGGTAAGTCCCGACAATAGTGTCCGTCAATCTTTACTGAGTAGTTCATAATATCCACGAACTTTAACTCTTCTCTGGACATTTCTTCAGATTCCTTATTGGTACTTTCATTGAAGTCATGATTGTATTGCTTAATCACCAGCTTTTCTAATTTATCAGTAGATATTTGATAAACAGCAATGGTAAGGTAGTTCTTCTGATTCACGTTTTCGTTATTCCTTCTCAAGGATCCATAGATAACCCATCCAAGTCGGGTTTTTGCAGAATACATTCCATCACCTTGGCTCCTCACAATCTAGGTAATAGGTTTCAATGCCTTCAAAACATTTGTTCCGATAAGTGGGTCAACACTAGAATTTATGATAGATATTTTGACATCCTTCAGGTAAGGCCATTGTTTCAAGTCTTCATGTCTGGATATATTTTGACAACCAACAGGAATGGTTTCATGTGTAAGCACTTCGGATATTGGTATAAAATTATCTTCATCCAGAATGGATATCTCCATACTTATAATGTAATGACTCATGCTCTCTTTATCTTTATTCTGCAGTGAATCGTCCGATCAGCAGAGAAGATTATTGGCTGCAACCTTCCCTCCATTGATGAACTGTACACTGCAAGGGCCAGGAAGCGAGCGGGCAAGATCATCTCTGACCCCTCTCACCCTGGCCACAAACTCTTTGAATCACTTCCCTTTGGAAGGTGACTCCGGACTGTCAAAGCTGTCACAGCCAGACATAAAAACAGTTTTTATCCACAATTAGTTGCTCTACTATTATAGTGGTAGCAAAATTGCTTCTCTTAGTCCCTGATCTTTCTTCAGTCTTGGTAAAGGTAGAATCTTTGTTATTTGCAATTGGTTTATGATCTTCAATAGTCCCGTGGTGTGGCTCTATCATGTACCATATTTCCTTGTCCAAGAAATGCACCAGGTCTGGTAGCCTGGCTACTCGCTTCCTCTCCAATATTCCGCCTGCTTCATCTCTCCACTTTTCTCTCAGTCTTCTGGGCAGCTTACTCATGATGACTCTAGTATTACTTGAAAGGTTTGTTTCCTCCACGTGGCTGAGATTTTTCATCGAGCTGCAACAACCTCTAAGAAAAATTGCATAATCACTCAATGCCTCCCCATCTTCTGGCTTGATTTCTTTCCAAGCATGGGCCTTCTCCATGTATGCGTTAGCAATTCTCTGTTCATTACCAAAATGTTCTTTAAGTAACCTTCTTGCCTCTTTACAGCCTTGCTCATTTTGAGGCTCAGGCTCATTTTGCCAACTTTCAACAAGTACCTTAACACTTCCACTTGTGTACTTCACCAGAAATTGTAAGCGCTCCTTTTCATCCGTAATTTTTGTTTCTAATATATCTTCAAATGCCCTTATGAAAGCTTCATACTGCAAAGGATCTCTATCATATGTAGGAATTTCTGCTGATGGTATAATGAGAGAAGTATTTTGTCGAGTTATGATCTGGTTGAATTCAGCTTGCCTATTCACCAATGCCAATAATCCATCCTGATAATCTTGGCTTGGTGCCAATGGACAATAGGCAGGCCTCTGTGACTCAAACTGGCTTGCTCGGGCCTGTACATCAGGCCTCGGAAAACCGTAGTCCGCTATTGGTTTGTCCCAAGCCTCTCCAGTGGCTCCATAAGTAGTTTGTTTCGATCTAGCACCCGTTTGCTGAGATGAAATTTTACCCATCTTGCTCTATTCCAATGGGTATTCAAAGCCGTGAAATCCGGTGGACCTTGATTGTGGATTGATCCAACTGCTGACTCACTTGGAGCCGTTTTTCCTCTTGGTCCAGAGTTCATCGTCTTCGATGCTCTAGAGCTGCATCGTGAACCCTCACTTTCCAATATCTCCTTCTTTGATTTGACCATCGCCATCTTTGTGTCTAGTTCCAGCTGTTCTTTTTGTCGCCTCATCTGCTCCTTTTGTCGCCTCATCTCTTCTTCTTGTCGCGTTATCTCTTCTTTCATCTGTTCTTCTCATCGCCTCATCTGTTCTTTTTGTTGTGTCATCGCTTCTTTCATCTGTTCTTCTTCTTGCTCAATCTCATGTTTCTTCTTCAAGGCATCAGCTTCTATTGAAAGAGCAGCTAGATCAGCTTCAACTCCCAATTGTTCAGAAACCCTTGATACCGAAGTGGCTAAAGAACCAGATTTATGTCCTGATCTTCGTGTAGATAGGTTCTAGATACTATCTTGTGGTATAGTCTCTCCTTCCATTTCGGCACCTTGTTGCATCGCACTTCCAGCTGTTGAGCGCATAAATTGTGGTATAATTTCAAATAACCACTCCACTGCCTCATCCGTGAAACAATTGAATATCTCCACCCTTGCTTCCCACCACTGGGTGTGTCTTTCGCATTAGTCCAGAGGCGGCTGTGAATACAGCAGCATCTTTTGTTTCTCTCCAACCTCCTGGCAGAGGTTCCATAGTTGGCTCAGATTAGATTCTACTTTGATTGTGTTCTTAACTGATTCCATTTGTTTCTTCTGTTTCTCAATTGATTTGGTAACCTGTTCCCATAACTTGTTTCTCTCCTTCTCGGTTTCTTTCAGGTAGGCAGCCTGGGTATTATCTGCATCTTCTCGATACATGATTTTTCTGTAGCTTTCAATTGACTCGTTAACTTGTTCCCAAATCAAGTTTTCCTCCTTCTTGGTTTCTTTCAGGTAGGCAGCTTGTAGTTGACTGAGCTTGACTTTGCCAACTTGTGGTTCCTCTGATGTCTCTATTCTATCATCTTCTTGCTCCATGAATTTAAACAGGTCTTAGCAGATTAGGCAAGTCGTTAAATTGAAAGAACAAGGACTTCTTCTATCTGCTTTAGTCTTGTTGATAAATATCGGGTGTTGTTTTGATAACAATTTCTGTAGAACAATAACAAATTGGATTTTCAGACAACATCCCTCAAGTTAATAATGACGTTCGTTCAAAAGGAATGTGTATTATCTTGACCAAAACAATCCAAGGTCGGACATCTGGATTTCTCCAGGCAAAGTGGAAAAACACTTTATTGACTCTCTTCCAAGCCAGCAGAACAAGCTTCATTTAACCTTATAGAAGCCATTCAAAATTAAAGCTTTCCAGCTTCAATTCAAAAGGAATGTCAATTTCTTTTTGTTTCACTTTAGTCATTTATTGCTTTTTTGCATACACAAATGAAACACAAATATAACGACGAAACATACAACAATGCAGTGAAACGTGCAACAGTGCAGCGGGGGGCTCAGTTTACAATTAATGATGCAGTATACAGAACTATTTTCTTATTAAAACATTTTCCAATAACTTACATTATTGTCAATAACATTATACAGTGATGATGTCTTTATTTCCATACCTAATCCATTTTTCCCATTTTCTGTTAAACTCCTCTTCTTTCACACTTAGAGAATATGTCATTTTCTCCATGACAAATATTTTCTGTACTATGTCTAACCATTGTCTAAGTCTGGGTGTGTCTGCTCCAAGCCAGTTTCTTGTAATGGCCTTTCTGCCAGCTGTGAGTAGGATTTTAACCAAATAATATCTTCCTTCAGCACCACTGTATTTATGTTACCCAGATATAAAATGGAACACTTCTTGGAGACTAATATCTCCTTTAATTCTGAATTTAATTCTGAATTAGAAATAAACCTTAATGTTTTTTGATGATACGCATTAACTATCACTTCTATCACTGGATTCTTATCTTCTAGTGCCTCCCTTTTAACTTTTTTATTGTAATAATCTCTCAGTTGGAGGTATCTAAACAAGTCTTGGTTCCGAAGTGCAAATCTATCCTTCAAATCTTGAAAACTTCTTAGGTCTCCATTTTTAGTAACAGTACAAAATGCAATCATTCCTTTCTTCATCCACTCTTTAAATGTTGAGTCATACATCCCTGGTTTAAATTCATTATCCAAAGCTTTCCATCATAAAACTTTTTGTCGTTTATTCAGTTTAAGTTGTCTGGTAAGAGTGAACCATGTTTCTAAAGCAAATATCGTTATTGGATCGATTATACTCCTGATATGTCCAGGAAGCGCTTTTTCTCCCAAGAGTGTTTGGATGTGGAAGTCAGGGATATATGTCTCAATCTCTTTCCACCTATCTATATAGCTGTACTCACACCAATTAATTAGTGGTCGAAGTTGGGCTGCATAGAAATATATCCTAAAATTTGGAAGTGCCATTCCACCTTTGTCCTTTGGCAACTGGAGTGCACTGTATCGAATTCTGGCAATTTCTACTCATGATTTCATGATAATGTCTTCAATCTTCAGATAAGGTCATGTAGATAAACCTCTAGACCACCTCTGGTCTACAGTTCCTCTTCTGGCCAAAACCTCTATCGAGATCCAAGCCAAGTCTACTGTCCCTCGGGATGCGGCTCTCACCTCCTGTCAGAGGAAACCTTCGACTTTATGTTGCGGCAGATTTTTATATTGTTCAAGAGATTATTCCCTCTAGCCACTTAAGAGACCACATGGTTTTAGGAGAATGTTGTAATATGCATGTGAGCTCTCCGTGAGCTTCAGAGCTTCACAACAGATAAATCTTCATAACACAGCCTTTTGATTAACAGTTTCTTATTTGTTAAAGAAAAACAATAAGATATTCATCTGACATTCTTCTCTGACTGGTACACTTTAATCTTCATCAAACTCCAGCATATCGCTTTTAAATGTTAGAAAGCTCCTCATGTCTCGGCAAAACTCCACATGGTCGATGGGTGTTCCTTCACCATGTAGCTTCGAGCTAAACTAAAACTAAGCTTCTGCGCAAGAAACCCAGTAGCAAAGACGCCCCTGACTATATAATAAATCCCACCCACATAATTACGGGCAGTCTAAAATTTAAAGACAAATGCCACAATTAATGACACACAAAATAAGCCAAATGGCCACTACACCAGGAATGAATAAAAAATAAACTCACTTCCACCATCTTTCTTAATGGTTGACATCTCAGAAATTATGGCAGCCACAAGGCATTTATTCAGCATGCACAATTTCAAAACAAGACCATGACAATAACTTTAACAAATACATTTAGAAAGGCATATGGTTATGATTATAGTGATGGAAAAAATCTAGTTAATGATAATGGTAGAAGAAGAGGTGAGTTGAGGCAAACAGGATTGGATTTGAGCACATTATCAATTCAATCATCTCTGATCCACGTCAACAATTGCCAATGTCATATTTTCCAATGAACCAAGATTAAGATGAGCCAGCCTGAAATTACTGTCACAGACAGCTATGGTGAGCAACATTCTCCTCTGAGAGTGTATTGTTAATATCTTTCAAACTATGAATAAAATGGCTGTAGTTGGGCTGTAAAACTTGAGCCCAATTTCTCAGTGTTGGATCAGTGTTAAGAGTGCCAGTTTTGTTGTGAAGCTGTATGAGGAGGGGTATAATAAGGGTGGCATAGCAGCACACCCATAAAGGCCAGGACAAGTGTTAGGCAGGTATTTTAATAGCACCACGATCGACTCTATTTTAAACAGTCCTCACCTGAACACATACCTTACTTTTCTGGGCTTTTCGCCATTCTTTCTGTGGTAGCTAGCCGCATACAGCAGTTTCCAACTTCTGCAACAATGCAGCAGCTCCGGAAATTCACCACTGCAGGGAAAAGGGAAAAGTAAAATATTATTCACCTTGTCAATGTGCTCAACATCTATCCCCAGGAACGAATAAAGAGAACCTCACTTCCACCAGATTCCTCCCACATTTCCAAGAAATCTTCTTCTTCTTCTTCTTCTTCTTGCGTATGGTGTCCACAGCCTAAAGTTGTAGATCAAGGGTAGATATCCAGGCCAGGATAGCATCATTTACTGGATGGATGGCTTTGGTGCCACCAGGGAAAAGCCTCTGTGTGCAGTCATTCACAATGTGTGGGATGGTCTGGGCTGGATGTCTGCAGTCGCAAGCAGGGCTCTCTGTCATCCCCCACTTATGCAGGTGATGGGCTGTTCTTGCATGGAGGGTGCAGATTCTGTTCAGGGTTAGCCATTGCTTGCAATGGAGGTCAACCCCGGTGGTTTCACTGTGGGGTCTGTGGTGATCTCTCCGTTGTTGGTGTTGGCATCTTTCCAGGCTCTGCACCACTCAGGCTTGGAGTCAAAGTTTTCCAGTGATTAAACAGAAGACCAGAAGGGTTTGCAAAACTTCAGGTGCATGTTGGGCAGATTGTTCAAGTCAACGTGGATGGGAAGGTCAAGGTTAACCTCGATGGTGCACCAAACTTTCAACATCCTCTCCCTTCTGCCTATGCTGGGAGAGGCAATATAAGAGAGGATGGAGCCACTGCAAAGGTGTTGACTTAAGCGTCTCTGTGATGACCCATTGCAGAGTTAAGGACAGTGTCAACTCCTTTGGTGTGGCAGCTATTAGCCCAACTGTTGACGTTTAAAATAGCTAATAGTCAGCTATTAGCCCAAACTAGCGGCACAGCTAGTAGAGCTGCTGCGTCGGAGACCAGGGTTCAATCCATCACAAGTGCTGTCTGTGTGGCGTTTGCACATTTTCTCTATGACTGCATGGGTTTCTTCCAGCTGCTCTGGGTTCCTCCCCATTTCAAGGTGTGCAAGTTGGTAGATTAATTGGCTACTGTAAATTGCCCCTATTGGTGGGAGATTGGTGAAATAGGTCAAGATGTGGGGTAAATAAAAGGAAAATGGGATTAATGCAGGATTAGTGTAAAGCTTCCCACTGCTTTTAAACGTCAACTTTGCCTACAAGCGGTGGAGCAGAGTGCAAGGTTATCCTGGGACCGTGGCGTGTGTATACAGCTTGATACACCTACAGCTGTTGCTTCTTCCCACATTAAGCTGTCGTCCGTGCCATAACTCCTGCTCTAGAAGTGTTTTCGTACTTTTGTACAATGACTTCTAGCTCTGGGTGATTCAATGGTCAGCTCCTAGTTGAAATCCGGTGTCCTCATTTCATTTAACACTGTCAGTTTCCACAGGATCACAATACTCATTAAATTAAAACATAAAAGATTTATAGTTCAAATGCACACACACTCTTTCAGAAAGTACATATTGTACCAATGGGAAACAAGTGCAGGTCCCTATGAAGTACCGCTTCAGTACAGAGTTTTATGGTCAAATCCTTTTTCAACTATAACCTCTGAATGTGTTTTATTACTTTAAAACTGTAAAGACACTGCATTCCCCCAACCCACAGCATAGAAAAGGTCAACAGAGCGAAACTGTTGACTCAAATCTCTTCACCAAACCTACTGGACTGGATGAGTTCTGGCTTTCCTGTTTTGCAAAAACACCCTCTCTGAGTCTGTGACCGGGAACATTTCATCCACATATAAAATGTGAAAATTGTGCTTTACTATGTATGACAGTAATTAATGTTTCAAAGGTACTTTATTGTCACATGTACCGAGGTACAGTGACATTTCTTCTTTGCGTACATTTCAGTAAAAATATTATTATACACAAGAACAATCATAGTTAAATACATGTGTATAGGAATAGTACACTGAGACAGTAAACAAGAAGTACATGGAGACAGTATACCCATTTGTTTTGATGAATGATATTGTTATTTTGTGTCCACCTAATGAACTTTGTCCATGGATAAATGCTGTGTTTGTTTCTCAAAATCACGAATGTGAAATAACATAAATTGACACAAAACCTAAGTCTATGTGTGGCTCGTGCATCAGACTCGTGAGCCACACTCGATCCCACAAGACATGAGACTGTGCAACCATGCTATTGTCATCTACGATGGGCCACCAATCCCTGGTTGGTGTGGACTTGGTGGGCCGACGTTTCCACGTTATATCTCTAAACTAAATTAAACTATTTCTGGTCAACGTCATTTTAATATTGGTTTAAGAGCAAACAAAGTAAGAACAGAAGTACACCACTCGATATTCAAATTCACTGTACCACTTAACAAGTTCCCAAATGATCTAATTATAAACTTCATTCCTGTCCAAGTAATCATTCAGAACTTGGCTTCTCAATAATATCTTTTTCTGCCTCAATAGCTTTGAAAGACTCAGCTACCACTGCCCTCGCAGGAAGGGAGTTCCAAAGACGCATCATGTTCAATGCATTCTTGATCTGAGCTTTGACGACAAATGTATGATCTCAGTAGCTGCCTTATTACATTTCTTTATCTGTGGGTTGCTAAGGGAGAATATTTTAAATGTGTTTGCTTTGTTATGCAAACAATCTAATCTGTAAAACCTTGATGTTAAGTCGAGATTTGCAACCACTCCTGTGCAGCAAGAGGTGGAATAGGCTACGTCACATCTACAAAGAGAACAGGGCCTCGTGAGCAGAGAGTCCTATTCCACCCATAAAGGCCAGGACAAGTGTTAGGCAGCTATTTTAATAGCACCACGATCGACTCTATTTTAAACAGTCCTCACCTGAACACATACCTTACTTTTCTGGGCTTTTCGCCATTCTTTCTGTGGTAGCTAGCAGCATACAGCAGTTTCCAACTTCTGCAACAATGCAGCAGCTCCGGAAATTCACCACTGCAGGGAAAAGGGAAAAGTAAAAAATTATTCACCTTGTCAATGTGCTCAACATCCATCCCCAGGAACGAATAAAGAGAACCTCACTTCCACCAGATTCCTCCCACATTTCCAAGAAATCTTCTTCTTCTTCTTCTTGCGTATGGTGTGCACAGCCTAAAGTTGTAGATCAAGGGTAGATATCCAGGCCAGGATAGCATCATTTACTGGGTGGATGGCTTTGGTGCCACCAGGGAAAAGCCTCTGTGTGCAGTCATTCACAATGTGTGGGATGGTCTGGGCTGGATGTCTGCAGTCGCAAGCAGGGCTGTCTGTTATCCCCCACTTATGCAGGTGATGGGCTGTTCTTGCATGGAGGGTGCAGATTCTGTTCAGGGTTAGCCATTGCTTGCGATGGAGGTCAACCCCGGTGGTTTCACTGTGGGGTCTGTGATGATCTCTCCGTTGTTGGTGTTGGCATCCTTCCAGGCTCTGCACCACTCAGGCTTGGAGTCAAAGTCTTCCAGGGATTTAACAGAAGACCAGAAGGGTTTGCGAAACTTCAGGTGCATGTTGGGCAGATTGTTCAAGTCAACGTGGATGGGAAGGTCAAGGTTAACCTCGATGGTGCACCAAACTTTCAACATCCTCTCCCTTCTGCCTATGCTGGGAGAGGCAATATAAGAGAGGATGGAGCCACTGCAAAGGTGTTGACTTAAGCGTCTCTGTGATGACCCATTGCAGAGTTAAGGACAGTGTCAACTCCTTTGGTGTGGCAACTATTAGCCCAAACTGTTGAGCAAAACCCGGCTGTTGAGTAGACTAGGGCGAAGCTTGTGGTACGGAGGGTGTGTGCATTGGATCCCCAGCTGTTGCCTGCACGTTTCCTGACGAAGTTGACCCTTGCTTGTAGTTTATTAGCCATCCTCTTCAGGTGTTCACGATAGGTGAGGGTGCGATCCAGGGTGAATCTGAGGAACATGGGGAATTATTCATTCTTCACTGGCTTACCACAAAAGGACATTCGGAGCTTTGCATTGGCGCGCCGATTACTGCGGTGAAAGGCAGCGGCAGTTGTCTTAGATGGGTTATGGCGAAATCGCCAGAAGGTGAAGTACTCCTCTATCCCCTTCAAGTCTTGGGTTAGGACTGTGCAGCCACGTAAATCCAAGAAATGCAAGTTTGTGATTTATGTGCTTCTAGTGGGTAGGTGAGTGGTGAAATAGATCAAAATGTGGGGCAATTAGAAAATAAATAGGATTAGTGTAGATGGGTGCTTGATTCACATTGTCGACTTGATTGGCTGAGGGTCTGTTGTCGTGCTGCATCTCTCTGTGAGCCTGGAGTACATGGCACCTGGCCTGTGACATCACACACCACATTGGTCTGAAGAAGGGTCTCGACCCGAAACATCACCCATTCCTTCTCTCCAGAGATGCTGCCTGTGCGGCCTGGCTTGCTAAGTTACTCCAGCATTTTGTGTCTACCACATTGATCCCTTCCCAACCAAGAGACAAGAGTTTAATCATCATATGTACCAAAAACAGAACAATGAAATTTTACTTGCAGCTGTGTAATAGGTCTATAAACACAGTACTCATAGATAACATGCAGAACAAAAAGAAAAGTTTAACAATTTTAAGAAAATTGTATTGGTACAAAACAAATTGCTATATTTAAGAGTGAGTTGGATGTGGCCCTTGTGGCTAAGGGGATCAGAGGGTATGGAGGGTATGGAGAGAAGGCAGGTACGGGATACTGAGTTGGATGATCAGCCATGATCATATTGAATGGCGGTGCAGGCTCGAAGGGCTGAATGGCCTACTCCTGCACCTAATTTCTATGTTTCTATGTTTCTAAATGCTCAAAGTCCATAGTGCAACGAAGGGACTTTGAGGTTCGTAGTTTTGTTGTCGTTTGTAGTATTCAGCAGTCTACTGGTTATTGGGAAGAAATGGTTCGTGTACATGAAGATCACGGTTTTCAGACTCCAATGCCTTCTTCCTGATGGCAGAAGTGAAATGAGAGTGTGGCAACAATGGTGTGGGTACTTGATGATGGTGGCTGCTATTTTGAACCAGCTCCTCCTCTAGATCCCTTCAATGGTGGGTGGGGAGGTCAGTAACCATGATGGACCAAGCAGTGTCCACCACTTCTTGTAATTTTCTTCATTCCTGGGTTTTTTAGATGCTGAACCAGGCTATGATGCAACTAGTCAATATGCTCTCTACCATACACCCGTTGGAAATCAGGGAGAGTATTCTTTAATATACTTAATATCCTTAATCATCTATGGAAGTAAGAGGCATTGATGGGCTTTCTTTCTGACTGCATTAACAAGCTGAGTCCAGAACAGATCTTCAGAGATATGCATGCCCAGATCTGCACTCTCTCCACCACCAATACCTCGATGAAGAAAGGTTTGTGAATCCTCAGCCTATCTCTTCTAAAGAGAACAATTGGCTCCTTGGTCTTACTGACTATGAGAGCTAAGTTATTCTGGCACCCTCCTGCATTCTGACATTGTTACCTATGATTCGTCCAAAAATGGCAGTGTCTTTACGAATTTAAAGATGAAGTTGGAACTGTGTCCAGACACACAGCATGGTAAAGAGTGAGTGGAACAGTGGACTGAGCATTAATTGTTATTGAGGAGGAAGTGTTGGTGCCAATTTGTACCTATTGTGTTGTGAGGAATTTGAGGATCCACTTGCAAAGCGATGTGCAGAGACCTGGTTCCCTGAGCCTCGTACCATACTTGGAGGGAATGATGGTGTTGATCACTGAGTTGTAGTTGATGGATAACAGCCTGATGTAAGTGTTCTTATTGAAGAGTAGTTTGGAGCAGTGGCGAGCCAACCAGTGAAGAACAGCCTCATCCCCATTGCTATTAGACTCCTGCAGCAATTACCTCTTTCACACTCTTTTCCTGAGGTGATGTATATTTATTCTCAACATGGTCTCATATGGTTCTTTCATTATTGCATTTCCAGAGTTTATTTTGCTCCACCAAAGGTTGTACTGCAATCTTTGCACTATTCTGCTGTTTTACATTTCTTGTATTTATTGATGTACCAATCATTGCCAAATACTGCTTACTTTTGAATTTCATGTGAACATGGAACTTCATTGCACCCTGGTATATATAACAATAAACTAATCTGAATTTGCCCAACTGAAATTTGCTCCATAAAATTACACAATAGCACCACCTCTGTACCCTTAATGCCTTACACAACTTTAACTCCTAATGCAAACGATCTCATAAAGCATGAATCTGATACCAGCAATCACTTGAAAGAGGCTGTGGCCATCTTTACGGATGATCAATTCAATCTGCACCCCCTTTCATGATGCCCTGAGCTTAGTTCCAAGCAGAATTTTTAATAGAAAAGAAGTCTTACCTCTGACAATTGATGCAGCTACCTCTCCCTCAATGGTATTATTTATACATAAGCTCATACACGCACACGACATTTAATTTATTTGGTTTTCCTCAATTTTCGCAAGAAGGTTTCTTTAATGGGAATGAACTGAATTCCTAACAGGTTCTTAATCTGTTGAATACTTATCTGAGAATGAGATTATGAGAATGAAGGTGAGTAAACTGTGAATTTTTTACTTTTTTTTTTTCGGGAATTACTCTGGTTGATAAACAATTTTAAAAGTCTCTTCGGAGAACCTCCTACTGTTGCTTGTGGCACGCTGGGGCAGAAGGACAATTTATGGTCAATGTTGTTTAAATATTGGTTTAAGAACAGGAGTATACCACTGGACCCTCCAATTCACTGTGTAAGATCATGGGTGATCTAATTGCAACCTAAAGACTGCTTTCCTGTCTAGGGTGTATTTAACCACTTGGCTTCTCAAAGATTTATCTCTCAGGAAAAAGGGTATGATCAATAAACACTGACCTTGTTGAAATGTCCAACAACCATCCCCGGGGAATGAATAAAGAGAAACTCATTTCCACCGAGTGACACCAATCCCATATTGCCACCTCTCCTGTTGGTAGTCATGTCAGAAATAATGTTCATGACAACCACGCTAGTCAGCATGTACTACATCCAAACAGAACCGTGACAATAACTTCAGTGACCAAATTTAGAAAGGCATGACCATATCATTATATTTGTGGGAGAAGTCGAGTAAGGAGCTGTTTGGTCTCTCTATGTCCTGTTGCAAGCAAATGATAATGCTATAAGAGGAGATGGTATAAGAGGTATGATGTGACAAATAGGATTGGATTTGAGTCACATTATCACTTCAATCTTCGCTGATCCACAAGTAGTCTTTGGTTCCATGGTAGCCAGGTCTACAATTGTTAACATCATCTTCCCCAATCAACCAAGGTTAAGACTGGTCAGCTCAATTTTACTGTTACAAGCAGGTGTTCCAATCAACCTTCCTCTCTGAGACTATTATTAATGGGTTTCAAATTGTAAATAAAACAGCTCTAGATGTTAAATAATGCAGATGTCGGTAAGACTTAAGATCAATTCCCGAGTGCATGATCAGTGTTAAGAGTGCCATTTTGGTTGTGAATCTGTATTAGGTGTGATATCATAAGGATGGCATATTGACACAGCTAGTAGAGCCATCTTCGGTGTGGAGTTTCCGCTCAAAAGCGGGACAACATTGGGATCTGGTGTACGGCAATCAATGGCCGGTGATGGGCTGAAAGCCTGTTTCTGTGCTGTATCTTCCCTGCTATTAAGTTATTTATAGTGCAAATGCACACACACTGTTTCGTAAAGTACACCATGTACTATTGAGAAACAAGTGCAGCTTCCTATGAAGTTTCACTTCAGTACAGAGTTTTATGTGGTATTCCTTTTCCAACTCTACGCCTCTGAGTGTGCTGTATTGAAGGTGAAATCCCATTTTAGATAGCCCTTACTATAAGAGTACAGTTTCACTTTATAGAACAGATTTGTAATTAAACTATTACTTCTGTGGTGTGTTTTAAATTTGTTTGTAATTAATTAATATTTCTCAGGGAAAATACTGGTAGATAAACATATGTGAATACATAGGTTAACATGTGATGAGCGTTTGTCGGCACAGGGCCTGTACTCACTGGAGTTTGGAAGAATGAGGGGGACCTTAATGAAATGTACAGAATAGTGAAAGACTTGGATAGAGTGGATGCAGAGAGGATATTTCCACTAGTTGAAGAGCCTAGGACTAGAGGTCATAGCCTCAGAATCAAAGGACGTTCTGATAAGAAGGAGATGAGGAGGAATTTATTTAGTCAGCGGGTAGTAAAACTATGGAATTCCTTGCCACAGAAGTCTGTGGAGCCCAAGTCAGTGGATATTTTTAGATAGATTCTTGATTAGTTTGGGTGTCAAATGTTATAGGGAGAATTAGGGGACTCTATAGTTAGGGGGTCAGATAGGCGATTCTGTGGACGCAGTCAGGAGACCCGGATGGTAGTTTGCCTCCCTGGTGCCAGGGTCCGGGATGTGACTGAACGTATCCAAGATATCTTGAAATGGGAGGGAGAGGAGCCAGAGGTCGTGGTACATATAGGTACCAATGACATAGGTAGAAAAAGAGAGGAGGTCCTGAAAGGAGAATTTAGGGAGTTAGGAAGAGTGTTAAGGAGAAGGACCGCAAAGGTAACAATCTCAGGATTACTGCCTGTGCCACGCGACAGTGAGAGTAGGAATGGAGCAAGGTGGAGGATAAATGCGTGGCTAAAGGACTGGTACAGAGCGCAGAGATTTAAGTTTCTGGATCATTGGGACCTCCTTTGGGGAAGGTGTGACCTGTACAAAAAGGACGGGTTGCACTTGGACCCGAGGGAACCAATATCCTGGCGGGGAGATTTGCAAAGGCTACTGGGGAGACTTTAAACTAGATATTGTATTGGTACAAAACAAATGCTCAAAGTCCATAGTGACTTTGAGGTTCGTAGTTTTGTTGTCGTTTGTAGTATTCAGCAGTCTACTGGTTATTGGGAAGAAATGGTTCGTGTACATGAAGATCACGGTTTTCAGACTCCAATGCCTTCTTCCTGATGGCAGAAGTGAAATGAGAGTGTGGCAACAATGGTGTGGGTACTTGATGATGCTGGCTGCTATTTTGAACCAGCTCCTCCTCTAGATCCCTTCAATGGTGGGGAGGTCAGTAACCATGATGGACCAAGCAGTGTCCACCACTTCTTGTAATTTTCTTAATTCCTGGGTTTTTTAGATGCTGAACCAGGCTATGATGCAACTAGTCAATATGCTCTCTACCATACACCCGTTGGAAATCAGGAGAGTATTCTTTAACATACTGAATATCCTTAATCATCTATGGAAGTAAGAGGCATTGATGGGCTTTCTTTCTGACTGCATTAACAAGCTGAGTTCAGAACAGATCTTCAGAGATATGCATGCCCAGATCTGCAGTCTCTCCAACACCAATCCCTCGATGAAGAAAAGTTTGTGAATCCTCAGCCTATCTCTTCTAAAGAGAACAATTGGCTCCTTAGTCTTACTGACTATGAGAGCTAAGTTATTCTGGCACCCTCCTGCATTCTGACATCGTTACCTATGATTCGTCCAACAACGGCAGTGTCTTTACGAATTTAAAGATGAAGTTGGAACTGTGTCCAGACGCACAGCATGGTAAAGAGTGAGTGGAACAGTGGACTGAGCACTAATTGTTATTGAGGAGGAAGTGTTGGTGCCAATTTGTACCTATTGTGTTGTGAGGAATTTGAGGATCCACTTGCAAAGCGATGTGCAGAGACCTGGTTCCCTGAGCCTCGTACCATGCTTGGAGGGAATGAGGGTGTTGATCACTGAGTTGTAGTTGATGGATAACAGCCTGATGTAAGTGTTCTTTTTTGAGGAGTAGTTTGGAGCAGTGGCGAGCCAACCAGTGAAGAACAGCCTCATCCCCATTGCTATTAGACTCCTGCAGCAATTACCTATTTCACACTCTTTTCCTGAGGTGATGTATATTTATTCTCAACATGGTCTCATATAGTTCTTTCCTTATTGCATTTCCAGAGTTTATTTTGCTCCACCAAAGGTTGTACTGCAATCTTTGCACTATTCTGCTGTTTTACATTTCTTGTATTTTTTGATGTACCAATCATTGCCAAATACTGTTTACTTTGTGAATTTTATGTGAACATGGAACTTCATTGCACCCTGGTATATATAACAGTAAACTAATCTGAATTTGCCCAACTGATATCTGCTCCATAAAATTACACAATAGCCCAACCTCTGTACCCTTAATGCCTTACACAACTTTAACTCCTAATGCAAACGATCTCATAAAGCATGAATCTGATCCCAGCAATCACTTGAAAGAGGCTGTGGCCATCTTTACGGATGATCAATTCAATCTGCACCCCCTTTCATGATGCCCTGAGCTTAGTTCCAAGCAGAATTTTTAATAGAAAAGAAGTCTTACCTCTGACAATTGATGCAGCTACCTCTCTCTCAATGGTATTATTTATACATAAGCTCATACACGCACATGACATTTAATTTATTTGGTTTTCCTCAATTTTCACAAGAAGGTTTCTTTAATGGGAATGAACTGAATTCCTAACAGGTTCTTAATCTGTTGAATACTTATCTGAGAATGAGATTATGAGAATGAAGGTGAGTAAACTGTGAATTTTTTACTTTTTTTTTTTCGGGAATTACTCTGGTTGATAAACAATTTTAAAAGTCTCTTCGGAGAACCTCCTACTGTTGCTTGTGGCACGCTGCGGCAGAAGGACAATTTTTGGTCAATGTTGTTTTAATATTGGTTTAACAGGAGTATACCACTGGACCCTCCAATTCACTGTGTAAGATCATGGGTGACCTAATTGCAACCTAAAAGACTGCTTTCCTGTCTAGGGTGTATTTAACCACTTGGCTTCTCAAAGATTTATCTCTCAGGAAAAAGGGTATGATCAATAAACACTGACCTTGTTGAAATGTCCAACAACCATCCCCGGGGAATGAATAAAGAGAAACTCATTTCCACCGAGTGACACCAATCCCATATTGCCACCTCTCCTGTTGGTAGTCATGTCAGAAATAATGTTCATGACAACCACGCTAGTCAGCATGTACTACATCCAAACAAAACCGTGACAATAACTTCAGTGACCAAATTTAGAAAGGCATGACCATATCATTATATTTGTGGGAGAAGTCGAGTAAGGAGCTGTTTGGTCTCTCTATGTCCTGTTGCAAGCAAATGATAATGCTATAAGAGGAGATGGTATAAGAGGTATGATGTGACAAATAGGATTGGATTTGAGTCACATTATCACTTCAATCTTCTCTGATCCACAAGTAGTCTTTGGTTCCATGGTAGCCAGGTCTACAATTGTTAACATCATCTTCCCCAATCAACCAAGGTTAAGACAGGTCAGCTCAATTTTACTGTTACAAGCAGGTGTTCCAATCAACCTTCCTCTCTGAGACTATTATTAATGGGTTTCAAATTGTAAATAAAACAGCTCTAGAAGTTAAATAATGCAGATGTCGGTAAGACTTAAGATCAATTCCCGAGTGCATGATCAGTGTTAAGAGTGCCATTTTGGTTGTGAATCTGTATTAGGTGTGATATCATAAGGATGGCATATTGACACAGCTAGTAGAGCCATCTTCGGTGTGGAGTTTCCGCTCAAAAGCGGGACAACATTGGGATCTGGTGTACGGCAATCAATGGCCGGTGATGGGCTGAAAGCCTGTTTCTATGCTGTATCTTCCCTGCTATTAAGTTATTTATAGTGCAAATGCACATACACTGTTTCGTAAAGTACACCATGTACTATTGAGAAACAAGTGCAGCTTCCTATGAAGTTTCACTTCAGTACAGAGTTTTATGTGGTATTCCTTTTCCAAATCTACGCCTTTGAGTGTGCTGTATTGAAGGTGAAATCCCATTTTAGATAGCCCTTACTATAAGAGTACAGTTTCACTTTATAGAACAGATTTGTAATTAGACTATTACTTCTGTGGTGTGTTTTAAATTTGTTTGTAATTAATTAATATTTCTCAGGGAATATACTGGTAGATAAACATATGTTAATATATAGGTTAACATGTGATGAGCGTTTGTCGGCACAGGGCCTGTACTCACTGGAGTTTGGAAGAATGAGGGGGGACCTTAATGAAACGTACAGAATAGTGAAAGACTTGGATAGAGTGGATGCAGAGAGGATATTTCCACTAGTTGAAGAGTCTAGGACCAGAGGTCATAGCCTCAGAATTAAAGGACGTTCTGATAAGAAGGAGATGAGGAGGAATTTATTTAGTCAGCGGGTAGTGAAACTATGGAATTCCTTGCCACAGAAGTCTGTGGAGCCCAAGTCAGTGGATATTTTTAGATAGATTCTTGATTAGTTTGGGTGTCAAATGTTATAGGGAGAAGGCAGGAGAATGGGATTGGGAACAACAGATGGATCAGCCATGATTGAATGGCGGTGTATACTTAATGGCCAAATGGCCTAATTTTGTTACTATCACTTATGACCTTATAATCAGATCATCAGTTCTGTTATGAAACTGATGTGATATCTCAAATGTAAGCAGCATGATATCTTTAATATGTGGGTAGATTTAAATGACCTTGGATTCCTCTCACATACACTAGTGAGCACATTTGGCGGTTCTGGGGTTAAATGTTACATTTTTGGTACTCGCCCAGGAAAAACAAAATGTTCCTCAAATAATCATTCCAGATGAAGCTGCGAGTGACTTACACTTCATTCAATCAGGTGCAGTGCATTCGGTGTTCACAATGTGGTCTTTACATTGGAGAAATGAAACGCAGATTAAGTGGTTGAATATATGTTTTTTTATTAGAGTATTTAGACAGTGAATTAGCAAACAAATATTATGGTAGCAATATTTCATGTTCAACAAGCATACATTATTAATATTATCAGGTGTATCATTTTGACTAATAGTTTTTTTTATAAAGAGAGGAGAACAGTAAGAAAAATAGAATAAAAGTCTGCATCAAAGAAGAAAATCATAAAGAAAGGAATAATTTACTATTAATACATCGTAGGAGATAAGATCAAGGAATATAAGATATAACTTTTCATCTATTCCTAAATCCAAGTTTCAGTTAGGGTTCCCTGCCAAACCATTCTACCCTTTTAAGTAATCAATGAAAGAAGACCATGTTCTAACAAAAACTTCTTGTTTGTCCATTAAGGCAAATCTGATTCTTTCCAGGTGTAGGGTCTCCGACATTTCTATAATTCACATTTTAATTGTGGGGGATATAGGGCCTTTCCAAAATTTTAATATTAATTTCTTCCCAATTATTATACTGTAGTCTAGGAAATTTCTTTGGCTTGTTGTAAGAGTTAAACTTTGTTCTGATGTTCCAAGTATTATTAATTTTGGGTCCGGATCCAGTTTAGTATTAATAACTTCAGAAGTTATTCTAAAAATCTCAGTCCAGAAATTCTTAATTTTTATACAATTTGCAAAGGTATGTGTTAAATTAGCCTCAAAATGTTGACATTTATCGCAGGTAGACGATATTTGTGGGAAGATTCTATTTAGTTTAACTTTGGAATAATGTAATCTATGTAAAACTTTAAATTGTATTAGAGCATGTCTGGAATTTAGCGAGCATTGATGTATGTATTGTAAACTTTTATCCCATAAATCTTTTGTTATGGATTGATTTATTTCATTTTCCCATGTGTCTCTATATGATTCCGTTGATGGTATCTCACTATCTAAAAGGGTGTTGTAAATATAAGTTATTAATTTTTCTGTGTTAGGATGCTTATTCAGACATTCATCTAAGATTTCTGGTTCCCTATTCCTATAATCTTGTGTATTTGACCTAACATAATCTCTGAGTTGTAAGTATCGAAAAAAAATATTTGAGTGTAACCCATAAACCTGTTGCAGTTCTTGAAATGAGAGATAAGTGCCTTTTCTGTAAAGGTGTTCCACCCTTTTGATTCCATAGTTTTTCCATTGTATAAAGCCTTTATCTAGTATGGAAGGTTTGAATAAGGGATTGTTTACAATAGGGAAATAGAGTGGTATATTATCCAGTTTTAGAGCCTTTTTAAGCTGTTTCCAGATTCGTATACCACTATATATTATAGGGTTTTCCCCATAAGTTTTTTTGTACAATTTTGTCGGTGAAAATATAATCGAACCGATTTCAAAAGGTAGACAATCCTCCTTTTCCATCCTTAACCATTCTGGTGTTGATCCATTTCTTCCAGCCAAAAATTCATGTTTTTAATATAAACTGCCCAGAAATAAAACAAAAAGTTTGGTAGAGCTAAACCTCCATTAATCTTTGATTTACATAAATGTTTTTTATTTATTCTATGATTCTTGTAGTCCCAGATGAAACTTGTAACAGTAGAGTCTACTTTTAAAAAAAAAGATTTTGGAATATATATCGGGATGGATTGAAATAGGTACAATAATTGCGGTAGAAAAATCATTTTTATAGCATTTATTCTACCGAACATTGAGATAGGAAGTGTTTTCCAGTATTGAATATTCTTATTTAGTTTATTCATTAAAGGTGGAAAATTTTATTTAAATAAAGAGCTATACCCCTTAGTTACATAAATACCTAGATATTTAAATTTTTTGTCAACTATTTTAAACGGTGATTGTTGTAGTATATGTATATTATGATCCGTTATTGACATGATTTCGCTTTTATTCCAATTAATTCTATATCCTGAGAAATGACCGAATTGAGTTATTAGATTTAATAAATTTGGAATACTAATTTCCGGCTTTGTAATATATATTAGTACATCATCTGCATATAGTGAAATTTTATTAGTTGTATCTTTAGTATTGTACCCATGTATTTCTGGATTATTTCTGACATTTTCTGCAAGTGGTTCAATTGCTAAGGCGAATAATAATGGAGATAACGAACATCCTTGTCTACAACCTCTGGAAAGATTAAATTTAGTTGATAACATTTGATTTGTTAGTATTCTATCTGTTGGGTTAGAATATAACAATTTAACCCATGCGCAGTACTTCTCTCCCAATTGAAATTTTTCCATCACTGAAAATAAATATGGCCATACTACTTGATCAAAGGCTTTTTCAGCATCTAGCGATATAATTAACCATATAACCATATAACCATATAACAATTACAGCACGGAGACAGGCCCTCTCGGCCCTTCCAGTCCGTGCCGACCATTTGTTTTCCCCTAGTCCCATCTACCTGCACTCAGACCATACCCCTCCATTCCCTTCACGTCCATATACCTATCCACTTTACTTTTAAATGTTAAAATCGATCCTGCCTCCACCACCTCTGCTGGAAGCTCATTCCACACAGCCACCACCCTCTGAGTAAAGAAGTTCCCCCTCACGTTACCCCTAAACTTCTGTCCCTTAATTCTCATGTCATGCCCTCTTGTTTGAATCTTCCCTACCCTCAATGGGAAAAGCTTATCCACGTCAACTCTGACCTATCCCTTTCTTCATTTTAAAGACCTCAATCAAGTCCCCCCTTAACCTTCTGCGCTCCAAAGAATAAAGACCTAACTTGTTCAACCTTTCTCTGTAACATAGTTGCTGGAACCCTGGCAACATTCTAGTAAATCTCCTCTGTACTCTCTCTATTTTGTTGACATCCTTCCTATAACTAGGCGACCAAAATTGTACACCATACTCCAGAATTGGTCTTACCAATGCCTTGTACAATTTTAACATTACTTCCCTACTCCTATATTTCAATGCTCTGATTTATAAAGGCCAGCACACCAAAGGCTTTCTTTACCACCCTATCTACATGCGATTCCACCTTCAGGGAACTATGCACAGTTATTCCTAGATCCCTCTGTTCCACAGCATTCCTCAATTCCCTACCATTTACCATGTACGTCCTATTTTGATTTGTCCTGCCAAGATGTAGCACTTCACACTTATCAGCATTAAACTCCATCTGCCATCTTTCAGCCCACTTTTCCAAATGGCCCAAATCTCTCTGTAGACTTTGAGAATCTACTTTTATTATCCACAATACCACCTATCTTAGTATCATCTGCATACTTACTTATCCAATTTTCTACCCCATCATCCAGATCATTGATGTACATGACAAACAACAGTGGACCCAACACAGATCCCTGAGGCACACCACTGGTCACCGGCTTCCAACCTGACAAACAGCCATCCACCATTACTCTCTGACATCTCCCATTCAGCCACTGTTGAATCCATCTTGCTACTCCGCCATTAACACCCAAAGATTGAACCTTCTGAACCAACCTTCCATGGGGAACCTTGTCAAAGGCCTTACTGAAATCCATATAGACAACATCCACTGCTTTATCCTCATCAATTTCCCTAGTTACCGCTTCAAAAAATTCAAGAAGGTTTGTCAAACATGACCTTCCAGGCACAAATCCATGTTGACTGTTCCTGATCAATGTTGACTGTTCCTGATCAATGTTGACTGTTCCTGATCAATGTTGACTGTTCCTGATCAGTGTTGACTGTTGACTGGTTGACTGTTCCTGATCAGTGTTGACTGTTCCTGATCAATGTTGACTGTTCCTGATCAATGTTGACTGTTCCTGATCAATGTTGACTGTTCCTGATCATGTTGACTGTTCCTGATAATTGCTAGATCTTCAATTAGCAATTCTGTTTGAATATATAATATTAAACAATCGTCTAAGATTATAAAATGAATGACGTTTAGGGATAAAACCTGTTTGATCAGGGTGTATTAATTTGTTAATTACTAAGCTCAATCTATTAGAAAGGATTTTAGTTAATATTTTCTGATCAGTATTTAATAGAGCTATTGCTCTATATGAGGCCGGGTCTTCTAGATCCTTATCAATTTTTAGGTATCAGTATTATTGTAGATTCATTTAAAGTTTCCGGGAGTTGCTGTTGAGTATAAACACATGTTTGTTATACAGAGCTTAGGCATCAGGGCCGCGGCCTTTCCATTTTTTTTTTTTTTTTTTTTTTTTTGTTTGTTTATTTTTGTTAGAAGGTAAGACGTCTGGTTACTTATACCTAATACATAATACAGTAGAATCAGAGAGAAAAGAGAAATCATTAGAAACAGAAAGTAAAAAAAAATTTTAAAGGACAGATAGAATTCAGAAATGATCTACCCTATCTCAAATTTTTGCCATTCAGGTTATGTTATGTGCACGGCGGCCTTGCCATTTTTTAAAGATCTACTTTGACTCTCAATGTACGTTTCAGAATCCACATTTTGAATGTTGGGCGTAGGTGCGTTTTTTTCCAAAATTTAAGTATAAGTTTTTTATTCGCTGTTATAAGACTTAAGAAAGGCTTCTTGAATATATTAGTTTACTTCCCCTCTTCCATTGATCCAAAGATAATCATTCAGTATTGGGGTTCAATTGCAGATCTAAGCCTTTATTAGTAGTTGTGCATTTTCTAATATAATCTATGTAAAATTTTAAATGCTTCATCATTTTCTATTAATAAATTTTTTTATCCCATCTATCGTTCGGAAGTTCCCAGTCTTCTAATGCTTCTGTCGTTGGTGTTTCTACTTTAGAATTATATTTAATAAGTAAGATAAAGATCTTGATTCTGCCTTTCTATTCATTTCCTTCCTCCATAGATCTGGGTTAAAGTTTGATACCTTGTATAATACTTTTTCAAATAATTCTTGAAAGTTATTTGAACTGTGTAATTGTTGGAATGATAAAAGTTTTCATTTCATACATATCTCACCAATCAAATATCTTTGGGTAAAGTTTTTAGGATGTTAGATTTTTTCCCATATTCTGTTCTTCGTATTATACTTAGGAATAAATTTTCTTCTTGTATATTTACCTTTTAAACGGGGAAAAAAAAAAAGAAAGAAGATCGCTTCCTATATAATAAGGGGAACCCCTCTTTCTCCAGTTGGGCGAACTGTCCTACCAGTGCCCAATAATAACAATAATTAGCATTCCCCCTGAATTTAGTTTGTGTGAATCTAATTGAAGAATTTCTATCAAGATCCAAATTCAAAATTTAATGTAATTGTTTATTCTTGTCGTTATGTTAATAATTCTGATAAAGTTTTATTAAAAAATTTCCTATTTGATTGTCAGAGTATATATTGTAAAACTCTGTCATTTACTTTGGGGATTGTTAGTATTTTCCCATCTATTATATTTACAAAAAGTATTAAAGTTTTTATTATTTGGTCAATATTTTTTTTAATTTATATTTCAATGCAGCTATTTTATTATGTTTTACCAATGAAGTGTGATCTTCCTTGCGTTTTCTATGTCTAATTGTCTTATTTTTTTTCCAATTCCAATGTCTGTTGTTTAGCTCTATATTTCTCTTTGTTAAGAAATGCCTGAGAGGAGATTAATACCCCTCGTGTAAATGCTTTGAATGTTTCCAGAGAAGGGAAGAGAGATTTCGGGATGGTCATTGACCTCGGGGGGGGGGAAGAACATATTAATCTGTTTTACAAGATATTCACAACATACCTGTTCTTTTTAAAATTTGAGGATAAGTCTCCATTGTGACTGTTTCTTGTCCATTCCATTTAGTTTATTCATAAACGTTAATGGGGCATGATCCAAAATTATAATATTATGATATTGTGATTTATAAGTAAATGGAATTAGCTTAGCGTCTACTAAGAAATAATCTACCCTTGAATAAGTTTTATGCATAGATGAGTAAAATGAGTATTCTCTTCCGGATGGGTTTTCAATTCTCCAGACATCTTTAATATTGGTATTGTTTATATATGAGTTTAAAATTTCACTTGACAGAGATTTTGACTTTCTCTGTGTTGATGATCTGTCTAAATATGGATCCAGTATACAATTTAAATCTCCACCAATTATGAAATTATTTTGTGTACATCCCGGAATAATATTCAGTATTCTCTTGAAAAACTATCAAAATTGGGTCCATATATATTAAGGAGAGTCACTTTTTTTGAATATAATTCACCTACTACTACGATATATCTACCATCAGTATCTTCTGTAGTTGATATATGTTTAAAAGGTATACCTTTACGAATTAGAATTGCAACTCCTCTAGATTTATGTGTGAATGAGGAATGATACGTTTGGGCAATCCATTTTATTTTCAATCTGTATTGCGCTTCCTTTTTAAGATGAGTCTCTTGGAGGAAAATTATGTCTGTTTTGAGCGATTTTAGGTGAGTTAATACTTTGCCTCTCTTAATGGGAATTAATGAATGTTAAGGGAATTCACTAATTCCCTTAACATTCCAACTGCAAAATGTAATTCCTTCACCCCCAGTGTTCACTTTTACGTCTTGCATCATGATTAGGGTGGTCTATAATGGAGCAGCATGTTAAACCATACCTTACACCTGGATCTCAGATAGATGCATTTCAGAACTTTTAGGTTTTCTTCTCGGTCATATCTCCTTGAATAACAATTATAATTCCATTCTAAATAAAAATTATATTGATTATAACATACTACAAAATAGAAAGAGTAAGTGGTTATTATGTTAGTGAAGTGTGAAAGAAAGAAAAATACTACATCTATAGTTAGTGTAGTTAGTGATAGCCACCCTAATGTGGCTAGGCATCTAAGACATCCGTAGCTTTTGGTAAAAAAAAATGTTGTTAGCTCCGTTCTTTCCTTGAAGGGAAAAATTTCAAATACAGTAAAGAAAAACATTATGCGGGGGAGGGGGGGAATAATGGATATATTCCAATAGTGGAATAATTATCAGTCTCAAGGTTAATAAAATATTAGTTTCATTTAACTAAAGTATTGGTCCATGATTAGTCTAAATAGTATCAATATCTAGGGTTAAATCTACATCTTCTATTTTAATCATCTTATGGTTCATCCTTTTAACTAATTCTGAATTAATCCAATTAACTATAATTGATAATGATTAATTATTATGATTAATAATGGTTAGTAATAGTTAATACAATAATATAAAATATTATATAACAATGATCAATTTCATTCTAAATTCATAACAATCCTAAAGTATAGTAATTTAAAGTTCAGTTTCTTCTCAATAAGGTACCGAAACCAATATCATCGCATATATTTAGCGTTAAGTATTAATCCTCATTGTCCTCTTTTTCGCTCTTGTCCTCGCTAATTTCAATCTTTTCAGTGGCCTCAATCTTCTTTGCAAATTTAAAAGAAGTCTCGAAATACGCTGATCTTGTCTCCTTCAAAAACAAGATTTCTGCTCCGAACAATTTTCTTCATCATGTCATCCAAGACATGGTCATATTGCACCTTCACTATAAATTGTCTTGGAGGGGCATCCGCCCCTGGACGGCGTCTCAGTGCTCTATGTGCCCGAGCCAGTAAAGGTGCTTCATCCAGATTTAAAATTTTCTTCAGTAGATCTGCAGCAAATTCATGAGGGTCCTGGTTCCCCTCTCTTCCTTCCCGGACACCGATAATTCTTAGATTCTGGCGTCTCTGTCGTCCCTCCAAGTCAATGCATTTTTCGGTTATTTTATGCAATAAGTCCGATATAAACGCTTGTTTCTTGGAGAGAAGCTTTAGCTTGTAGTTTCAGAGCATGTTTCAGCCAATTCCTCTAGTTCGATTATGGATTGTTGTTGTTGTTCTAGTGCCTGAGAGATGGGCTCCAGCTTCGAATTAAATACTGATTCCATCAGATTGAGTTTGACATTTACCTCATCAATCTTTTTATTTAGATTTTCTTCCATGATCATCTACCAAGAGTCCAATTGTTTCTGTACAATAACAGCAATATATTTCTTAATTTCTTCTTTAATTTCTTTTTTAAAAGTTTTCAATTCATCTTTAAAATCATTTTTGAGTTTTTTTAAATTCTCTGCCATTATTTTTGAGAAATTTCTGAGGCAAGGAAACTTCTTAGTTCTTCCACATCAGTCTTTCTTTCTCTTGAGATCTCTTCTTGGGATGCTGTTAAAATTGAGGCCGAGGCTTCGGTTGGGCCTACTTCCCTGGCCCTACCGTTTTTTTTTCGATTTGGGGGGGGGGGGTACGATGTGGAAACATACCGTTGGTTTTGTCGCGCGCCTGATGACGTCACAGGCTTGCTGCAGTCAGTCGGTTGCGGTGTTGAGCATGTAAGTCCCGATTTTTCCCCCCGTTTTTTCTACAGTTTTCCCGGAGCTAAATGGCGTGAGTCTGCCTACTCCATAGCGCCACCGGAAGTCCGATTAGGTGGTCGTTTTGCGGGGCACCTGCACTCAATCGACAATGGTGGCCTGAGTTTCCTGTTGCCAGCCACTTTAATTCTCAATCACATTCCCATCTCCACCTGTCTGTCTGCACCTCCTCCACTGATTCGTTGAGGCCCAACAATAAACTAGAAAACAACACCTAAGCAACCTCAAGACATGTTGCATCACTCTGGAATGAAGACTGAATTGCCCAACTTCAGATTAACATCCCAATCATCAATTCTCCAGTGATGCTATCATCAATAGCTTCCGGTGGCACCATGTTTTGGTAACAGTCACCACACATAGCTCCGCTCCCGAAAATGTGCGATTTTTCGCGTTAAAACTGGATGTAGAGATCGGGACCAATTAAAAAAGGTTATCGGAGGCCTTGAATGCTCTGCTGATGGTGTCAACAATAAGTGCTGTGCATTAAACTCTGGATTTAACCCTTTAAATGCAGAATCCGATTTCTGCTCAGAGTCCTCAGAGAAGCATTTCAAAAATATACTGCAGCACTGAGAAAGAGCCTGAAGAGCTTGGAGAATCGACTTTTGAAGGTGCTCTTGAAGGAAAACTGCCTTCCGAAATGCTACAAGAGCTATGGCAGATAAGGCAGATTAGGAGAAAGACTTGGAGGACTTAAAGCAAACGGTAAGAGAACTGAAAGATGAAAAGGTGGACGGAATGCACATGGAAAAAATGATGAAAGATATGACAGATAAGCTAATGCTGAATACGAATACGGGCAATTTGAAAGTTATTGAGTCTGTGCAGGATTCGATCAACACCATAAATAAAAGAATTGAAGATGTGAAAGTTGAACTATTGGAGCGAATAGACAAGGGGGAAGAAGACACTAATAAGAAGTTTGTTGCAGTGCATGAGACTGTCGCCTCATATGTGAAAACAATGAAAGAGATGGAGGAAGAGATGGGACGAATGGCCGAGGATATGAAGAAACTCGTTCGAGATGCTTTAATCTATGGCTAGTAGGAGTACCCGAGGAAGCCGAGGGAGATAACCCTCGGGAGTTTGCTGCGGATCTAATTAAAGAAGCTCTCAATCTTCCTAACCTTCTGAAAATTGAAGCGGCACATCGAATTCCGAGATTCAAACAAAAATCCCAAACAGGCTCAGAATACACACGTCAGATCATTGTGAAATTTCGGGACATCTCTGGCATGGAAGCGGTTATGAGTAATATCAAATATGGAGTACCGCTGAAATACGAGCAGACAACCTTCAAAATATTTAGAGATTACCCCTATGAAGTTGTCCAAAAAATAAATCAGTTCTACAAGGTAAAACAAGCGCTCCAAGGTGTGAAGGGTGTCAGATATGGAGTCTTCACTTTCCAGCGAGAATGCACATTTCTTACAACGATCAACAAAAATCGTTTACAAATCCGGAGAGCACATATAAATATGCCTTAACCATTGTGGAAGAGAATAAGAAACTTGAAAAGCTGTACTTTATGGATACTCTCTCTCTTTACTATTTCACCATGAAATGTGTTCAACAGAAGATGGAACGCTCCCTGTGTTAATTCAAGGACATACTGGATTCCAAGGACATACTGGATTCCATGTTAATTCAAGGACATACTGGATTCCAAGTGAAGTGGAAAAAGATAAACACTGAATACAGAGCTTTACAATATAATCTGAACAGAGCAATTACCGTGGTTTAAAATTTTTAACTGAATAACCTAATGTTATAGAAATAACACTTTTAACACTTAAAACATAGAATACTATCCTAGAAATTGTAATGAACATTAACCAGATCGGTAGTAAGGGGCTGATTTACAATCTAACATCTATAACTTAATATCTTAATAAGTTTCAAGCAGATTTATAACCAGGTTGCGAGGGGGATGACGGGCTCCTGGCTCAGATCCAGAAGCCTGCCCTAGGTAGCCCCTTCAACCACTAGCTGATAATTATCGAGGTAAAAACTGATGCTTAACACTCTATAGATAAAACAGTTAGATATATTTGGGAATACATATGAAATGGATATATGTACTGCAATTAGGTATTATATAGTTGATTTGGAATCGGCTCAGTTCTAGTATGGATATGTTATGACTTATTGAGGGAACGGAGCTATTTGTTTATTAACATCGACAACAGAAGTCGATACAATGTTTTCTCCCACCAACAGGTGGGCCACATTACAGTGCCGACAAGCTCGGTCACTGTATTTTCACTTTTACTATTTTTTTTTACTATCACAATTAATCACATGTGTGTTTTTTTTATTCAAGGATAATCGCAAAAGGAATCCACAAACTGAACTTGGTAGGTTGACTGTTCCCCCATTGCTTAAAGACCTGAGGTATGGATGCACCACAAGATACATAGGTACTAAACCTAGTCAAAATGCAAGACACTAAACAAAATAAATCGTGAGGAATCTCATTTTGCAGTTGGAATATTAGGGGGGCTAACGAACGTATTGAAAGGGGTAAGATTTTAGCACAGCGGAAAGCATTTAAGTCAGAAGTTATCTTCCTCCAAGAAACGCATCTTAAAGTTCAAGATCAAGTTAGATTGTGGGCCAACTGGATTGGTCAAACTTTTCATTCGTCATACATCTCTAAATCCAGAGGCACGTCCATCATGATTCGCAAAGATATACCATTTAAACAGAAAAATACCTTAACAGATAAGGATGGGAGATATTTGATAGTTACCGGTGAGATCCATGCAATCCCAATTACATTGGTAAATATATATGCGCCTAACTTTGATAATCCGCATTTTTTAAATAAAATTTTGAATATAATTGCAGAATATAATTACCAGAATGTTATAATTGAGGGAGACTTTAACTGTGTCTTAGATCCTTATTTAGATAAATCCAGTCAAATACAACGAGGTAATACGAAATCTAAAACTAGTGAACTTTTAAACACATATATAAAAAATACAAATATAACCGATGTTTGGAGGATTGCAAATCTGACAGGCAAGGAATATTCGTTTTATTCATCGGTACACAAGACTTACTCACATATAGATTATTTCCTGGTAGACACAAAATTAATTCCGTATACTCTTAACCCAAAATACACACAAATACGATTTCAGATCATTCCCCCTAACTTTTTTTTTAAATAGAAGGCATGTCTAAGAATACATCGTTCTGGAGGTACAACCCCCAAATTTTAAAAGACCTGCAAGGGTGTATATATCTAAGACAGCAAATGGATCTTCTTTTCGAAATAAATGATACGCCAGACACACCACCTACATTATTATGGGAATCTTTCAAAGTTTTTATTAGAGGTGTTATAATCTCATACCAAGCCTTTCAGAATAAAAAAAATAAGAATGAGCAACGGCAGCTAGAGGAACAAATTAGACAATTGGACATAGATAATACTAAAGACCCGTCCATGGATAAACACAATAAAATATTAATACTAAAATTCAAATTAAATAAATTACTATCAGAGAAAGTTATAAGATTATTCCAAATTACAAGACAGGAACAGTTTGAATTTGAGGAGAAAGCCTCATAAACTTCTCGCACGCCAATTAAAAAAACGAGAAAAGGAACACACGATTTCAAAGATTAAATCAGACAAAGGGGAAGTATTAATATTACCGAATGAAATTAATAAAAGATTTGTGCAATTTTATGAGAATTTGTATACATCCAAAACAACAATGGACACCAACACAATCACTGAGTTTCTGGATAATTGCAATCTTCCCAAACTAGAATTGCAGGAACAAGAGGAATTGGGAACACAAATCTCAAATAAGGAAATAGAAGAAACAATATTCTCATTAAAAAATGGAAAAACACCAGGTCCCGACGAATTTAGTAATGAATTCTATAAACGTTTTTACGATATATTTAGTCCTCGTCTACAGAAAATGTACACACACACTTTCAGAGAACAAATATTACCTGATACACTAGCAGAATCTATGATTACATTAATACTTAAGAAACATAAAGATTTCTTGTGTGTTTGCTTTTACATAGTCTCTAATTTGTAAATATTTAAAGTAATCTTTTGAATGTGATCCATAAATTTGTTGTAATTCTTGAAATGACATGAAAGAGTTTTTTTTCCCTATTGAGATCACCCATCTTATTAATTCCATAGTTTTTCCATTGTAAAAAACCTTTGTCCATGATTGAAGGTTTAAATGTAACGTTATTTACAATGGTAAGGGCTAGTGGTATACATTTCAATTTTAATGTTTTCTTTATTTGTTTCCAGATCCCACTTTCTATTATAGGATTTTCACTATAGATTTTCTTACCTAGTTTAATATTAGCGAATAAAATCGAGCTAATTTCAAAAGGCGATCTTCTTTTTCCATTTTTAACCAGATTGGTTGTTTATCTGTCTCTACTAACCAAAAATTCATATTTTTAATATTAACTGCCCAGTAATAAAACATAAAGTTTGGCAGTGCTAGACCTCCATTTATTTTTGATTTACATAAATGTTTTTTATTTATTCTATGGCTCTTATAATCCAGATAAAGTTGGTGACTATAGAATCAACCTTCATAAAGAATTTTTTAGGAAGATATATCGGAATCAATTGGAAGAGATATAGTAATTGCGGGAGAAAAATCATTTTTATTGCATTAATTCTACCTAGAATTGAAATAGGTAATGTTTTCCAATATAAAATATTCTTATTTAATTTATTCAATAAAAGTGGAAAATTGGATTTAAATAAAGAATCAAATTTTTTTGTTACATAAATTCAGAGATATTTGATTTTTTCGTTTGCTATCTTAAACGGAAATTTTGTAGTATATGTAAGTTATTTACCATTATTGACATAAGTTCACTTTTATTCTAATTAATACTATATCCTGAAAATAATCCAAATTCAGTTATTAATTTTAGTAAATTTGGAATACTAATTTCCAGCTTTGTAATATAAAGTAATGCATTATCCGCATATAAGGAGATTTTATTTTCAGTATCTCTGGTGTCATACCCATATATTTCAGGATGTAATCTCACACGTTGAGCTAATGGTTCTATTGCAAGTGCAAACAATAGCGGGGATAAAGGACAACCTTGTCTGCAGCCTCGGAATAAATTAAATTTAGTTGATAGCATTTGATTTGTTAGTATTCTGGCTGTTGGATTAGTGTATAATAATTTAAACCGAAGTAATAAACTTCTCTCCAACTTAAAAGTTTCCATAATCAAAAACAAGTAAGACCATTCCACCTGGTCAAAGGCTTTCTCCGCATCTAACGATATAATTACTAGGTCTTTATTAAATACCTCTTTCGTATATATAATATTGAATAATCGTCTCAGGTTATATGAGGAATATTGTTTTGGTATAAAATCCTGTTTGATCTGGGAGAATTAATTTATTAATAAACTGTGCTTGTCTTTGTGCTAATATTTTGGTTAGTATCTTTTGATCAGTATTTAAAAGAGCTATAGCTCTATATGATCTAGGTCATCCAGATCTTTGTCTATATTAGGTATAAGAGTTATAATAGATTCATTTAACGTTTCTGGTAGTTCTGGTGGGTATAGATGTATTCATAGAGTATCTTCAAACGTGGTGCAATCAGATCATAAAATGTTTTATAAAATTCCGAACCAATACCATCTGGTCCGGGTGTTTTACCATTTTTTAATGATCTGATAGATTCTTCGATTTCTTTTACTGATATTTCAGCATTTAATGATTCTCTATTTTGTGAATCCAACCCATTTAGATTACATTTTTTTTGAAATGCTTCTATTCCTATCCTGTTTTCTGTTGTTTTAGCTGAATATAAATTTTTATAATATTGCAAAAATCTCTCATTAATATCTTTGGGTTGTAATAATGGTTCACCATTGTATGATTTAATCCTATGCATTATTTTTTCTCCCTCCATTTTCCGTAATTGACGAGCGAATAATTTTTGAGGTTTATCTCCAAATTCAAATTGTAAATGTTTAGTGTATTGATAGAGTTTTACAACTTGATCTGAGTATATTTTATTTAATTTATATTTCAGTGCAGTGATTTTGTTATGTTATGTTATGGACGGATTAGCAGCATTCTCTGTGTCTAATTGTTTAATCTCCTTTTCCAATTCCTTTTGTTCCCTCCGATTCTCTTTACTATAAAATGCTTGAGAAGAAATCATAATTCCACGGGCATATGCTTTAAAAGTTTCCCATAATAGGGAAGAAGCTATTTCTGGTTTATCATTTATTTCAACGAAAATCTTGATCTGTTCTATAATATATTCCTGAGTTACTTTGGTTTTTTTTTAAAATTTGTGGGTTAAATCTCCATTGTCCCTGTTTTTCCTTTTTACCATTTATTTTAATCATAAATGTTAAAGGTGCGTGATCTGAGATTCTAATATCATGGTATTTTGAATTGTAAGTAAGTGATATGAGTTTAGATAATCTATTCTTGAATAGGTTTTATGTACAGGTGAGTAAAATGAATATTCTCGTCCAGTTGGATTTTCTACTCTCCACACAGCTTTAATATTACTAGTATCCATGTATGCATTTAATAAGTCACTGGAATGGGATTTGGTTTTCCTTTGTCTTGTGGATCTATCTAAATAAGAGTCTAGTGTACAATTTAAATCTCCTCCAATTATTAAGTTATGTTGTGCTATTTCCGGGATTCTTAAAGAACAGTGAACTATCAAAGTTTGGCCCATAAACATTAACAGAAATCATTTTTGTGCATTTAATTCTCCTATTACAATAATGTATCTACCATCACTGTCAGTTATAGTTGATGTATGTTTAAATAAAGTGCCTTTACAAAATAATATTGCTACGCCTCTGGATTTGTGTGTAAAAGAAGAATGATATGTTTTATCTATCCATTTAGCTTTCAGCCTATGCTCGGCATCTTTTTTTAAGCGTGTTTCTTGAATAAAAATTACATCAGCTTTAATTGCTTTTAAATGTGCTAGTACTTTACCTCTCTTAATTGGTTCATTAATACCTTTAACATTCCAGCTACAAAACGTTATTCCTTCATTCCCCGTATTCATTTTTAAATCTTGCATCTTTTATCTATGGAGGTCTATAATAGAGCCAATGGTTCAGTTCGAAAGACCCGACCTTACACCTGAATTCCGAATAGACAAATTTTAAGACCCTTGAAAGTCTCTCACATGTATATCTCCTTTGATCCAATTTGTAACTCCTTTCAAACTGAAAATAATAACGATAGATTACAATAGAAGAAAAAAGAGGATAGATTAAGAAATTAATAATGTGCACCAAGAAGGAAAAAACTACATCTAGTATTAGTGTAGTTAGTGCTAGCCATACTAGCATGCCTAACCATCTACTGACTTCCGTAGTTGATGTTACCAACTTAACCAGCTCCCTGGTTTCTTTAAATTTTTATTCCATAGCAGTATTTTACCGGGGGTATTGGATTTTAAAATATTCGGGTTCCAATAATCAGGAATAACCATATAACCATATAACAATTACAGCACGGAAACAGGCCCTCTCGGCCCTTCCAGTCCGTGCCGACCATTTGTTTTCCCCTAGTCCCATCTACCTGCACTCAGACCATACCCCTCCATTCCCTTCACGTCCATATACCTATCCACTTTACTTTTAAATGTTAAAATCGATCCTGCCTCCACCACCTCTGCTGGAAGCTCATTCCACACAGCCACCACCCTCTGAGTAAAGAAGTTCCCCCTCACGTTACCCCCCATCGAAACCTCTGTCCTTTATTCTCATGTCATGCCCTCTTGTTTGAATCTTCCCTACCCTCAATGGAAAAACGTATCCACGTCAACTCTGTCTATCCCTTTCATCATTTTAAAGACCTCAATCAAGTCCCCCCCTAAAACCTTCTGCGCTCCAAAAGAATAAAGACCTCACTTGTTCAAACCTTTCTCTGTAACATAGTTGCTGGAAACCCTGGCAACATTCTAGTAAATCTCCTCTGTACTCTCTCTATTTTGTTGACATCCTTCCTATAACTAGGTGACCAAAATTGTACACCATACTCCAGAATTGGTCTTACAATGCTTGTACAATTTTAACATTACTTCCCTACTCCTATATTCAATGCTCTGATTTATAAAGGCCAGCACACCCAAGGCTTTCTTTACCACCCTATCTACATGCGATTCCACCTTCAGGGAACTATGCACAGTTATTCCTAGATCCCTCTGTTCCACAGCATTCCTCAATCCCCTACCATTTACCATGTAATTCCTATTTTGATTTTGTCCCTGCCAAGATGTAGCACTTCACACTTAACAGCATTAAACTCCATCTTCCATCTTTCAGCCCACTTTTCCAAATGGCCCAAATCTCTCTGTAACTTTGAAATCTACTTCATTATCCACAACACCACCTATCTTAGTATCATCTGCATACTTACTTATCCAATTTTCCACCCCATCATCCAGATCATTGATGTAACATGACAAACAAGCAGTGGACCCAACACAGATCCCTGAGGCACCCCACTGGGTCACCGGCTTCCAAACTGACAAACAGCCATCCACCATTACTCTCTGACATCTCCCATTCAGCCACTGTTGAATCCATCTTGCTACTCCGCCATTATCACCCAAAGATTGAACCTTCTTAACCAACCTTCCATGGGGAACCTTGTCAAAGGCCTTACTGAAATCCATATAGACAACATCCACTGCTTTACCCTCATCAATTTCCCTAGTTACCGCTTCAAAAAATTCAAGAAGGTTTGTCAAACATGACCTTCCAGGCACAAATCCATGTTGACTGTTCCTGATCAGACCCTGTTTATCCAGATGCTTATATATATTATCTCTAAGTATCCTTTCCATTAATTTGCCCACCACTGACGTCAAACTAATAGTCTATAATTGCTAGGTTTATTCTTTTGAACCCTTTTTAAACAATGGAACAACATGCGCAGTACGCCAATCCTCCGGCAACTATTCCCGTTTCTAATGACATTTGAAATATTTCTGTCATAGCTCCTGCTATTTCTACACTAACTTCCCTCAATGTCAGGACCTGGAGACTTATCCACATTTTATATTTTTCAAAAGTGTCAGTACTTCCTCCTCTTTGACTCTCATAGTTTCCATAGCTACTCTACTTTTTCCCCGTTAACTCACAGAGTTTCAATATCCTTCTCCTTGGTGAATACCGAAGAAAAGAAATTGTTCAATATCTCCCCCATCTCTTTTGGCTCTGCAGATAGCTGTCCATTCTGGTTCTCTAATGGTCCAATTTTATCCCTCGTTATCCTTTTGCTATTAATATAGCTGTAGAAACCCTTTGGGTTTACTTTCACCTTTCTTGCCAAAGCAACCTCATATCTTCTTTTAGCCTTCCTAATTTCTTTCTTAAGATTCTTTTTACATTCTTTATACTCCTCTAGCACCTCATTTACTCCATGCCTCCTATAATTTGAGGATGTGAGGATACATATATTTAATATTTATTTAAGAATATAATTAAAAAACGGAAATAAAAGGAAGAAAAATAAGAATAAAAATTAATTAAAAAAAGAAAAAAGGGTTTCCAAGGAGGGCAAATGAAATCAAACTCTATATTTGACTCTAAACATTCAATTATAGGTAACGATTAGGCATTAATGATAATTATTAGCTCTGATTAGTAAAAAAATACCACGCTATAGTTTTAGCATTTATTAGTTATTTGTATTAGTAGTGCAGTTATACTAATTATTAGTATCCATGGGAGAGTTTCTGATCCACATCTTTCTCCAGCTTCCTTAGACACGACTTTAGTTCCATCCAGTCCTGCAAAGTCAGTTTATTCAGTGATGAAGTTCAGTTTTAAAAAAGTATTATTCAAGCTTCCTCTCGAGCATTAATCTGCTGGGCAAAGTCCAGTGCCTCCACAGGGTTGGTGAAAAAGCTTTCATTCTGATTGTAGGTGACTCTTAGGGTAGATGGATACTTCAGACCATATTTCAAGTTCTTCACTTCCCTCAAGATTTTTTTGGTCTCATTAAAGGTTTTTTTTTCCTGGAGACCTCTGCTGGGTAGTCTTGATAGATACTGATCCCGTTTCCATCAAATGTAAGATTTCTGTTTCTTTTCTTGTAATTTTTTGCATTATCTACTCCAGGACATAGTCGTACTGAATTTTTATTATCATTTGGCTTGGGGGAGCACCTTGTCTTGCCTGGCGTCTCATCACTCTGTGCTCGAGCAAGTAAAGGATTTTGATCCAGAGATAAAACTTTTTGCAGTAAATTTGCAGTAAATTCTCAGGGATCTTGATCCGCCTCTTTCCCTTCTGGAATACCCGCAATTCTTAGGTTCTGTCTTCTCTGGCGACCTTCGAATTCAGTACATTTCTCAGTTATTTTGCCCAGTAGTTCAGTTAGGCGTTGTTAGGCACTTGTTTCGGCTAGTTCTTCAAGGTCCTTTATGGCTGACATCTGTTGATTCAGTGCTTTCTCCACAGGATTCAGCCTTTCTTCAAGATCAGTTGTCACTTTTCTGATTTTAACATTTGTCTCGTTTGTCATACTTGCAACTTGTTCAGTCGGTATTTCTGCAATTTCTTTCTTCAGTTTATCCAATGTTAAAATTGTACAAGGCATTGGTAAGACCAATTCTGGAGTATGGTGTACAATTTTGGTCGCCTAATTATAGGAAGGATGTCAACAAAATAGAGAGAGTACAGAGGAGATTTACTAGAATGTTGCCTGGGTTCCAGCAACTATGTTACAGAGAAAGGTTGAACAAGTTAGGTCTTTATTCTTTGGAGCGCAGAACGTTAAGGGAGGACTTGATTGAGGTCTTTAAAATGATGAAAGGGATAGACAGAGTTGACGTGCATAAGCTTTTCCCATTGAGGGTAGGGAAGATTCAAACAAGTGGGCATGACATGAGAATTAAGGGACAGAAGTTTAGGGGTAACGTGAGGGGGAACTTCTTTACTCAGAGGGTGGTGGCTGTGTGGAATGAGCTTCCAGCAGAAGTGGTGGAGGCAGGATCGATTTTAACATTTAAAAGTAAAGTGGATAGGTATATGGACATGAAGGGAATGGAGGGGTATGGTCTGAGTGCAGGTAGATGGGACTAGAGGAAAACAAATGGTCGGCACGGACTGGAAGGGCTGAGAGGGCCTGTTTCCATGCTGTAATTTTTATATGGTTATATGGTTATTCATAGCCATGATATTAATTTCAAGCTTTAAGTTCATCATTTCCTCCTTGATTTTTTGTATTTCTTCCCCAAAATTCATCTTCAATTCTTCAATCGTTTTTGCAAGTTCACTCTTTTAAGTTCCTCCTTTAAGCCAACAATTTCACTTGCAATAAAAGTTTTAAGATCTTCACCTTCCGATTTTATCATCGTTTTTTTCGACATCTTCTTGGGATAGCGTCCTACCTGAGCCCAGGGCTTCAATCGGGCCTTTTTCTTGTTCACCCAGTTTCTGCCTAGTAACACAACTTTTCAGTTTATCCGTGGGGGGGCTGCGCTGTGTACACATAGTAAGTCGCGCGCCTGATGACGTCACTCACGGCAATCGGTACGGAAGCAGCAGGCAGCAGGTAGTTCGCTTTCTCCCCGATTTTTCTACGTTTTTTCCAAGGAGCTGGCTGGCATTGCTCTCCAGCCCTCCATAGCGCCACCGAAGACAGAAATTTTAGATGAATGTCTAAATAAACACCCGAACACAGAAAAATTGACATCATATATTTATAACATTTTATTGGAAAACGATGTCCGAATGACAGAAATATATAGCCAATTATGGGAAAACGAATTAGGTCAATTAATTAGACTAGAAGTATGGGATGAAAGTTTAAAACATATACACCATTGTTCATTAAATGCTAGACACTCTCTTATACAATTTAAAATATTACATAGATTACATTATTCATCCAAATTACATAGTATTTTTCAAATGTATCTGCCATATGTGATAAATGTCAGCACTTAGAAGCTAACTTAACGCACCCATTTACAAATTGTATAAAAATTACTAAATTTTGGACAGAATATATTTAAGATAATTTCGAATGTTGTTAATATGAATCAGGGGGGGGGGTGATCCCGTGACTCCAAAATTAATAATATTGGGAATATAGAAACAGATCAACTAAATAACAATGAATCAAATAATTTTTATTTGATTACAGTTTAATAATTGGGAAAAAAATTAATATTGAAAATTCTGGAAAGGTCCTACATCCCCCACAACCAAATTGGGAATTACAGGAATGTCGGAGACACTTTCATCTGGAAAGATTAAGGCTTGTCCTACTGGACAAGTTGGATCTTTTCAGAGGGATAAATGGTCTCAATTTTATTGAATATTTCAAAAGGGTCAAAATGGCTCGGTACTGTTGCGAGAGTGCCAGGTGGGGTGTGACTGAAGCCTGAATAAAGGGGTGAATGGATGCTCGTGCAGAAGAATAGTCCGTAGCAGCGGGGGTAGAATATGCGCGCAACAGGTACCTGGTGGGGGTCATCATGGATATATCGCTCCAATGATGTGTTATAGAGATGTTGATCACTACCGGAGGGGTGTTTATAGGGTAACCTTACTCGAACTCATTTTATTTTTGATTTTCTACTTTACTTTATTTTTCTCTATCTTTCCCCCCCCCATATCTCCCCCCCACAATGGGACCCCCCCCCCCCCCACCCCACAACCACACACACACACACCCCCCCCCCCCACCCCCCTATCTGCAATTTAAAAAAAAGTAAGAAATGCAAATAAAAACATAATTTTAATATTTAAATTTACGAATGTATGTGACAAGTATATTCTTTTAATATGTACTTATAATGTCTAATAAAAATATTTAACAAAAGAAAGATAAAGATGAGGAAGAACCTGGATCCTATAGAGCTATCGCGTTGTTAAATACAGATAAAAAAATATTAGCAAAAATATTAGCAAGAAGATTAAGTAAGTACGCCATTAAACTAATACATCCGGATCAAACGGGGGTTATCCCTAAGAGACATTCATTTAATAATTTGCGACGTCTGCTTAATATAATGCACTCACACCAAACTAAAGATCCAAATCTCGCAATTATTTCACTGGATGCAGAGAAAGCATTCGATCAGGTTGATGGAAGTATACGGTTAAGGTATTGCAAAAAACTCAACTGGGAGAGAATTTCATTCAATGGATTAAATTAATATATAACAAGCCAACAGCCAGAATATTAACGAATAATATTTTATCCACGAAATTTCAACTGTCAAGGGGTAATAGACAAGGTTGTTCATTATCACCATTGTTATTTACCCTCATAATTGAACCACTAGCAGAAGGTATTAGAACTCATCCGAATATCCACGGATATAAGACAAAATATTCAAACAATAATATATCATTATACGCTGATGATGTACTTTTGTACATCACACAGCCTCATATCACTATACCCAATATTTTAAATTTAATTGAGGATTTCAGTTCATTTTCACGTTAAACTGGAATAAAAGTGAAATCATGTCAATAAAACCGAAAGATTCTATACATCTCGTACAATTTCCTTTTAAAATAGCTGGGGAGAAATTTAAATATTTGGAGATTGAAATTACTAGAAGATATCAAGACATGTTTAAAGCAAACTATAACCCTGTACTTAAGAAATTACATAATTTAATTAAATTCTGGAAAAAGCTCCCTATGTCCTTAATAGGCCGAATAAACGGCATAAAAATTTTCTACCACAAATTCTATACTTGTTCCAATCAATCCCACTATATCTACCCAAAATGTTTTTTAAAAAATTGGACTCAGGTATTACAAAATTTATTTGGGATTATAAGACCCACAGAATACAAAGACCACACCTGAATAAACCCAAAGTAGTAGGGGGATTAGCACTCCCTAATGTTATGTATTATTATTGGTCGGTAAATATTAGAAATATGATTCAATTGTTGGATAATGCTCTTCATCAAACGGAATGGATCATTATGGAAAAAGAGGACTGCTCCCCCTTTAATATTGGTGCGATCCTTCTTTCACCAATGACGGTGAATAATACAAACTACAACAAAAACCCAATTATACATAGTACAATCAGAATTTGGAAACAAATAAAATACAATTTAAAATTAAGAAATGTATCTCTCCTATCTTATGAGATTCAAAGAGGAAGAAGTACTGACACTTTTTAAAAATATAAAGGTGGATAAGTCTCCAGGTCCTGACAGGATATTCCCTAGGACATTGAGGGAAGTTAGTGTAGAAATAGCAGGAGCTATGACAGAAATATTTCAAATGTCATTAGAAACGGGAATAGTGCCGGAGGATTGGCGTACTGCGCATGTTGTTCCATTGTTTAAAAAGGGTTCAAAGAATAAACCTAGCAATTATAGACCTATTAGTTTGACGTCAGTGGTGGGCAAATTAATGGAAAGGATACTTAGAATAATATATATAAGCATCTGGATAAACAGGGTCTGATCAGGAACAGTCAACATGGATTTGTGCCTGGAAGGTCATGTTTGACAAACCTTCTTGAATTTTTTGAAGCGGTAACTAGGGAAATTGATGAGGGTAAAGCAGTGGATGTTGTCTATATGGATTTCATAAGGCCTTTGACAAGGTTCCCCATGGAAGGTTGGTTCAGAAGGTTCAATCTTTGGGTGTTAATGGAGCGGAGTAGCAAGATGGATTCAACAGTGGCTGAATGGAGATGTCAGAGAGTAATGGTGGATGGCTGTTTGTCAGGTTTGGAAGCCGGTGACCAGTGGGGTGCCTCAGGATCTGTGTTGGGTCCACTGTTGTTTGTCATGTACATCAATGATCTGGATGATGGGGTGAAAATGGATAAGTAAGTATGCAGATGATACTAAGATAGGTGGTATTGTGGATAATGAAGTAGATTCTCAAAGTCTACAGAGAGATTATGGGCCATTTGGAAAAGTGGGCTGAAAGATGGCAGATGGATTTAATGCTGATAAGTGTGGGAAGTGCTACATCTTGGCAGGACAAATCAAAATAGGACGTACATGGTAAATGGTAGGGAATTGAGGAATGCTGTGGAACAGAGGGTATCTAGGAATAACTGTGCATAGTTCCTGAAGGTGGAATCGCATGTAGAAAGGGTGGTAAAGAAAGCCTTTGTGTGCTGCCTTTATAAATCAAGCATTGAATATAGAGTAGGGAAGTAATGTTAAAATTGTACAAGGCATGGTAAGACCAACTTCTGGAGTATGGTGTCTACAATTTTGGTCGCCTATTATAGGAAGGATGTCAACAAAATAGAGAGATAACAGAGGAGATTTACTAGAATGTTGCCAGGGTTCCAGCAAACTATGTTACAGAGAAAGGTGAACAAAGTTAGGTCTTTATTCTTTGGAGCGCAGAAGTTAAGGGGGGACTTGAATTGAGGTCTTTAAATGATGAAAGGGATAGACAGAGTTGACGTGGATAAGCTTTTCCCATTGAGGGTAGGGAAGATTCAAACAAGATTCATGACATGAGAATTAAGGGACAGAAGTTTAGGGGTAACGTGAGGGGGAACTTCTTTACTCAGAGGGTGGTGGCTGTGTGGAATGAGCTTCCAGCAGAGGTGGTGGAGGCAGGATCGATTTTAACATTTAAAAGTAAAGTGGATAGGTATATGGACGTGAAGGGAATGGAGGGGTATGGTCTGAGTGCAGGTAGATGGGACTAGGGGAAAACAAATGGTCGGCACGGACTGGAAGGGCCGAAAGGGCCTGTCTCCGTGCTGTAATTGTTATATGGTTATATGTTATATGGTTATCTCCTATTGCTAAAAGCCCTCTGTTTAAACCCTCGATTATAGACAAAGCATTCATACGATGGGAAAGAGCAGGAATTAAAACTTTGGGAGATTTGTATGATACGGGAAAACTATTATCATTTAAACTATTACAACTAAAATACAATCTGGGTAACAATCAGTATTTTCAATATTTCCAAATATGTGATTATTTGAAAAAACATGCACATGAATTTCACAAAATGCCATTAGACTTACTAGATGAAGTAATGAACACAAAGGCGGAATCACCAAATTTAATTTCACATATATATTATTATACTAAATGCAGTAATACCAACAACGGAAGGTATTAGAAGTGAGTGGGAAAACAAACTAAGCATAAAAAATTTCCAATGAAAGGTGGAAAGAATACACTAAATGTGCACAAATGCTCAATTAACGTAAGACACACTTAAATACAATTTAAAATTATACATAGATTATACTACTCAAAAACTAAATTAAATAAATGTTTCCCTAACGTTTCACCAATTTGTGATAAATGCCACTATCAAGAAGCTAATATAGTGCACTCATTCATCTTTTGTACAAAAATTCAAAGGTATTGGATTGAAAAAAGTGTTTAAAATAAAAATTACACCAAAGCCAGAATGGATTATTTTCGGAATGACAGAAGGTAGTTCGGAATTAAATGCGTATCAAAAGAATTTATTTGATTACGGCTTAATAATAGGAAAAAAAATAATCTTAAAATGCTGGAAAAATGCTCCTATACCAACATTAAATATGTGGATTTCTAGTATGTTTGAAACACTACATCTGGAAGATATGAGACTCCGCCTGGAAGGAAAATCAGAACGCTTCTTTCAGATGTGATCTGCATTTATAGAATTACTACAAAGATAGGGTGCAGGAGTACCTCGGGCCTTGGTAGGGGGGGATGAAAAACTATTGAGTTGGTGGATTCCTTTGGCGTGATATACAGTGGCTTGCAAAAGTATTCATATCCCTTGAACTTTTCCACATTTTGTCATGTTACAAGCACAAACGTAAATGTATTTTATTGGGATTTTATGTGATAGACCAACACAAAGTAGTGCATAATTGTGAAGTGGAAGGAAAATGATTCATGGTTTCAATTACAAATTACAAATTAAAAAACTGAAAAGTGTGGCGTACAAAAGTATTCAGCCCCCCCGAGTCAATACTTTGTAGAACCACCTTTTGCTGCAATTACAGCTGCAAGTCTTTTGGGGTATGTGTCGGGGGGGGGGTCTACCAGTTTTGCACATCTAGAGACGGAAATAAAAAAAAACAAAAAAAAAAAAAAAAAAAAAAAAATGTTTGCCCATCACTCGTCTTTTGCAAAATAGCTCAGCTCAGTCAGATTGATGGAGAGCGTCTGTGAACAGGCAATTTTTCAAGTCTTGTCAGAGATTCTCAATTGATTTAGGTCTGGACTTTGACTGGGCCATTCTAACACATGAATATGCTTTGATCTAAACCATTCCATTGTAGCTCATGGCCTGTATGTTTAGGGTCGTTGTCCTGCTGGAAGGTATGAACCTCCGCCCCAGTCTCAAGTCTTTTGCAGACTTCAACAGGTTTTCTTCCAAGATTGCCCCTGTATTTGTGCTCCATTCAATCTTCCCATGAACTCTGACCAGCTTCCCTGGTCCCTGCTGAAGAAAAGCATCCCCACAGCATGATGCTGCCACCACCATGTTTCACAGTGGGGATGGTGTGCTCAGGGTAATGTGCAGTGTTAGTTTTCCACCACATAGCATTTTGCATTTAGGCCAAAAACTTCAATTTTGGTCTCATCAGACCAGAGCACTTTCCTCCACATGTTTGCTGTGTCCCCCACATGGCTTGTGGCGAACTGCAAACAGGACTTCTTATGGCTTTGTTTCAACAATGGCTTTCTTCTTGCCACTCTTCCACAAAGGGCGATTTGTGGAGTGCACGACTAATAGTTGTCCTGTGGACAGATTCTACCACCCTAGCTGTGGATCTCTGCAGTTCCTCCGGAGTTACCATGGGCCTCTTGGCTGCTTCTTTGATCAATGCTCCCCTTACCCGGCCTGTCAGTTTAGGTGGACGGCCATGTCTTGGTAGGTTTGCAGTTGTGCCATACTCTTTCCATTTTCGGATGATGGATTGAACAGTGCTCTGTGAGATGTTCAAAGCTTGGGATATTTTTTATAACCTAACCCTGCTTTCAACTTCTCCACAACTTTATCCCTGACCTGTCTGGTATGTTCCTTGGGCTTCATGATGCCCAAGGAATATGGTTTGTTCACTAATGTTCTCTAACAAACCTCTGAGGTCTTCACAGAACAGCTGTATTTATAGTGAGATTAGATTACAAACAAATGGACTCTATTTACTAATTAGGTGACTTCTGTAGGCAATTGGTTGCACTGGATTTTATTTAGGGGTATCAGAGTAAAGGGGGCTGAATATTTTTGCACGCCACACTTTTCATTTTTTTATTTGTAAAAATATTTGAAAACCATGTATTATTTTCCTTCCACTTCACAATTATGCGCCACTTTGTGTTGGTCTATCACATAAAATCCCAATAAAATACATTTACGTTTGTGGTTGTAACGTGACAAAATGTGGAAACGTTCAAGGGGTATGAATATTTTTGCAAGCCACTGTATATAACATAGTAACTGGCTTTTTTTTCCTTTTCCTTTTTTTTAGGGTCTATCTCTTAACCCCCTTTCTCTAATTCTTTGACCAAGGGTTTCTTCTCCCCTTTGGCACGCTCTTTCACTAGCACAACTCTTTTCACCTATTTCACTCTCTTTCTTTCTATTCTTTTTCTTTAAAAGCCATAAAATTATGGGGTACAATGATTGTAACAATATATATGTGAAGTACATTGATGTATTTACCTCTAATAAATAAATTATTTTAAAAAAATAAAAAAAAGTGGTCGTTTTGCGGGGCACCTGCACTCAATCGGCAAGGGTGACCTGAGTTTCCTGTTGCCAGCTACTTTAATTCTCAATCGCATTCCCATCACCAACAACAGGGTTTTAGTCTCTCCCTTTAGGGGGATGCGACTTTTCTTGTTGTGTCCCCCGTCACCGTCTCCGTCTGTGCTGAGGCCCTAATGGCGGACCTGGCGGCCTCGGAGCTATGGCGGCATTCCAGTTCCTAGCGGCGGCCGCCGCCAGGCTTCGAATGTGGTGCTCCAGTGGCAACCCAGCTCCAGAGCTTCGGGGCTCCAGCGGCGACACAGCTTCAGAGCTGCGGGGCTCCAGCGGCGACCTGGCTTCAGAGCTGTGGTGCTCCAGTGGCGACCCGGCTTCAGAGCTGCGGTGCTCCATCGGCGGCCCGGCTTCAGAGCTGCGGTGCTCCAGCGGCGTTCCAGCGGTGACCCGGCTTCAGAGCTGCAGGGCTCCAGCGGCGACCGGGCTTCAGAGCTGCGGTGCTCCAGCAGCGACCCGGCTTCAGAGCTGCGGGGCTCCAGCATTCCAGCGGCGGACCCTGCTTCAGAGGTGTGGTGGTGTTCCAGCGTTCCAGCGATGGCGACAGACCGGCTTCGGAGGCTCGGCCGAGGACCTAGTGGACGATAACATCGGAGGCCTGGATCGCCTCAGCGTAGAGGGAGATCAAGGAGGGAAGAAGACAGAGACTTTAAGACTTTTGCCTTCCACCACAGTGAGGAGGTGCTTGGTGAACTCACTGTGGTGGATGTTAAACATGTGTTTATTGTGTGTTTTGTTTTTTATTATATGTTATGACTGCAAGGTAACAAAATTTCGTTCAGACCGAAAGGTCTGAATGACAATAAAGGATACTTTACTTTACTTTACTTATTAAGGACGACTCGTAAATTTCAACCAGGGATCCCGCAATTACCTCTATAGTTTCCCACAATGTCCTCGGATATAGCAGATCAGGCCCTGGAGATTTGTCTATCTTCAAACACAACAATACCTTCAGTACTTCTTCGACAGTTACCCTGACTGCTCTCAAGACACTTCCAGTGACTGCTCCAATATCCTCTGTCCTATTGTCTTTCTCCTCGGTAAATACCAAGGAGAAATACTCATTTAGGACCTTGCCCATCTCCTGTGGCTCCACACAGAGCTCCACTTTGATTCCTGAGTGGTCCCACTCTCTCTCTAGTTACCCTTTTCCCCTTATGTATTTATAAAATCTTTTGGGATTGTCCTTAATGCTACCTACCAGGGCTATCTCCTGGCCCCTTTTTGCCCTTCTGATTTCCTTTTTTAGTTTAATCCTTAGCTCCCAAAACGCCTCCAGGGATGCACTTGATCCCAGCTGCCTATACCTGTCTCAAGCTTCCTACTTGTTTTTGGACTAATGTCTAATTTTCACGTCAGCCTAGCTTTCTTACGTTTGCCTGCTTCACCCTTCACTCTAACAGGGACGTACACATCCAGAGTTTTCTTCAGTACACTTTTAAAAAATTCCCACTTGGCCGATGGTCCTTTCCCATCTAATGACCTGCTCCAGTCAACTTGAGTGAGACCTTCTCTCATACTCTCAAAGTTGGCTTTACTCAAGTTGTGCATTTTAACACATGGACCCTCTCCGTTCCAATCCATAACTATCTTAAACCTAATCAAACTGTCCCAAAAGGCTCCTCAACACACACTTCATTAAATTGCTCTTCCCAATTTCCCAATACTAGATCCAGCGTTGCCCTCTCACATGTGGGTGCCTCCACATGCTGCTTAAGAAAACGCTCCTGAACACTTTTGAGGAATTGCACCCCATCTAAAACCTTCACGCTATGATTTTCCCAGTCTATATAGGGAAAGTTAAAACCCCCTACGACAACAACCTTATTTGACCTAAGCTGTCAAGAATCTCCCAGCACATTTGTTCTTCTAATTCTCATTGGCTATTACAGGCTCACACCTAAAAAGAGAACAGGGCCTTGCAAGAAGAGAATCCTATTCTACCTATAAAGGCAGGACAAGTGTGTAGGAAGGAACTGCAGATGTTGGTTTACACTGAAGATAGACACAAAAAGCTGGAATAACTCAGCGGGTCAGGCAACAGGAAAGGAATAGGTGACATTTTGGATTCAGACCCTTCTTCAGACTGAGAGTCAGGGGAAAGGGAAATGGGAGATATAGAGGGTACACAGCAGCGAGAGAGGAGAACTTATTCAATGCAGGCATACCTTGAGGAGATTTCTCAGTGAAGCAGACAAAATGTGTAGGAAGGAACTGCGTGGGTTTTCTCTGGGTGCTCACATACACTGGTGAGGGCATTTGGAGGTTCCGTGGTTAAATGTTACATCTTTGGTAGTCAACCAGGATAAACAAAATGCGCCTCAAATTATCATTCTAAATGAAACAACCATTCACTTGCACTTCATTCAATCAGGTGCAGTGCATTCGGTGTTCACAGTTAGGTGTCGTTTACACTGGAGAAATGAAATGCAAATTGAGTGGTCGTTTTGCTGGGCACTTGCATTCTGTCGGCAAGGATGACCTGAATTTCCTCCATTTATTCTCAATTTCGCTCCCATCACCACCTGTCTGTCTGCACCTCCTCCACTGCAACATTGTGACCCGAAAATAAACTAGAATAACAAGTTTCCAGCTACCATGACAGATGTGTACAGCAATTTGTTCTTCCCCCACACAATTAAAGCATGGAATAATCTCCACCCTACTAATGTTACCCAACCAGATGCAACTAAATTTAAGGTAGCTCTTTCTCCCAAAAACCCTTTCTGGCTTAAGTCCTCCCTCCACCACCTCCAGTTTAAATTCCATTTGGAATATTTTGGAGGACCAAGAAACCAAGAACCAAGAACCAAGAACCAAGAACAACACCTCAGCAAATTCTAGGCACTTTGCAACCCTCTGGAATGAAGACTAAATTCCCCAACTTAATTTCATACTACCATGCTTGCATCACTTTTTCAACGTGTTCTTTAAAATATCTTGCTATTGATCTATAATTATGCTCCTTAGATCTGATCTGAGGTAAAACAGTAAACACCACAGGTTCACAAAACCTGTCGGACTGGATGAATTCTCCTGGCATTCCTGTTTTTCAAAGGTGACCCCTCTGGGTCTGTGCCTGGGATGTTTTCATCTGGAGCTATATTGTGAAAACTGTGCTTCACTAAACATGACAGTAATCTTGATGGGTTTGCCAATTACTTTTGTTTTGATGAATTATATTGTTATCCTGTGTCCAGCTAATGAACTTTGTCCATGTGAAAATGCTGCGTTTGTTTCTCAAAATCGGAAACGTGAAAGAAAATAAACGTACACAAAAATATTAGTCCGTAGATATTACTGGGTCATTGGAGCAAAACAATGCAGATGCTGAAGATCTGAAGCAAAAGAAAAAATGGTGGATTTGCTTGACAGACCAAGCAGCATCTACTCTAGCTTCTTAAACTGATCTGCACAACCCTAATACTAAATCAGCATGGAATACAAGGACCACTTTGTGCACTACTATGGATTTGTTTTTCCTAATTGTGTTTTATACTGAAATCTTGCCTAATGCTTTTTCATCTAGCCCTCAACATCAGAAAGACCAAAAAAGGTGTTTGTTGACTCAAGGAGTGAGAGGGTGAACACAAACTGTACTCATCAATGGAATGGGTACAGATCATCAGCAGAGATGGTTAACGATTCAGGTTTCTTGGTATCCCTATCACGAGCGACGTTACCAGGTCCCTTTACACTGATCTAGTGATCAAGAAAGTGAATCAGCATGTTTACTTTCTTACAGTGGGTGCCTGAGAAAATTTACCATGTCCCCAGGGATTATCTCGAATTTCTACAGATGCGTTATAGAACGTATATTGATGGGATACACCTCTTCCTGGTATGGCAACTGCTCTGCTGTTGACTGCCTGAACCTGCAGAGAGTGGTGAACACAGCCCAGTCCACCACTGGCTCATCATTCCTTCCATCCAGTTCATATACAGTGTGTTGCACCAGAAGGCTGGAAGTATCCTCAAGGATGCCTACCATCCTGGTGAACCACTATTCCCCAGACCAAGAATACCTCACAGTGAAATGTCATTTCCTACTATCTGCCATAGAAATGTTTATTGACTATCCTGTTCGCAGTCTACATTCCACCCCATGCTGATGCTAAGCTTGCACTTGAGTAACTGCACACCACGGCGTCACCATTAGTCTTGAAGCAAAGTGCCCTGAGGCCTTGTCATAATAGCTGAGGAATTCAATCTGGCCAACTCAAGAGTTTTTTTGACTTCAAATGCTATCAGCACATCTCCTGTCCAACCAGAGATCTAAACACCCTCAACCACTGCTGCAGAAACCAGCAAAGACTCCACCCCCCCAACCACACTTTGGTAAATCTGACTTTGAAGTTGAAGGACAAGTACAGTAGTCATGCAGTGCTGGTCTGAGGAAACAAGTGGAGATCCTAGCGACTGCTTAAGTTGATGGGCTGATCCTTATTCAGGGAGTTTGTCGCTAACCAAAATGAGTGTGCCACACCTGTCACAGACTTCATCAGCGAGTGTGTAGAGGAATGCATACCAAACACAATACACAAGCGGAAACCATGAGGAACCCGTTGAAATCCAATTCTGTAGTCAAACGGGTCAAACAACCCCAAAAGGTACAAGAAATCTATCTAGCAGTTTTGCAAAGACATTAAGGATGCCAAGAGGGAAATCCAGACCAAGCTGGAGTGAAGCATCTCTGAAGATCTTTCCTGGTCCGAAAACACTGATGATACTATTAAGAATCCATATCAGCACCTCTACTTCCTGAGAATATTACAGAGAGTCGGTTTGTCAAGGAGGACTCCCTCTAACTTCTACAGGTGCACAGTAGAGTGCATGCTGACCGGTTGCAACGTGGCTTGGTTCGGCAACTTGAATGCCCTGGAGAGGAAAAGACTACAAAGAGTAGTAAACACTGCCCAGTCCATCATCAGCTCTGACCTCCCTTCCATCGAGGGGATCTATCACAGTCGCTGCCTCAAAAAGGCTGGCAGTATCTTCAAGGACCCACACCATCCTGGCCACACACTCATCTCCCTTCAGGTAGAAGGTACAGGTACAGGTACAGGTACAGGAGCCTGAAGACTGCAACAACCAGGTTCAGGAATAGCTACGTCCCCACAGCCATCAGGCTATTAAACTTGGCTCGGATAAAACTATGAACATTAATAGCCCATTATTTGTTATTTGCACTTTTTCAGTTTATATATTCATGTGTGTATATATTGATATAATGATATATGGACACACTGATCTGTTTTGTAGTCAATGCCTACTATGTTCTGTTGTGCTGAAGCAAAGCAAGAATTTCATTGTCTTATCAGGGACACATGACAATAAACTCACTTGAACTTGAACTTGGACTTCCCTAGGCAATAACAAGCTCACCCGTAGATTGTGGCGCAGCTTACATGCTATAAAAGGCTACAAAGTGAAGCCAGATTGTATCGCTGGTAAATATGGGCCCCTCCCCAATGAGCTCAATTCTAGGCCAGCTTTGATCAGAAGATCGTGGAAGAACATCACCCACCCCATCAGTCTTGGGTGGGGCTGAACCAATGTTTACTGTGGCAGCCTAATAGTGATTCAGCAGAAAGCCACTGGCCTGGATGGAGTCTCCAGTCACGTTGTTAGGCCCACCATGGACCAGCTTTCACTACTTTCACTACTCCATTCTGAAATCCCCACCTGCTTTTACAAGAGATATAAATAATTTATTAGCCAAGTATGTAAGAATATACAAGGAATTTGATTTGTCATACAGTCATACCAAAAAAGCAGCAAGACACACAACTACATAAAAATTCACTGTGATGGAAGGCAATAACGTATTATTTTCTTCCCTCCTTTTTTCCCGCGGTCGGGGCAGTCGAACCATCCGCAGTTGGGTTGATCGAAGCTCCCGCAGCCAGCGATCAAAGCTCCTGCATTGGGGCTTTTAGAAGACCACCATCTTCGTGGGACCAAAGCAAAGCAAGGTAGTGTGCCTCAATAACTATCATCCTGTGGCTTTGACATCCACCATCATGAAGTGCTCAGAGATGTTGGTGGTAACGCACATTAACACCAGCCACCAGTCTTGATGCACTGCAGCACAGCAGACACCATCTTCATAGCCCAAAACTCAACTCCAGAACACCTGGGCAACATAGACACCTATGCTGAACTATCCCATTTATCACCTATAGATCCGCCTTCACCACCATAATCTCTGGTTACTGGGTCAGATGTAAGATCGGCCTTCCTGAGAGTGATTCGGCAGAATGCCACTGGCCCGTGTCCTCATCTCCAAAATCTGGACCAAAGACTCAGCATACTTCCCTGCTCCTGGATCCTCGACCTTCTGATCCATAGACCTCAATAAGTGAGGATAGCCTACAACATATAGTTCACAATAATCATCAACACCGGTGCCCCTCAACGATGTGTTCTCAGTCCATTACTATACTCTCCAACACTCACGACTACAGTGTAGGAAACTCTACTCTAACTCCAACTACAAGTTTGCAGATGAATGAATGAATGAATAAGTTTATTGGCCAAGTATTCACATACAAGGAATTTGCCTAGGTGCTCTGCCCACAAGTGACAACATGACATACAGTGACAGTTACGAATTACATATAAAACACTAAACATTAATAATAAAACACCATTGATCAAACAAGTGAACCAAACAAAATATCAGAGCAAAAGGAGGCTACAGATTTTTGGTTATTGAGTAGAGCTACTACTCGTGGAAAAAAGCTGTTTTATGTCTGGCTGTGGCAGATTTGACAATCCAGAGTCACCTTCCAGATGGAAGTGATTCAAAGAGTTTGTGGCCAGGGTGAGAGGGGTCAGAGACGATCTTACGCGCTCACTTCCTGGTCCTTGCAGTGTACCGTTCGTCAATGGAGGAAAGGTTGCAGCCAATAACCTTCTCAGCTGATCGAACGATTCACTGCAGCCTCCGGGTGTTGTGCTTGGTGACTGAGCCAAACCAGACTATGATGGAGAAGGTGAGGACAGAGTCTACAATGGCCGTATAGAATTGGACCATCATTGTCTGTGGCAGATTGTGCTTCCTCAGCTGCTGAAGGAAGTACATCCTCTGTTGTGCCTTTTTGACTGTGGAATCGATGGTAGCCCCCCATTTAAGGTCCTTGGAGATGATGGTTCCCAGGAACTTAAACGACTCCACAGATGTGACTGTGGTGTTGTTGATGGTGAGTGGGGTGAGGGGAGGGAGAGCTCTCCTAAAGTCTACAATCAATTCCACTGTCTTAAGAGCATCGAGCTCCAGGTTGTTGCAATGGCACCAGGACGCCAGCTGTGACACTTCCTGTCTGTAGGCAGATCCCTCCCCATCCTGGATCAGTCCAATCAGTGTTGAGTCGTCCACAAACTTGAGAAGCTTGACAGAGGAGTCTGTGGAGGTGCAGTCATTGGTGAACAGAGAGTAGAGCAGAGGGGAGAGTATGCAGCCTTGCGGTGCTCCTATGCTGAGGGTTTGCTGGTCTGAGATGTGCTATCCCAGCCTCACATGCTGCTTCTTGTCTGTCAGGAAGCTGGTGATCCACCGACAGAGGGGTTCAGGCACAGTCAACTCGGAAAGTTTGGAGTGTGGTAGCTCTGGCACAATGGTGTTGAATGCAGAGCTAAAATCAACAAACAGGATCCTCGCTTAGGTTCCCTGGCGGTCTAGGTACTGGAGGATGAAGTGCAGGCCCAGGTTGACTGCGTCATCCACAGATCTATTGCCCGATATGCAAACTGCAGAGGGTTCAGCAAGGGGTTTGTGATATTTTTCAGCTTGGCCAGCACAGCATTTCAAGGTCTTCATGACTACAGAGGTCAGTGCAACAGGCCTGACAAGTAAATCCTTGTCTCTTTGGGTACAGGGACAGTAGTGGAGATTTTGAAGCAGGAAGGGGCTGGTTAAAAATGTCTGTGTAGACTGGTGCCAGTTGTTCGGCACAGAGCTTGAGTGTAGTGGGGAAACATGGTCCGGTCCTGGAGATTTCAGGCTTTTCTGTCTTCTGAAAAGCCTCTCCACCTCCTCTAATTTTATTGTTGATGATGGAGAAGTGATGTTGTTCAGCACAGAGGGTGTGGGTACTTGGGTGTGAAGTGGCGATTGGAGAACCTGGGTGGGAAAGGGTCCAGTCTTTTCAGACTGGAGTCTTGCTTTAAGTATGTGTGAATTGGTAAATGGGGAGGACTGGGTGTAGATGGCCCCAGTCTTTGCAGACTGAGGTCAGGCTGTGAGTGGGTGTGAAACGTTGCTTGGGGTGGGAAAAGGGTCCAGTCTTTTCAGACTGGAATCTTGCTTTAAGTAGGTGTGAACTGGTGAATGGGAGGAGTGGGTGCAGAAGGGTCCATTCTTTGCAGACTGGGGTCTGCTGTGTTTGTTGGGGAGGGGGGAGAGGGTACCAGGGTCACGTTTCTGCTTGTCAAACCTGCAGTAGAACTCATTCAGGTCATTGGTCAGCTGACGATTGTCCAAAGAGCGGGGGGCTTTCCTCTTGTAGCTGGTGATTTCTTGCAAGCCCTTCCAAACTGAAGAAGAGTCACGAGCTGAGAACTTGCTCCTCAATTTCTCAGAGTACCTTTCCTAGGCAGCTCTGATTCCTCTTCTCAGCTTGTACTTGGCCTGCCCGTGGAGGTCTGCATCCCCGCTCCTGTGACACCACTGTGGTGGGTTGTATCATGCACAATGAAGAGACAGAATATGGAAAGGAGATAGAGAGCTTAGTTAGAGGATGGAGGACAATATCCATTCCCTCAATGTCACCGAGACAAAGAAAATATTTATCAACCGCAGGAGGCCTGGTGAAGTAGATGCCCCAATTAACATCAATGATGCCAAAGTGGAAATGGTTGAGAGCTTCGTTCCTTAGCATAACACCTCTGCTGCCTCCATAGACTAAGAAAATTCAGCATTCTCCAATGACTCTTACAAACTTCCACAGATGCACCAATGAAAATATACTGTCAGAGGGTTGCATCACAGCTTGGTTTGGAATAGCTCTGCCCAAGACCACAAAAAAATTGCAGTGTTGTGGAAGAAGCTCAGACTATCACACAGACCACTCTCCCCACCACTGAGTCGACATTTCACTATACCTCAGGAAAGTAGCCAACATAATCAAGGACCTTTAGCACCCTGGCCCCGCTCTCTGTTTCGGCAGGAGATATAGAAGCTTGCAAGCGCGCACCATCAGACTCACAAATAGCTTCTTTCTCACTGTTATTAGGCTTCTGAACGGTCCTTTCATAAGCTAGATTACAGTTCCGATTCTCCAAACAATGCCAATTTGGACAATGCAATTTTCTCTGGAACAGTTATGGTACAATGCTGTGAACTATATTCTGCATTTGGTATCTTTCTCTTTGCCCTAGTTATTGTACTTGAGTTTTAGCCCGATTGTATTCATGTGTGGACTTTCCGATTTGATTGAATAGCAACCTAAATAAAGCTTTTCACTGTACCTCTGTCCAAGTGGCAATAATAAACCTAGACACATTTTTGTTTCTTTTTCTACCTTCTGGGAGAAGAGACAGGAGCTTGAAAGCCTATCGTGCAGACTTAAAAACAGCTTTATCCCCTGAAACCAACCACCTATTTCACACTCCCTTCCAGAGGTGCGGACATAATTTTTACTCTTAACACTACCTAATGCAGTTATTCCATGATTGCACTTTTTATTGTCTTTGCTCTACTTCAAGAGTAATAGCAATCTTTTCCCCATTCTGCTGCTTTGCATGTGTTGTTGTATTTATAAGTGTATCTATAATTGCCATATACTGCTTGTTGTGTAATTGCAACATATATATATAACCATAAACTAATCTGAATTTGACTCATTTATTTTTGTGACGTAAAATGGCATAACTTCTGTACTCTCTTACACAACTAGATATTTTTTAAACTTTTAACTGTATCATTCAGTCTGGCGCTGACCCCAAATCACTTGAAAGAGTTTGTGGCCACCTTTAAGGGTGATCAATCCATTGTGCAGCCCCTTTCAAGATGTTCTTTGGGAAAGAGACTTTAAAAATTTGTTGTTTTTTTTTCATTCCAATGAAGAGTCCTTGACCTGAAACGTCAATTTTGTTTCAATCCCTGATCACCTTAAACCTTTCTTGGTTTAAAGAGATTCAGCATAATATACTGAGAAACCACCTTGACTGGAACTAGTTGTTGTTCCAAGCTAACATCAATTTTCAAAGAGAGGAAGCAATCAAATGTATACACGACCGGCATTAATCGTAGTGAATGGGAGCAGGCAGCATCCCTGGAGAAAAGGAACAGGCGACTTTTCGGGTCGAGACCCTTCTTCAGACTGTGAGTCAGGGGAAAGGGAGATGAGAGATCATTTTCCCCTGACTCTCAGATATCAGGAATCACATTGGATTAGACCTGAACCATCTCCGCAGCATGGTGGTACAGCAGTTAATATTGCTGCCTCGTGGCCTCGGGTTCGATCCTGAGCTCAGCTGCTGTCCGTGTGGAGTAATAGTGACCAAGAGGCTTTGCATCAACTGTGGTTAGAAGCGTCTGCTTTTTGAATTCCCACAAATAGCACAAGGTTTAAGTCAACATTATAAAACCATTTTAAACATATAGGTTACAATACAGTAAAGGATTATATTTGACCAATCACTGGGCGCTAGTGTTATACCATTACGAAAAAAATTGTTAAAATGTGCTGCGCCTCTGGTCGGTACAAAATATCTCCAGAAGTAAAGGAGCATTTATTTGAAAATGAGACATATTTATACAGATTATTCCTGAAATATTTGAGCTTTATTTATTTGTAGACTATTTTCTGCTCAGGACGATACAAATGGCTCTGGCTAAAAAATGAACACTTCACAACATTAATAATAAGTCAAAGGCAAGTTACGGCAGATACTGAAAATCAGAAAAAGATAGAGAAAAGAGTAGAAAATGCTTCACAACTGAGGCTGCACAGAGAGTGAGTCACGCACACACAGACACGGGTCAACGTTAATTAAATCTCAAAAGAACTGCAGCTGCTGGAAATCTGAAGTGAAAACAGAAAGGGCTGGAATCACTGAACAGGTCAGTGGAGAGTACTCTTTTCCTTCTGCCTTCATTGCACAAACATCTTTGCATGACATAACGGGCTGCTGCATACAGCACTCGAATAACAAACATAACCAGGGTACACAAAAGGCTGGAGAAACTCAGCGGGTACAGAAACATCTAAGGAGCGAAGGAGATAGGCGACGTTTCGGGTCGAGACCTTCTTCAGACTGATCAGGGAAACGAGAGATATAGACGGTGATGTGGAGAGATAAAGAACAATGAATGAAAGATATGCAAAAAAGTATCGATGATAAAGGGAACAAGCCATTGTAAGCTGTTTGTAGTGTGAAAATGAGAAGCTAGTGCGACTAGGGTGGGGAGACAGAGATAGAGAGAGAGGGAATGCCAGGGCCCGAGGGCCGAGGGAGAGGTGGGAAGGGGAGGAGAAAGCAAGGGTTAACAGAATTGAGAAAATTCAATGTTCAAGCCCAGAGGATGCAGACTCCCCAAGCGGAATATGAGGTGCTTTTCCTCCAACTTGCGGTGTTGCTCACTCTGGCCGTGGAGGAGGCCCCAGACCCGAGAGGTCGGATACGGAATGGAGAGGGATTGAAGTGCTGAGCCACCAAAAGGTCGGGTGTTATTGCGGGACCGAGCGGAGGTGTTCGCGAAACGATCGCCAAGCCTCCGCTTGGTCTCACCGATATAGATCATCTGGCAACTGGAGCAGCGATGCAGTAGATGAGGGTTGGAGGAGGTGCAGGTGAACCTCTGTTGGACCTGAAGGACTGCTTGGGTCCCTGGAAGAAAAAAGTGGAGGGTGGGTGAGGGGACAATGTAGCATTATTTGCGGTTGCAAGGGAAAGTGCCCGGGGAAGGGTAGAGTGGGAAGGAAGGGAAGAATTGACAAGGGAATTGCGGAGGGAGCGGTCTTTGCGGAAGGCAGACAGGGGGGGGGGATGGGAAGATGTGGCGAGTGGAGGGGTCACATTGGAGGTGGCGAAACTGGCAGAGGACTATGTGTTGTATTTTGCCGGCCGGTGGGGTGAAAGGTGAGGGCCAGGGGACTTATGACTGCCCTTGTTGCGAGGTGTGGGAATGGGGAGAGAGGCAGTGTTGCGGGGTATGGAGGAGACCCTGGTGCGAGCCTCATCTATAGTGGGGGAGGGGAAATCCCCGTTCTTCTGAAGAATGAGGCCATTTGTGATGACCTGGTGTGGAAACACCTCATCCTGGGAGCAGATGCGGCGTAGACGGAGGAATTGGGAATCGGGGATGGAGTCCTTACAGGAAGCAGGGTGGGAGGAAGAGTAGTTCAGGTAGCTGTGGGAGTCAGTTGGTTTGTAGTGGAGGTAGGTCAGGAGTGTATCACCTGCAATAGAGATGGTGAGGTCAAGGAATGGTAGGGAAATGTTGGAAATGGTCCAAGTGTATTTGAGTACCGGATGGAAGTTGGTGGTGGAATGGATGAAGTCAGTCAGTTGTGTGTGGGTGCGGGAGGTGACACCAAAGCAGTCGTCGATGTAACGGAGGTAGAGGTCGGGTATGGGGTCCTGGTACGCCGAGAACAAGGATTGTTCGACGTAACCGACAAAGAGGCAAGCGTAGCTGGGGCCCATGCGTGTGCCCATAGCTTGTGCCTTGTGTTTGGAGGAAATGGGAGGAGTCAAAAGACAAGTTATTGAGGGTAAGGACCAACTCCGCTAGGCGGAGGAGGGTGTCAGTGGATGGGTATGGGTTGCTCCTCTGGTCGAGGAAGAACCGGAGGGCTTTGAGACCGTCCTGGTTGGGGATGGAGGTGTAGAGTGACTGGACGTCCATGGTAAAGATGAGAGGATGGGGGCCTGGAGAATGGAATGCGCGGAGCTGATGGAGAGTGTCTGAGGTGTCTTGAACATGGGTGGGGAGGGATTTAACAAAGGGGGATAGGATGGCGTCAAGGTATGTGGAAATGTGTTCGGTGGGGCACGAACAGGCAGTGACAATCGGTCTGCCAGGGCAGTTGGGTTTGTGGATTTTGGGGAGAAGGTAAAATCGGGCCATGCCGAGCTGGGAAACGATGAGATTGGTGGCTCTGCGGGGTAGGGAGCCGAAGCTGAAGAAGTCGGTTATGGTGCTCGAGATGGTGGCCTGGTGTTCGTCAGTGGGGTCATGGTCCAGGGGTAAGTAGGAGGAGGTGTCCGAGAGTTGGCGCGCGGACTCTGCTTTGTAGAGATCAACGCGCCAGACTACCACGGCACCTCCCTTGTCGGCGGGTTTGATAACCCAGTCTGGGTTGTTACGGAGTGAGTCGATGGCAGTGCGTTTGGGGGTGGAGAGATTGGAGTGAGACAGGGGAGTGGAGAAGTCGAGGCGGTTGATGTCCCGACGGCAGTTCTGAATAAATAGTTCTAGAGCCGGAAGGCTATGAGGGGGGCTCCAAGTGGAGGGGGTACGTTGGAGACAGGAAAAGGGATCATCAGTGGGGGGCGAGGACTTCTTCCCATGGAAGAACGCTGTGAGGCGGAGGCGACGGTAGAAGAGCTCCAAGTCGTGGTGGGCACGGAACTCATTGAGGTGGGGAGGAGGGGGACAAAGGTAAGACCTCTGCTGAGGACCGACCTTTCAGTGTCGGAGAGGGGGAGGTCCGGGGGTATGGTGAACACGCTGCAAGGATGGGGGTTGTGGCCGGAGGAAGGCAGGTGAGGGCACTGAGGACGGAACGTTGTGTGGTGGGGGGGTGGAGGGTGGTCAGGGGGTAGGGAGGTATGGGGGCTGTGGTGTGGGTGGAGAAGAGCAGGGGTTACATGCTAGGGGGGGATGGGGAAGACCCAGTGGAATAGCCACTAAGGTTACTGGGGCTGGGGAGGCGGGCACTAGGACCCAGTGCCGTTAAAAACAGAGTGGTGGGAAGAGTTAGCAACTAAAAAGCACAACCATCCTGGACTCCAATTGCCTGCTTGCAGCCATGTTTCCAAATGAGCCGATTTAAACAAGGGAGGCTTTTTATGGTGCAAAAAAAAAACAGCATGACACAAGAGTAACTCAGGAGAGGAACTGTAATACACACCAGGTTCAGACCAGCTACTTTCCCACAACTTTCAGGTGTTTGAACCAACCTGCATAACCCTAATCCTGACTTGGCAACGGAACATTTCGGACCACTTCTTGTTCTACCATGAATTTGTTTTTCTCATTGTGAACACCGATGTCCTGCTTTTTATATATTTTTTATTATTGTTCTTGCCTTTCACCTCTTGCGGAGGAAGTCAGATTTTTTCTCATAGAAGTTCAAGACATAGTTTTACTCCGTTCTGTTTATGATGTCAATGGCCACACAGAATACGTTTTACTGAATACGTTTAATTTTATAAAAATAAGTGTAAATTTTATTTTGTTTGAAGAAGGGTCTGATTACTTGCTGTGCACGGAACAGGGGTGCGTGTAGAATAAATGGGTGTGCCATTGTATAAGGACAAATGTACAGAAGGACAGTGAAACTGGGAGGAGACGACTTCTCAGTCAATGTTTGAAGCATTCACTCGTGCTAAATGTGACCAGGTAATACCAACAGCACTGTCTCCTGCAGATAACTTCAAAGCTTCTCGACGTCAATGAAAAGAAAATAATTGCAAATCGCAGGTAATTCAACGCCGTCACGAACTCGTTTATGTTATTATGTTTTAGAATCAAATAAACTGTTAGTGTCTGAGAAAACACCCTCTTCCCAATTTCCCAATACTAGATCCAGCGTTGCCCTCTCACATGTGGGTGCCTCCACATACTGCTTAAGAAAACGCTCCTGAACACTTTTGAGGAATTGCACCCCATCTAAAACCTTCACGCCATGATTTTCCCAGTCTATATAGGGAAAGTTAAAACCCCCTACGACAACAACCTTATTTGACCTGCAGCTGTCTAGAATCTCCCAGCACATTTGTTCTTCTAATTCTCATTGGCTATTCCAGGCTCCCACCTAAAAAGAGAACAGGGCCTTGCAAGAAGAGAATCCTATTCTACCGATAAAGGCAGGACAGGTGTGTAGGAAGGAAATACAGATGCTGGTTTACACTGAAGATAGACACAAAAAGCTGGAATAACTCAGCGGGTCAGGCACCATGTCTAGAAAAGGAATAGGTGACATTTTGGATTCAGACCCTTCTTCAGACTGAGAGTCAGGGGAAAGGGAAATGGGAGATTTAGAGGGTACACAGCAGCGAGAGAGGAGAACTTATTCAATGTAGGCATACCTTGAGGAGATTTCTCAGTGAAGCAGACAAAATGTGTAGGAAGGAACTGCGTGGGTTTTCTCCGGGTGCTCACATACACTGGTGAGGGCATTTGGAGGTTCCGTGGTTAAATGTTACATCTTTGGTAGTCAACCAGGATAAACAAAATGCGCCTCAAATTATCATTCTAAATGAAACAACCATTCACTTGCACTTCATTCAATCAGGTGCAGTGCATTCGGTGTTCACAGTTAGGTGTTGTTTACACTGGAGAAATGAAATGCAGATTGAGTGGTCGTTTTGCTGGGCACTTGCATTCTGTCGGCAAGGATGACCTGAATTTCCTCCATTTATTCTCAATTTCACTCCCATCACCACCTGTCTGTCTGCACCTCCTCCACTGCAACATTGTGACCAGAAAATAAACTAGAATAACAAGTTTCCAGCTACCATGACAGATGTGTACAGCAATTTGTTCTTCCCCCACACAATTAAAGCATGGAATAATCTCCACCCTACTAATGTTACCCAACCAGATGCAACTACATTTAAGGTAGCTCTTTCTTCCCAAAAACCCTTTCTGGCTTAAGTCCTCCCTCCACCACCTCCAGTTTAAATTCCATTTGGAATATTTTGGAGGACCAAGAAACCAAGAACCAAGAACTAAAAACACCTCAGCAAAATCTAGGCACTTTGCAACCCTCTGGAATGAAGAATAAATTCCCCAACTTCATTTCATACTACCATGCTTGCATCACTTTTTCAACGTGTTCTTTAAAATATCTTGCTATTGATCTATAATTATGCTCCTTAGATCTGATCTGAGGTAATACAGTAAACACCACAGGTCCACAAAAACCTGTCGGACTGGATGAATTCTCCTGGCATTCCTGTTTTTCAAAGGTGACCCCTCTGGGTCTGTGCCTGGGATGTTTTCATCTGGAGCTATATTGTGAAAACTGTGCTTCACTAAACATGACAGTAATCTTGACGGGTTTGCCAATTACTTTTGTTTTGATGAATTATATTGTTATCCTGTGTCCAGCTAATGAACTTTATCCATGTGAAAATGCTGTGTTTGTTTCTCAAAATCGGATGTGAAAGAAAATAAACATACACAAAAATATAAGTCCGTAGATATTACTGGGTCATTGGAGCAAAATAATGCAGATGCTGAAGATCTGAAGCAAAAGAAAAAATGGTCGATTTGCTTGACGGACCAAGCAGCATCTACTCTAGCTTCTTAAACTGATCTGCACAACCCTAATACTAAATCTGCATGGAATACAAGGACCACTTTGTGCACTACTATGGATTTGTTTTTCCTAATTGTGTTTTATACTGAAATCTTGCCTAATGCTTTTTCATCTAACCCTCAACATCAGAAAGACCAAAAAAGGTGTTTGTTGACTCAAGGAGTGAGAGGGTGAACACAAACTGTACTCATCAATGGAATGGGTACAGATCATCAGCAGAGATGGTTAACGATTCAGGTTTCTTGGTATCCCTATCACGAGCGACGTTACCAGGTCCCTTTACACTGATCTAGTGATCAAGAAAGTGAATCAGCATGTTTACTTTCTTACAGTGGGTGCCTGAGAAAATTTACCATGTCCCCAGGGATTATCTCGAATTTCTACAGATGCGCTATAGAACGTATATTGATGGGATACACCTCTTCCTGGTGTGGCAACTGCTCTGCTGTTGACTGCCTGAACCTGCAGAGAGTGGTGAACACAGCCCAGTCCACCACTGGCTCATCATTCCTTCCATCCAGTTCATATACAGTGTGTTGCACCAGGAAGGCTGGAAGTATCCTCAAGGATGCCTACAATCCTGGCGAACCACAACTACCCAGCCCAAGAATACCTCACAGTGAAATGTCATTCCTACTATCTGCCATAGAAATGTATATTGACTATCCTGTTCGCAGTCTACATTCCACCCCATGCTGATGCTAAGCTTGCACTTGAGTAACTGCACACCACTGCGTCACCATTAGTCTTGAAGCAAAGTACCCTGAGGCCTTGTTCATAATAGCTGAGGAATTCAATCTGGCCAAACTCAAGAGTTTGACTTCAAAATGCTATCAGCGCATCTCCTGTCCAACCAAAGATCTAAACACCCTCAACCACTGCTGCAGAACCAGCAAAGACTCCACCCCCAACCACACTTTGGTAAATCTGACTTTGAAGTTGAAGGACAAGTACAGGTAGTCATGCAGTGCTGGTCTGAGGAAACAAGTGAGATCCTAGGCGACTGCTTTAAGTTGATGGGCTGATCCTTATTCAGGGAGTTTGTCGCTAACCAAAATGAGTGTGCCACATCTGTCACAGACTTCATCAGCGAGTGTGTAGAGGAATGCATACCAAACACAATACACAAGCGGAAACCATGAGGAACCCGTTGAAATCCAATTCTGTAGTCAAACGGGTCAAACAACCCCAAAAGGTACAAGAAATCTATCTAGCAGTTTTGCAAAGACATTAAGGATGCCAAGAGGGAAATCCAGACCAAGCTGGAGTGAAGCATCTCTGAAGATCTTTCCTGGTCCGAAAACACTGATGATACTATTAAGAATCCATATCAGCACCTCTACTTCCTGAGAATATTACAGAGAGTCGGTTTGTCAAGGAGGACTCCCTCTAACTTCTACAGGTGCACAGTAGAGTGCATGCTGACCGGTTGCAACGTGGCTTGGTTCGGCAACTTGAATGCCCTGGAGAGGAAAAGACTACAAAGAGTAGTAAACACTGCCCAGTCCATCATCAGCTCTGACCTCCCTTCCATCGAGGGGATCTATCACAGTCGCTGCCTCAAAAAGGCTGGCAGTATCTTCAAGGACCCACACCATCCTGGCCACACACTCATCTCCCTTCAGGTAGAAGGTACAGGTACAGGTACAGGTACAGGAGCCTGAAGACTGCAACAACCAGGTTCAGGAATAGCTACGTCCCCACAGCCATCAGGCTATTAAACTTGGCTCGGATAAAACTATGAACATTAATAGCCCATTATTTGTTATTTGCACTTTTTCAGTTTATATATTCATGTGTGTATATATTGATATAATGATATATGGACACACTGATCTGTTTTGTAGTCAATGCCTACTATGTTCTGTTGTGCTGAAGCAAAGCAAGAATTTCATTGTCTTATCAGGGACACATGACAATAAACTCACTTGAACTTGAACTTGGACTTCCCTAGGCAATAACAAGCTCACCCGTAGATTGTGGCGCAGCTTACATGCTATAAAAGGCTACAAAGTGAAGCCAGATTGTATCGCTGGTAAATATGGGCCCCTCCCCAATGAGCTCAATTCTAGGCCAGCTTTGATCAGAAGGTCGGTGGAAGAACATCACCCACCCCATCAGTCTTGGGTGGGGCTGAACCAATGTTTACTGTGGCAGCCTAATAGTGATTCAGCAGAAAGCCACTGGCCTGGATGGAGTCTCCAGTCACGTTGTTAGGCCCACCATGGACCAGCTTTCACTACTTTCACTACTCCATTCTGAAATCCCCACCTGCTTTTACAAGAGATACAAATAATTTATGAGCCAAGTATGTAAGAATATACAAGGAATTTGATTTGTCATACAGTCATACCAAAAAAGCAGCAAGACACACAACTACATAAAAATTCACTGTGATGGAAGGCAATAACGTATTATTTTCTTCCCTCCTTTTTTCCCGCGGTCGGGGCAGTCGAACCATCCGCAGTCGGGTCGATCGAAGCTCCTGCAGCCGGCGATCAAAGCTCCCGCAATGGAGCTATTAGAAGACCACCATCTTCGTGGGACCAAAGCAAAGCAAGGTAGTGTGCCTCAATAACTATCATCCTGTGGCTTTGACATCCACCATCATGAAGTGCTCAGAGATGTTGGTGGTAACGCACATTAACACCAGCCACCAGTCTTGATGCACTGCAGCACAGCAGACACCATCTCCCTAGCCCAAAACTCAACTCCAGAACACCTGGGCAACATAGACACCTATGCTGAACTATCCCATTTATCACCTATAGATCCGCCTTCACCACCATAATCTCTGGTTACTGGGTCAGATGTAAGATCGGCCTTCCTGAGAGTGATTCGGCAGAATGCCACTGGCCCGTGTCCTCATCTCCAAAATCTGGACCAAAGACTCAGCATACTTCCCTGCTCCTGGATCCTCGACCTTCTGATCCATAGACCTCAATAAGTGAGGATAGCCTACAACATATAGTTCACAATAATCATCAACACCGGTGCCCCTCAACGATGTGTTCTCAGTCCATTACTATACTCTCCATACACTCACGACTACAGTGTAGGGAAACTCTACTCTAACTCCAACTACAAGTTTGCAGATGAATGAATGAATGAATAAGTTTATTGGCCAAGTATTCACATACAAGGAATTTGCCTAGGTGCTCTGCCCACAAGTGACAACATGACATACAGTGACAGTTACGAATTACATATAAAACACTAAACATTAATAATAAAACACCATTGATCAAACAAGTGAACCAAACAAAATATCAGAGCAAAAGGAGGCTACAGATTTTTGGTTATTGAGTAGAGCTACTACTCGTGGAAAAAAGCTGTTTTATGTCTGGCTGTGGCAGATTTGACAGTCCAGAGTCACCTTCCAGATGGAAGTGATTCAAAGAGTTTGTGGCCAGAGTGAGAGGGGTCAGAGACGATCTTACGCGCTCACTTCCTGGTCCTTGCAGTGTACCGTTCGTCAATGGAGGAAAGGTTGCAGCCAATAACCTTCTCAGCTGATCAAACGATTCACTGCAGCCTCCGGGTGTTGTGCTTGGTGACTGAGCCAAACCAGACTATGATGGAGAAGCTGAGGACAGAGTCTACAATGGCCGTATAGAATTGGACCATCATTGTCTGTGGCAGATTGTGCTTCCTCAGCTGCTGAAGGAAGTACATCCTCTGTTGTGCCTTTTTGACTGTGGAATCGATGGTAGCCCCCCATTTAAGGTCCTTGGAGATTATGGTTCCCAGGAACTTAAACGACTCCACAGATGTGACTGTGGTGTTGTTGATGGTGAGTGGGGTGAGGGGAGGGAGAGCTCTCCTAAAGTCTACAATCAATTCCACTGTCTTAAGAGCATCGAGCTCCAGGTTGTTGCAATGGCACCAGGACGCCAGCTGTGACACTTCCTGTCTGTAGGCAGATTCCTCCCCATCCTGGATCAGTCCAATCAGTGTTGAGTCGTCCACAAACTTGAGAAGCTTGACAGAGGAGTCTGTGGAGGTGCAGTCATTGGTGAACAGAGAGTAGAGCAGAGGGGAGAGTATGCAGCCTTGCGGTGCTCCTATGCTGAGGGTTTGCTGGTCTGAGATGTGCTTTCCCAGCCTCACATGCTGCTTCTTGTCTGTCAGGAAGCTGGTGATCCACCGACAGAGGGGTTCAGGCACAGTCAACTCGGAAAGTTTGGAGTGTGGTAGCTCTGGCACAATGGTGTTGAATGCAGAGCTAAAATCAACAAACAGGATCCTCGCTTAGGTTCCCTGGCGGTCTAGGTACTGGAGGATGAAGTGCAGGCCCAGGTTGACTGCGTCATCCACAGATCTATTGGCCCGATATGCAAACTGCAGAGGGTTCAGCAAGGGGTTTGTGATATTTTTCAGCTTGGCCAGCACAGCATTTCAAGGGTCTTCATGACTACAGAGGTCAGTGCAACAGGCCTGACAAGTAATCCTTGTCTCTTTGGGTACAGGGACAGTAGTGGAGATTTTGAAGCAGGAAGGGGCTGGTTAAAAATGTCTGTGCAGACTGGTGCCAGTTGTTCGGCACAGAGCTTGAGTGTAGTGGGGAAACATGGTCCGGTCCTGGAGATTTCAGGCTTTTCTGTCTTCTGAAAAGCCTCTCCACCTCCTCTAATTTTATTGTTGATGATGGAGAAGTGATATTGTTCAGCACAGAGGGTGTGGGGACTTGGGTGTGAAGTGGCGATTGGAGAACCTGGGTGGGAAAGGGTCCAGTCTTTTCAGACTGGAGTCTTGCTTTAAGTATGTGTGAAGTGGTAAATGGGGAGGACTGGGTGTAGATGGCCCCAGTCTTTGCAGACTGAGGTCAGGCTGTGAGTGGGTGTGAATCGTTGCTTGGGGTGGGAAAGGGTCCAGTCTTTTCAGACTGGAATCTTGCTTTAAGTAGGTGTGAACTGGTGAATGGGGAGGAGTGGGTGCAGAAGGGTCCATTCTTTGCAGACTGGGGTCTGGCTGTGTTTGTTGGGGAGGGGGGAGAGGGTACCAGGGTCACGTTTCTGCTTGTCAAACCTGCAGTAGAACTCATTCAGGTCATTGGTCAGCTGACGATTGTCCAAAGAGCGGGGGGCTTTCCTCTTGTAGCTGGTGATTTCTTGCAAGCCCTTCCAAACTGAAGAAGAGTCACGAGCTGAGAACTTGCTCCTCAACTTCTCAGAGTACCTTTCCTAGGCAGCTCTGATTCCTCTTCTCAGCTTGTACTTGGCCTGCCCGTGGAGGTCTGCATCTCCGCTCCTGTGACACCACTGTGGTGGGTTGTATCATGCACAATGAAGAGACAGAATATGGAAAGGAGATAGAGAGCTTAGTTAGAGGATGGAGGACAATATCCATTCCCTCAATGTCACCGAGACAAAGAAAATATTTATCAACCGCAGGAGGCCTGGTGAAGTAGATGCCCCAATTAACATCAATGATGCCAAAGTGGAAATGGTTGAGAGCTTCGTTCCTTAGCATAACACCTCTGCTGCCTCCATAGACTAAGAAAATTCAGCATTCTCCAATGACTCTTACAAACTTCCACAGATGCACCAATGAAAATATACTGTCAGAGGGTTGCATCACAGCTTGGTTTGGAACAGCTCTGCCCAAGACCACAAAAAATTGCAGTGTTGTGGAAGAAGCTCAGACTATCACACAGACCACTCTCCCCACCACTGACTCGACATTTCACTATACCTCAGGAAAGTAGCCAACATAATCAAGGACCTTTAGCACCCTGGCCCCGCTCTCTGTTTCGGCAGGAGATATAGAAGCTTGCAAGCGCGCACCATCAGACTCACAAATAGCTTCTTTCTCACTGTTATTAGGCTTCTGAACGGTCCTTTCATAAGCTAGATTACAGTTCCGATTCTCCAAACAATGCCAATTTGGACAATTCAATTTTCTCTGGAACAGTTATGGTACAATGCTGTGAACTATATTCTGCATTTGGTATCTTTCTCTTTGCCCTAGTTATTGTACTTGAGTTTAGCCCGATTGTATTCATGTGTGGACTTTCCGATTTGATTGAATAGCACCTAAATAAAGCTTTTCACTGTACCTCTGTCCAAGTGGCAATAATAAACCTGACACATTTTTGTTTCTTTTCTACCTTCTGGGAGAAGAGACAGGAGCTTGAAAGCCTATCGTGCAGACTTAAAAACAGCTTTATCCCCTGAACCAACCACCTATTTCACACTCCCTTCCAGAGGTGCGGACATATTTTTACTCTTAACACTACCTAATGCAGTTATTCCATGATTGCACTTTTATTGTCTTTGCTCTACTTCAAAGAGTATAGCAATCTTTTCCCCATTCTGCTGCTTTGCATGTGTTGTTGTATTTATAAGTGTATCTATAATTGCCATATACTGCTTGTTGTGTAATTGCAACATATATATATAACCATAAACTAATCTGAATTTGACTCATTTATTTTTGTGACGTAAAATGGCATAACTTCTGTACTCTCTTACACAACTAGATATTTTTTAAACTTTTAACTGTATCATTCAGTCTGGCGCTGACCCCAAATCACTTGAAAGAGTTTGTGGCCACCTTTAAGGGTGATCAATCCATTGTGCAGCCCCTTTCAAGATGTTCTTTGGGAAAGAGACTTTAAAAATTTTTTTTTTTTTTTCATTCCAATGAAGAGTCCTTGACCTGAAACGTCAATTTTGTTTCAATCCCTGATCACCTTAACCTTTCTTTGGTTTAAAGAGATTCAGCATAATATACTGAGAAACCACCTTGACTGGAACTAGTTGTTGTTCCAAGCTAACATCAATTTTCAAAGAGAGGAAGCAATCAAATGTATACACGACCGGCATTAATCGTAGTGAATGGGAGCAGGCAGCATCCCTGGAGAAAAGGAACAGGCGACTTTTCGGGTCGAGACCCTTCTTCAGACTGTGAGTCAGGGGAAAGGGAGATGAGAGATCATTTTCCCCTGACCCTCAGACATCAGGAATCACATTGGATTAGACCTGAACCATCTCCGCAGCATGGTGGTACAGCAGTTAATATTGCTGCCTCGTGGCCTCGGGTTCGATCCTGAGCTCAGCTGCTGTCCGTGTGGAGTAATAGTGACCAAGAGGCTTTGCATCAACTGCGGTTAGAAGCGTCTGCTTTTTGAATTCCCACAAATAGCACAAGGTTTAAGTCAACATTATAAAACCATTTTAAACATATAGGTTACAATACAGTAAAGGATTATATTTGACCAATCACTGGGCGCTAGTGTTATACCATTACGAAAAAAATTGTTAAAATGTGCTGCGCCTCTGGTCGGTACAAATATCTCAGAAGTAAAGGAGCATTTATTTGAAAATGAGACATATTTATACAGATTATTCCTGAAATATTTGAGCTTTATTTATTTGTAGACTATTTCTGCTCAGGAAGATACAAATGGCTCTGGCTAAAATGAACACTTCACACATTAATAATAAGTCAAAGGCAAGTTACGGCAGATACTGAAAATCAGAAAAAGATAGAGAAAAGAGTAGAAAATGCTTCACAACTGAGGCTGCACGGAGATTGAGTCACGCACACACAGACACGGGTCAACGTTAATTAAATCTCAAAAGAACTGCAGCTGCTGGAAATCTGAAGCGAAAACAGAAAGGGCTGGAATCACTGAACAGGTCAGTGGAGAGTACTCTTTTCCTTCTGCCTTCATTGCACAAACATCCTTGCATGACATAACGGGCTGCTGCATACAGCACTCGAATAACAAACATAACCAGGGTACACAAAAGGCTGGAGAAACTCAGCGGGTGCAGCAGCATCTAAGGAGCGAAGGAGATAGGCGACGTTTCGGGTCGAGACCCTTCTTCAGACTGATCAGGGAAACGAGAGATATAGACGGTGATGTGGAGAGATAAAGAACAATGAATGAAAGATATGCAAAAAAGTATCGATGATAAAGGGAACAAGCCATTGTAAGCTGTTTGTAGTGTGAAAATGAGAAGCTAGTGCGACTAGGGTGGGGAGACAGAGATAGAGAGAGAGGGAATGCCAGGGCCCGAGGGCCGAGGGAGAGGTGGGAAGGGGAGGAGACAGCAAGCGTTAACAGAATTGAGAAAATTCAATGTTCAAGCCCAGAGGATGCAGACCCCCCCCAAGCGGAATATGAGGTGCTTTTCCTCCAACTTGCGGTGTTGCTCACTCTGGCCGTGGAGGAGGCCCAGGACTGAGAGGTCGGGTACGGAATGGGAGAGGGAGTTGAAGTGCTGAGCCACCAGAAGGTCGGGTTGGTTATTGCGGACCGAGCGGAGGTGTTCGGCGAAACGATCGCCAAGCCTCCGCTTGGTCTCACCAATATAGATCATCTGGCATCTGGAGCAGCGGATGCAGTAGATGAGGTTGGAGGAGGTGCAGGTGAACCTCTGTTGGACCTGGATGGATTGCTTGGGTCCCTGGAAGAAGTGGAGGGGGGAGGTGAAGGGACAAGTGTAGCATTTTTTGCGGTTGCAAGGGAAAGTGCCCGGGGAAGGGGTAGAGCGGGAGGGACGGGAAGAATTGACAAGGGAGTCGCGGAGGGAGCGGTCTTTGCGGAAGGCAGACAGGGGGGGGAGATGGGAAGATGTGGCGAGTGGAGGGGTCACATTGGAGGTGGCGAAACTGGCGGAGGACTATATGTTGTATTTGCCGGCCGGTGGGGTGAAAGGTGAGGACCAGGGGGACTCTGCCCTTGTTGCGAGTGTGGGAATGGGGAGAGAGGGCAGTGTTGCGGGGTATGGAGGAGACCCTGGTGCGAGCCTCATCTATAGTGGGGGAGGGGAATCCCCGTTCTCTGAAGAATTAGGCAATTTGTGATGACCTGGTGTGGAACACCTCATCCTGGGAGCAGATGCGGCGTAGACAGAGGAATTGGGAATAGGGGATGGAGTCCTTACAGGAAGCAGGGTGGGAGGAAGAGTAGTCCAGGTAGCTGCGGGAGTCAGTTGGTTTGTAGTGGATGTAGGTCAGGAGTGTATCACCTGCAATAGAGATGGTGAGGTCAAGGAATGGTAGGGAAATGTCGGAAATAGTCCAAGTGTATTTGAGTACCGGATGGAAGTTGGTGGTGGAATGGATGAAGTCAGTTAGTTGTGTGTGGGTGCGGGAGGTGACACCAAAGCAGTCGTCGATGTAACGGAGGTAGAGGTCGGGTATGGGGCCCTGGTACGCCGAGAACAAGGATTGTTCGGCGTACCCGACAAAGAGGCAAGCGTAGCTGGGGCCCATGCGTGTGCCCATAGCTACGCCTTGTGTTTGGAGGAAATGGGAGGAGTCAAAAGACAAGTTATTGAGGGTAAGGACCAACTCCGCTAGGCGGAGGAGGGTGTCAGTGGACGGGAATGGGTTGCTCCTCTGGTCGAGGAAGAACCGGAGGGCTTTGAGACCGTCCTGGTGGGGGATGGAGGTGTAGAGTGACTGACGTCCCATGGTAAAGATGAGAGGATGGGGGCCTGGAGAATGGAATGCGCGGAGCTGATGGAGAGTGTCTGAGGTATCTTGAACATAGGTGGGGAGGGATTTAACAAAGGGGGATAGGATGGCGTCAAGGTATGTGGAAATGTGTTCGGTGGGGCACGAACAGGCAGTGACAATGGGTCTGCCAGGGCAGTCGGGTTTGTGGATTTTAGGGAGAAGGTAAAATCGGGCCATGCGGAGCTGGGAAACGATGAGATTGGAGGCTCGGGGGGGCAGGGAGCCGGAGCTGATGAAGTCGGTTATGGTGCTCGAGATGGTGGCCTGGTGTTCGTCAGTGGGGTCATGGTCCAGGGGTAAGTAGGAGGAGGTGTCCGAGAGTTGGCGCACGGACTCCGCTTTGTAGAGATCGACACGCCAGACTACCACGGCACCTCCCTTGTCGGCGGGTTTGATAACCCAGTCTGGGTTGTTACGGAGTGAGTCGATGGCAGTACGTTCAGGGCTGGAGAGATTGGAGTGACACAGGGGAGTGGAGAAGTCGAGGCGGTTGATGTCCCGACGGCAGTTCTGAATAAATAGTTCTAGAGCCGGAAGGCTATGAGGGGGGCTCCAAGTGGAGGGGGTACGTTGGAGACAGGAAAAGGGATCATCAGTGGGGGGCGAGGACTTCTTCCCATGGAAGAACGCTGTGAGGCGGAGGCGAAGGTGGAAGAGCTCCAAGTCGTGGTGGGCGCGGAACTCATTGAGGTGGGAATGAGGGGGACAAAGGTAAGACCTCTGCTGAGGACAGACCGTTCGGTGTCGGAGAGGGGGAGTCCGGGAGTATGGTGAACAACGCTGCAAGGATGGGGGGTTGTGGCCGAGGAAGCAGGTGAGGGCACTGAGGACGAACATTGTGTGGTGGGGGGGTGGAGGTGGTCAGGGGGTGGGGAGGTACAGGGCTGTGGTGTGGGTGGAGAAGAGCAGGGGTTACATGCTGGTGGGGATGGGGAAGACCCAGTGGAATAGCCACTAAGGTTACTGGGGCTGGGGAGGCGGGCACTAGGACCCAGTGCCGTTAAAAACAGAGTGGTGGGAAGAGTTAGCAACTAAAAAGCACAACCATCCTGGACTCCAATTGCCTGCTTGCAGCCATGTTTCCAATTGAGCCGATTTAAACAAGGGAGGCTTTTTATGGTGCAAAAAAAAAGCAGCATGACACAAGAGTAACTCAAGAGAGGAACTGTAATACACAACCAGCTACTTTCCCACAACTTTCAGGTGTTTGAACCAACCTGCATAAACCTAATCCTGACTTGGCAACGGAACATTTCGGACCACTTCTTGCTCTACCATGAATTCGTTTTTCTCATTGTGAACACTGATGTCCTGCTTTTTATATATTTTTTATTATTGTTCTTGCCTTTCACCTCTTGCGGAGGAAGTCAGATTTTTTCTCATAAAAGTTCAAGACATAGTTTTACTCCGTTCTGTTTATGATGTCAATGGCCACACAGAATACGTTTTACAGAATACGTTTTACTGAAATATTTTAATTTTATAAAAATAAGTGTAAATTTTATTTCGTCTGAAGAAGGGTCTGATTACTTGCTGCGCGCGGAACAGGGGTGCGTGTCGAATAAATGGGTGTGCCATTGTATAAGGACAAATGTACAGAAGGACAGTGAAACTGGGAGGAGATGACTTCTCCGTCAATGTTTGAAGCATTCACTCGTGCTAAATGTGACCAGGTAATACCAACAGCACTCTGTCTCCTGCAGATAATTTCAAAGCTTCTCGACGTCAATGAAAAGAAAATAATTGCAAATCGCAGGTAATTCAACGCCGTCACGAACTCGTTTATGTTAATATGTTTTAGAATCAAATAAACTGTTAGTGTCTGAGAAAACACCCTCGCGTTAAAAGCAGATACAGGGAGCCGCAGTTGCTGGTTGACATAGGAAAAGACACGAAGTGCTGGAGTAACTCAGCGGGTCAAGCAGCGTCTCTGGAGAACTTGGATAGGCGATGTTTCTGGTCGGGACCCTTCTTGTGACTGATTGTGGCGTGGAGGGCTTTTTTGAGGGGTAGATATTAGAATCTTTGGTAGATATTGTTGCCCCCAGAAACAGTATATTCGACCAACCACCACCACAACCTCTCCCACCACCGCAATCAGTCTGAAGAAGGGACTCGATGACAAACTCCATCTTATCGGTGTTCTCCAGATAAAAGCTGCGGCTTTAAACTCTCGGAAGTAAACTGTTCGATGGAGGGCTGATTCATAGAACTATTATTTCATGTGTTTCCGACAATATTTAAAGCACGGGGCAGATCATAGGTTGACTTTCACGATGAATGACGTAACGCTAAATCAATATCACAGGTTGATGAATAAATCCGATGACGGGCGGAAAATTGCGGAGGATGCGTGCGGATGTTTTACCCGGTGTCTCCTAGGGTTCAGGGAACAGAATATTAGATTATATTGACATTTGAACCAATTGCAAAACTTGAGAGCTTCAGCAGAAGTCATGTAACGCGACAGGTGGCCATTTTCTAACAGAACACTTCTTAACGCAGAGAAGAGACGATTAAATACGAAACGTAACTAACTTCATACAGATTGCAAACTACGCCTCGGTTAAGGTAACGTTTCCGGATTCAGAATCGTGCTTTACCGCGGATGGGGTTTCCAAAAATGTTGAATGTTTTTCTTTCAGCTGCAGGCTTGAAGCTGCCTTTTATGGAAGACAGGACTGGAAGTGTAGGACAGGAATCGGACACAATGTGACATTTCCACCCTGGGAAAATAGTCTATTTTTGTCATTTCCATTGTGGGCCGATTCCTGTCCTACACTTCCGATCTATGCATCTCATATGTTTACATACTTCTATCATGCCACGCTTCAACCCTCAAAAGACCCAGAGAAAACAATCCTAGTTTGTACCGAAATTGTTTCAATGTACACATCTAACAGCCTCTTAAATGCCACTGTGGTATCTACTTCTACTCGGTGTAAAAAAACTTGTCTCGCGTATCTTCTTTAAGCATTTCCATCTGACCTTAAAGTTATGCTCTCTGGCCTTTGACATTTCCACCCTGGGAGAAAAAGTTTTGACTGTCTGCCTCTCATAATTTTGCATACATCTATCATGCCAAATCTTGCATACTTCTATCATGCCATGTCGAGCCCTAGTGGGACCACACTGTAGTATTGTGTGCAGCTTTGGTCCCCTAATTTGAGGAAGGACATTCTTGCTATTGAGGAAGTGCAGTGGAAGTTTACAAGGTTAATTCCCGGGATGGCAGGACTGCCAAATGCTGAGAGAATGGAGCAGCTGGGCTTGTACACTCTGGAGTTTAGAAGGATGAAAGGGTATCTCATTGAAACATATAAGATTATTAAGGGTTTGGACACGCTAGAGGCAGGAAACATGTTCCCGATGTTGGGGGAGTCCAGAACCAGGGGCCACAGTTTGAAAATAAGTAGGCCATTTAGAATGGAGATGAGGAAACACTTTTTCTCACAGAGAGTGGTGAGTCTGTGGACTTCTCTGCCTCAGAGGGCGGTGGAGGCAGGTTCTCTGGATGCTTTCAAGAGAGAGCTAGATAGGGCTCTTAAAAATAGCAGAGTCAGGGGATATGGGGAGGAGGCAGGAACGGGGTACTGATTGGGGATGATCAGCCATGATCACATTGAATGGTGGTGCTGGCTCGAAGGGCCGAATGGCCTACTCCTGCACCTATATTCTATGTATCTATGTATCAAGCTCTTAATGTTCCAGAAATGGGACTCTTTATCAGAAAAGTTTTCATCAGCATGGTCACACGATTTCAAGCATGGGTTTGTGCAAGTGATCAGCAGCTCACAGAGTTCCTAGCCTTTGTGGCAAGTGGGATTTTAGAAGATATAGAAAGGGCGGAAGTGGTGCAGCGGTAGAGTTGCTGCCTTGTACCGCTTGCCGCGCCAGAGACCAGGATCCTCTGGGCTTGAACATTGAATTTTCTCAATTCTGTTAACCCTTGCTGTCTCCTCCCCTTCCCACCTCTCCCTCAGCCCTCGGGCCCTGGCATTCCCTCTCTCTCTATCTCCCCCCCGCCCTAGTCGCACTAGCTTCTCATTTTCACACTACAAACAGCTTACAATGCATTGTTCCCTTCATCATCGATACTTTTTTGCATATCTTTCATTCATTGTTCTTTATCTCTCCACATCACCGTCTATATCTCTCGTTTCCCGGATCCCTGACCAGTCTGAAGAAGGGTCTCGACCCGAAACATCGCCCATCTCCTTCGCTCCTTAGATGCTGCTGCACCCGCTGAGTTTCTCCAGCCTTTTGTGTACCCTCGATTCTCGAGCATCTGCAGTTCCTTCTTTAACAACATGCTGTCTATACATAGTTTGTACGTTCTCCCCTGCGTGCGTTTTTGCCGAGATCTTCAGTTTCCACCCAAATACCAAACTTACATGTTTGTAGGTTAATTGGCTTAGTGTATGTGTAAATTGTCCCAAGTGTATGTAGGATATTGTAAATATGTGGGGAACGCTGGTCGTCGTGAACCCATTGGACCGAAGGGCCTGGTGAGATATAGGTTGTGCTCACAATCACTACTCAGAGACTAAATCATGGAAACAAGAAATGCTTTATTTGTGAGTCTGCAGAGTCGGGTGCCTCTCCAAGTTGAGACACACCAAAGTCAAGAAAGTAAAGCCCCTTTATACACACAATTCTACATTTAACCTCCCCTTCTGGCCATCCCCATTCAGAGCACTGAGGTGCACAGTCTGTAGGTACGTCCCCCAGTACCTCCCACATCCTACATCGCATGTTCATGGTAATGAGCAGTTTATTGACCAGGGGTGTGTTAGTAATATTCATTTATTTCATTAAGCATGCTCAATTGTAAATGACCTGGCCCAGTTTGCTCACCTCCAACTGATCTGTCTCAGTTCTCTTGTATCTGAATTAAAATCAATTCTCTACTGACAAGGGTCGCATCCATCACTAGTCTCTACTGATAAGGGTCGCATCCATCACTCCCCTTCTACCGCTATACAATGCCATCAATCCTTACTCAAGGACAGTTCTGGTAACTTCATCCACAGCTGTGTCAGAATCCTCTCCCTGGCCTCTATCGGTTAGAATCCTCTCCTGAACCCTTACAATAGTGGGGTTTAATCACTTTATCCCTCACAGCCTGTTTCTGCGCTGTATCTCTAAACTACACAAAACTAAATTGAAGGTCATTTAGCCCACTATAATTCTGCTAGCTGTCGGAAAGATCTTGCCTCTGGTTCCTTTTTCCCCAACTCTTTCCTATGCCCATCTTAATTTTCCCATTTCAATTTTCAATCCACCTCCTCTCCTAAGAGTTTTTTTCAAAATCTGCTTCAACAATTATTTACGATCGATCAATCATTGTGATATGTGATGTGAATGAAGGGTGGAGAGGGCCCAAAGGGCTCTCTAGCCACCCCTAATTGTTACGACACTTATTGCTAATTAACCGCTGCACGATATTAAAACATTTGATATCATCTTTTGCTTCATTGCCAACTAGGGTTGCCAACTTTCTCACTCCCAAAAGGTCAAAATAAGGGATAAATTCTCGACGGCAGTTCGATGACTGACTTGGCCGTGGCTGGGTGAATGATGGGTTGGCCCGGGGGGCCAGTTTTGGCCCGGGCACCACACGTTGCGCGCGACGTCACGTTCAATGTCCGGCACCCCATCCAACTCATGAACCGATGATCGGCCATGAGAAGGAGGGGTGGTGATATCGGCGGTAATCGAAAGTTCAAAGGTCGGACAGCTTGCCGGGCTGCCGACCGATGGGGCCACTGGCGAGGCGCTGCTGCTGCACTCCATGGGCTGCACCATGTCGGGACAGGTGAGGTGGGGCCGGACGCGTTGCAGCGACCCGACAGTCCCCTCGACCCGAGTAGTAGCAGTCAAATACAGGACTGTATGGGACAAACCAATTTAGCCCAATATACAGGATGTCCCGGCTAATACGGAACAGTTGGCAACCATATTGCCAACTAACTTAAAATTATTTACTGATTGGCTCACTAGTGGAAATGGTTATTCCCAATTTATCTTATTAGGTACTTTATTTGTTGGAGAAGGAAGAAAAGAGAAATAGATACAAAAAAAGGTGGTTTTCAGAATGAAGGTGAAAAGATTTGAAAATGATTGCTTCCACATTAGAGCAATGAATATAGGACTAGAAAAGGCTTGCTGAGAAAACATATAATTCATGACTCAGACTACAGGGTAAAATATATGGAGAGAAAGAAGCATTTATTTACAATAACTACATTTATAATATGTCAAGGGTCCATTTTGATATGCCCTAGGAAGATACGAGCATGGATAAGAGATTGATAGACACAAAAAGCTAGAGTAACTCAGCGGGACAGGCTGCATCTCTGGAGAGAAGGAATGGGTGATGTTTTGGGTCAAGACCCTTCTTCAGGCTGGTTGGGGATAAGGGAAAGGAGAGATATAGACGGTGATGTGGAGAGATAATGAACAATGAACAATGATATGCAAAAAAAATATAATGATAAAGGAAACAGGCCATTGTAAGCAGTGGTGGACCGGGTCTAAAAATATTGGTAGCCAGGAGACAAAGTGGGGCCACCCACAACTACAATGCTATCATTTAATTTTCATAACGAATAAATTTTCAAAAAATACATATGGAAAAAAGGGTACAATTAAAGTTTTTGTGGAAAAAAATGTGTATTTCTTAGTAATCACAGTGTACATGTACTGCAGAGATGCCAAGTGTCCCGGATTCGCCGTATTTTATCCCGGCGAAATAACCTTTTTACGGTGTTCCGGCAGCCAAACATGCTGTTACGGAACACCGCCGCGCCGGTGTTCCTCCCGTGGTGAACGCCGCCACTCAGCCATGTGTCCCCGTCACATTGCGGGGCCCGCGCGATCAGCGGCACTTTGCCGGGCCCTAGTGTCCGCGCCTGCGGAGTTGGGGAGGGTTGCCGGGCCCCAGTGGCCGCGCGTGCGCAGTGGGGGAGGTTGCCGGGCCCGGCAGTGGTCGCCGCGTGCGCAGGGGGGGAGGGTGGCCGGGCCCCAGTGCCCCGCGCGTGCGCAGTGGGGGAGGGTTGCCGGGGCCCAGTGGTCCCGCGTGCGTGCGCAGTGGGGGAGGGTTGCGGGCCCCAGTGGACCGCGCGAGTTGCGCTAGTGTGGGGAGGTTGCCAGGGCTGGCGCATTCGAGCCACGCCACGCCCGGCTCAGAGCCCGGGCGGCGCCAGGCCCGCGCGATCAGCGGGCACTTTCTTGCAGCCAGCCGGCCGCGTCGCGGCAGCCCTCATCACTCGGGAACCACCGGCCTTCTCCCCCCACCCCCACCCAGTGCGCATGCGCAGACCCCCGGCAACTTGCCAAGTGCGCATGTGCCAGCACGCCCGCCGCGGCGGGCGGCAGCCGCCCCTGTTCTGCACCAGTGCGCAGGGGGCGCATAGCCGCCGGCAACAGCCCCAAGTGAGTATGTTACGGAGAGAAATGCATTTAACCCCATTTGTTACGGACAAATGGGTTGAATGTTACTGTGAACTAAATTTAGGGTTGGCATCTCTGGTACTGTACATATTACTGGCAGTAGATACCAAATGTAAATACAGAATGTTATCATTTAATTTTTTTAATTTTTTTTATTTTAAGTAAATGGTTGATATTTTTAAATAGTTTACTGCACAATTTACACATTAACAGATAGTTCAAAAGCACAATAGAGCATTGCATGCAGTCCACTATATTAAGAGCAATCGTTTGTGTTCGCTAGATGATTGTGCAAATCTGCCAATAATTGCTTCTGCATCCAATTCATCTAACAATTCCTTTTCAATGGATAGAAATCTCTTAACCTTGTCTTTATGATCTTTAGCTTTGAAAATGTCCTCTCACATTGGACTTGAGTAACTGATAGTGTGCAGATGACTTTATAAAGTTCATAAAGGTTATCATATGCCTTGTCATGAAGTCTGTTGGATGCCAAAACCTTTAGTACACACGACGGGCAAGTGCTGCAAATTTTACAATTGTTGCACTGGAGTCCATATTCTCATCATCATTAAGCAATAGCTTTAATACTTCAAAGTTTGAAGCAGAAGAAAACAATTCCAATATTACTTGATCTTTGCTGATTTGTGGAAACAGTTTAATAATACCATCCAATGTTTCATCTTCAAGGCCCTTCTCTGCAATAGTTTTTAAATTTTTACGGTCCAAGCAGGACAAATCTTTATACAACTGTTTGTGTTGTACAAAGCATGATTCTAATGACTGGAAAATGCGATCCATTCTGACACCCTGGCCAGTCCGGCACTGTGTGGCCCAATCCAAAACACCCATTTGGGCACAGCTGTTGCTCCTCTGGCTGTGGCCTCACCTCAGTCCAGAGCGCTGTGCGGGGTACTAACTGTTTTCCAGTAGGCAGCCACTGTCCTCCGTGCTGAAGACCAGCTCCTCCTAGTCTGTCTACTATTAATGAGGTTCAGAGAGGCACAGTAGGGAGGAGGTGCCATCACATGACAATGACAATATGACAATAACAAATCTTGACTTGACAAATCATATAGTCCAAAATAGATTTTAATTAATTAACCATTATTTAATTATTTTTGAAACAGTTAAGTTTAGTGTAGAGATACTGCCTGACAGAGGTATGGAAGCAGCGTTGCTGACAGCATATACTCCTCGAAGATAGACACAAAATGCTGCAGTAACTCAGCGGGACAGGCGTGGGTGACGTTTTGGATCAACGCCCTTCTTCAGACTGATCAGGGGAGTGGGGTACATAGATAACGAAGTGTATAAATAAGGAAGTGTAAGGTGTGAAAACAGGACAAAGGGAATGGAGGTCAAGGAAAATGTAGAATAGGGCGGCTCGGTAAAATGTAGTCTGGTGGGAGAACTGGGAAGCGGAAGTGGATGGAGAGAGAGGAAAAGCAAGGGCTACTTGAAGTTATAGAAGTCAATGCTCATACCACTGGGGCATAAGGTCCAATTTGCGCTGGGCCTCACTGACAATGGAGGAGGCACAGGACAGAAAGGTAAGTGTGGGAATGGGAGGAGGAGTTAAAGTGTTGAGCAACCGGAAAAATCAGGTAGGTTTAGGCAGAATGAGCGGAGGTGTTCAGCGACATGATCGGCAAGCCTGCGCTTGGTCTCGCTGATATACAGGAGTCCACACCTGGAACAGTGGATACAGTAGATGAGGTTGGAGGAGGTGCAAGTGAACCTCTGCCTCACCTGAAAAGACTGTTGGCGTCCTTGGACAGAGTCGAGGGGGAGGTATAGGGACATGTGTTGCATCTCCTGCGGTTGATGAGAGCGATTGAGAGAGCTAGATAGTGCTCTTAAAGATAGCGTCATCATGTGCTAGATTGGGGCTCATACAAATTAAAGTTTTACACAGGGTTCATTTAAGCAAAGCCAGGCTTGCTAACATATATCCAGGTCGGCACGGACTGGAAGGGCCGAGAGGGCCTGTTTCCGTGCTGTAATTGTTATATGGTTATATGGTTATATGGATGGACGCTGGCTGTGACAGGTGCTCGTTCTCTCCAGCCAACCTAGCTCATGCATTCTGGTCTTGCCCCAAACTTGTTAACTACTGGGCAGTGGTTTTTAAGACCATCAGTAAAGTCCTTGGGATGACAGTGAGACCTTGCCCGCTTGTAGCTGTATTTGGTGTAGCAGATAAAACCTTGGGTTTAAATACAACCCAGTCTGATAGCATTACATTTAGATCACTTTTAGATTCTCCGTAGGAGAATCTTGCTGGTCTGGAAATCTAACACTCCTCCATCTGCCGCTACTTGGCTGGAAGATGTCATGTGTTTTTTTAAGGTTAGAAAAGATTAAATTCACATTGAGGGGGTCTGTGAAAAAGTTTTATTTGAAATGGAGGTAATACCCTTTTTATCATACTTTGAGGGTCTAAAGCGAACTACCTGTGACTGAGGGCACATTGACATCAAGTGGGGATCTGCCTTTATTCTGTTTTGTTACTTTATTATTGTTAAAAAGTGCATTTGATTTTGTGATATATTTGAATTGTGAAAAAATAAGCTGCCAAGGGGCGTTTAGGGAGGGTGGGTTAGGATTATTTTGTTTATATTATTATTATTATTATTTGTAAAAAAACAAAATGGAGGAAAATGTAATGCTATACATCAGATGTACTGTGAATTTTTTTTTCTCTCCAATAAAAAACTATTAATTTAAAAAAGATAGCGTAGACTGGGGATATGGGGAGAAGGCAGGAATGGGGTACTGATTGCGGATGACCAGCCATGATCATGTTGATCTCGAGGGGCCAAATGGCCTTCTCCTGCACCTATTGTCTATTGTCTATTGTCTATTGTCCCCTATTGTCTAGACCTTGGAACGGCTCGGCAGAAAGCGGAAAGGGTTGGAGATGGGAAAATGAGGGCAGTAGTGGGATCCCGTTGTTGGTGGCGAAAATGTCGGAGGATTATGTGCTGTCACTCCTCAATGGTTCAATGGTTGTTTTTGTTACGCATGCACACCACAGTAAAGCTTAATTTGCACAACAACAAATGCACTGTCACCACAATTTTGGCTCCATTTAAAACAAAAGAAAAATCGGAAACACCTGGAGACTTGTGGGGTTAGATAATGCCAAAGGTCCAGGGGTGGGGGGGGGGGGGGGGGGGGGGGGGTGGGGGGGGGGGGGGGGGATCCACGTGTTGGAAGAAAAAGTTTGGGTTTTAATATGGAGACTGGAGAATAATATAGAGCTCTCCTGATATAAGTAAGCCGAGGTAAGCCAGCCCACCCCAAGGCCCCTCTCCTCTGCTGACTGCCTCTATGTCCAGGGGGGCACCTCCTGCAGCTGACGTTGAAGGCGCTGGAGCTAATAAACCATTCCGAGCACACTACCGTCCTCTTCATCAAAAGCATCCATTGCCACCAGCCACTCCCTCCTTGACTCTCCTGTCTTTGGCGCTCCGAGCATTCCCCGGATGTGGCTGTTGGGTCGTCGTTCTCGGCGGCCGACAGGTTTTTGTTCTTTTCCACCACCAGGCCCGTCCTTGTTCTCAGCAGTCCTTGTCCATCCTGTGTCTATTATAGCCCTGTCCCACATTACGAGTTCATTCCAAGAGCTCTCCCGAGTTAAAACAAAAAAATCAAACGTGGTAAGGATGGAGAATGAACGGAGCGGGTACGTCGGAGCTCGGGGAAGTCTCTTAGCGGCTCGTAACGCTAACGGCAGGTACTCGGGAAGACTAGCTAACGGCAGGAAAGCACGGCAAGACTCGTGAATATTTTTCAACATGTTGAAAAATGTCCACGAGAGCCCCGAGTACCGACGAGTGGCCATTACCGTAAATCTCCGAGTTCGAATCAGGGCAAACTCGGGAGAACTCTTGGAATTAACTCGTACCGTGGGACAGGGCTTTTATCAAGACAAATACTTCATTCGCCTCGGCATAAAGGCTATGTACGAAGAGCTTGGAGCCATGAGCCTGGGAGATAAGATTAATATGGAAGGGTGACACAGCCTGCGGTTGGTCTCACCGATGTAGAGAAGCTGACACCTAGAACAGTGGATACAGTAGATGAGGTTGGAGGAGGTGTGTGAACCTCTGCCTCACTTGGAAAGACTGTTTGGGTCCTTGGATGGAGTCAAGGGGGGAGGGGATGAGTTGACCAGGGAGTTTCGGAGGGAACGGTCTCTGCAGACAGCAGAAAGTGGTGGAGATGGGAAGATGGGGCCGTTGGAGGTGGCGAAAATGTTGGAGGTTTATACGCTGTATGCAGTGGCTGATGGGGTGGAAGGTGAGGACAAGGGGGACTCTGTCCTTGTTACGAATGTGGAGAGGGGGAGCAAGAGTGGAGCTGCAGGATATCGAGGAGAACCTAGTGAGAGCCTCATCTATAATAGAAGAGGGGAATTCCTGTTTCCTAAAGAATGAGGACATCTCCAATGCCCTGGTATGGAACACCTCATCCTGCATGCAGATGCGGCGTAGACAGAGGTATTTGGAGTAGGGGATATGGTCTTTACAGGAAGCAGGGTGGGAAGCTATGGTCAAGATAGCTATGGGAGTCAGTAGGTTTGCAGTAGATGTCGGTCAATAGTCTTTTTCCTGTGATGAAGACGGTAAGATCTAGAAACGGTTGGGAGATGACGGAGATGGTCCAAGTGAATTTGAGTGCAGGATGGAAATTAGAGGAGCAGCACATCATATTTTGCTTGGGTAGCTGACACCCCAGCGGCACGAACATTGACTTCTCTAACTTCAGATAGCCCTTGCTTTCTCTCTCCATCCCCTCCCCCTTCCCAGTTCTCCTACTGTGTTACTATCTTTGTCCTACCCCCTCCATCAGTCTGAAGAAGGGTCTCGATCTGAAACGTCACCCATTCCTTCTCTCCAGAGATGCTGCCTGACCGTTGAATTACTCCAGTATTTTGTGTCTACCTTCGATTTAAACCAGCATCTGCAGTTCTTTCCTACATTAATATGGAAGGGTGTCCTCTGGTCTGGGTGGGTGTGGCAGGCCAAAAGGCCTGTTACCATGCTGAATTACTTTCTAACTCCATTCTTTTCTGCGTGATCTTCGGTTTCTTCTGAGATATAGTCAGAAGACATGTGCCTATATTTTTGTGAGTTGCTGAAAACTTCCTGCCCTCATCTTCATTCCGTTATTGTCTCCATTCATTGCGTAAATTTGACTACTTTAATTTGACAAGTTCAAGTTCAAGTGAGTTTATTGTCATGTGTCCCTGATAAGACAATGAAATTCTTGCTTTGCTTCGGCACACAGAACATGGTAGGCATTGACTACAAAACAGATCAGTGTGTCCATATACCATATATAAATATATACACACATGAATAAATAAACTGATAAAGTGCAAATAACAGATAATACGTTATTAATAATCAGAGTTTTGTCCGAGCCAGGTTTAATAGTCTGTTGGTTGTGGGGAAGTAGCTATTTCTGAACCTGGTTGTTGCAGTCATAAGGCTCCTGTACCTTCTACCTGAAGGTAGCAGGGAGATGAGTATGTTGCCAGGATGGTGTGGGTCTTTGATGATACTGCCAGCCTTTTTGAGGCAGCGACTGCGATAAATACCCTCAATGGAAGGAAGGTCAGAGCCGATGATGGACTGGGCAGTGTTTACTACTTTTTGTAGTCTTTTTCGCTTCAGGGCGCTCAAGTTGCCGAACCAAGCCACGATGCAACCGGTCAGCATGCTCTCTACTGTGCACATGTAGAAGTTAGAGAGAGTCCTCCTTGACAAACCGACTCTCCGTAATCTTCTCAGGAAGTAGAGGCGCTGATGTGCTTTCTTGATGATTGCTGACATCAAGCTGGCTTCCAGTGTACATCCTCCAATGCCGACCATGTATTGCCACTTATGTAACACAGTTTACAATCCCTCAGCCAAGCAGCCTAGAAGGGCTGGATGGACTTCTAGTGTACAACGTTGATTGCATGTACGCCAAATCTAGTGATTCATTGGATTTTTGCATATTTTTGCCTGGATTTTAATAAGATGAATTAAAATATTGTAAAAACTTTAGCAACAACAATTTACATTCGTAGACATTTTCATTGTACAACTTATCTCATATTGTAAGTGATGCAAGGAAATGAATGAATAAGTGATTTGTCTAGGTTGCCAAAATATTAGTTAAAACTACTTTAAAAAGAGCAGAAAATGTTGGGGAGCAAATGTCAAATATTAAATCATCAGAGTGAACAAGGTGAATGTTAAAAGGGAATGGCATGTTTAATAAATCTAGATGTTTTTCATTTGCAAAAGCTAATGTGTGAGTAAGGGAGGGTTTATGAATGGTATTTATTCCGGCTTACTGAAGGCATTTGGTAAGATTCCAATGGAGATTTGTTTTTAAAACACTGAGGATTAGCACAATGAATCTGATTAGATTATTAGATAGGAGGTAGAAAAGTGGGAATGATAAAGGACTTTTATTCAAGTGGTATGACGTGAACATAGTGTTCCATAGCAACTATCATTACATAGAAACATAGAAACATAGAAATTAGGTGCAGGAGTAGGCCATTCAGCCCTTCGAGCCTGCACCGCCATTCAATATGATCATGGCTGATCATCCAACTCAGTATCCCGTACCTGCCTTCTCTCCATACCCTCTGAACCCCTTAGCCACAAGGGCCACATCCAACTCACTCTTAAATATAGCCAATGAACTGGCCTCAACTACCCTCTGTGGCAGAGAGTTCCAGAGACTCACCACTCTCTGTACCACACCACATTACTGAGGGAATGTCTAGTCAGAGACAAAAGAACTACAGATGCTGGAATCTTGAGGAAAACACAACGTGCTGGAGGGACTCAGTGGACAGGCAGCATCTCTGGAGAGAAGGAATGGGTGATGTTTCAAGTCGAGACCCTTCTTCAGACTGATGTCAGGGGAGTGGGCGGTGCATAGATAAGGAAGTGTAAGGTGTGAAAACAGGACAAAGGGAATGGGGTCCAATGAAAATGTAGAATAGATCATTGTTAGCTGGGAGAAGGTAACAACAAAGCAAACAGAGATAGAATGTAGTTGGAGAAAGTAAGACTAGTCGAAGAACCGGGAAGGGGAGGGGATGGAGAGAGAGGGAAAGCAAGGGCTATAAAGTTAGAGAAGTCAAAGTTCATACCGCCTGTGTATGCATCAGAGAGCATCTGTGGAGGGATTGTAACATTTCGGGTCGGGACCCTTCTTTGGACTCTTGTCATATTCAGAGTGGGGCTGGGGAATCCTTGTGGCCCCGGATCATATTTAAACCACTGCCAACATCCCGCAGAAATCCAGATTATTGGAACTATGAACCCATTAGGCTGGATCGACCTGCCACTTAACCTGGCTGCCTGCAGTGCATGCAATCCGTGTTCCTCCTCTGTTGCAGAGGGCAAAACAAACTAGGTCCCTCTACCCAGAGTGCTTCTGGACAGATAGAGCAGATTCTGTGGTACGACTAGGCTTCAGGCAGCTGGTCCGGCACGCATGACCCTAGAACTCACTGACACAAAGTCCTGGAGTAACTCAGCGGGTCAGGCAGCATCCCTGGAGAACATGGATTGGTGACATTTTGGGTCAAGATCCTTCTTCAGACTGATTGTGGGGGAATGGGAGAGGAAAGGGTGGCAGAGGTAGAAAACAGGATGGGGGTGGGGGTGTGAGGGGGGTGGGGGGGGTGGGAGGGGGGTAGATAGGACAAAGACCGGCATGTGATCACAGATGAGGGGGGTTTTGAAAGTGTGGGAATAAAAGATTGAAGAGTTCCAAATGGTGAAGATAAGGAAGGAATGTAGATGGAAGGGAGTGGGGTGCCTCAGGGATCTGTGTTGGGTCCACTGTTGTTTGTCATGTACATCAATGATCTGGATGATGGGGTGGAAAATTGGATAAGTAAGTATGCAGATGATACTAAGATAGGTGGTGTTGTGGATAATGAAGTAGATTTTCAAAGTCTACAGAGAGATTTGGGCCATTTGGAAAAGTGGGCTGAAAGATGGCAGATGGAGTTTAATGCTGATAAGTGTGAAGTGCTACATGTTGGCAGGACAAATCAAAATAGGACGTACATGGTAAATGGTAGGGAATTGAGGAATGCTGTGGAACAGAGGGATCTAGGAATAACTGTGCATAGTTCCCTGAAGGTGGAATCGCATGTAGGTAGGGTGGTAAAGAAAGCCTTTGGTGTACTGGCCTTTATAAATCAGAGCATTGAATATAGGAGTAGGGAAGTAATGTTAAAATTGTACAAGGCATTGTGTAAAGCACCAATTCTGAGTATGGTGTACAATTTTGGTCGCCTAGTTATAGGAAAGGAATGTCAACAAAATAGAGAGAGTACAGAGGAGATTTACTAGAATGTGCCAGGGTTCCAGCAACTATGTTACAGAGAAAGGTTGAACAAGTTAGGTCTTTATTCTTTGGAGCGCAGAAGGTTTAAGGGGGGACTTGATTGAGGTCTTTAAAATGATGAAAGGGATAGACAGAGTTGACGTGGATAACGTTTTTTCCCATTGAGGGTAGGGAAGATTTCAAACAAGAGGGCATGACATGAGAATTAAGGGACCGAGGTTTCGGGGTAACGTGAGGGGAACTTCTTTACTCAGAGGGTGGTGGCTTGTGTGGAATGAGCTTCCAGCAGAAGTGGTGGAGGCAGGAATCGATTTTAACATTTAAGAGTAAAGTGGATAGGTATATGGACGTGAAGGGAATGGAGGGGTATGGTCTGAGTGCAGGTAGATGGGACTAGGGGAAAACAAATGGTCGGCACGGACTGGAAGAGCCGAGAGGGCCTGTTTCCGTGCTGTAATTGTTATATGTTATATGTTATATGTTAAATAGGTGCAAGTCCAAGGAAAAGCATGTGTGGGGGAGAAAGGGGAGGGGGTATGGGGTCATTAAAGGTTTAAATATTTCTTAACAGGTTTTAAATCTTGTGAAATTCGAAAGAATTTGAAACAATACAACAATTTTTTTTAAAAATGTTTTTGAAAAACTAAAAACAAGAAAATAATACATTTAACCAGAAACAATAAAATACTAACAATGCATTGAAGCCTCTGCCACTGGGCTTGTTATACCAGTCTAATGGATGCTTAGCACCAGTCTCCCTTGGTGTAAAACAGAGAGCTCAGTGCAAAGGGCACCAAGATCTTCCCTGTGGTGAGTCATTGCTTTGTTGCTGGGTTTCAGGGTGAAAGTTTTAAAAGGGCTCTAATTTTCTATACAATTCAGATTACTGCATTGTATGGAAGTCTAAGACTTCCTGAGGCATTGTCAGTGATTGCAGATCTAATCTGTTAATGTTTCCTTGGTACCTTGGGTACAGATCAGTTCCCAAACATATTACATGACAACAAGAGCAAAAGAGAAGGATTCCTGGGATAACATGCGTATCACATTTAGCACAAAAAAAGTGTCCCTATTCCAATTCGTGCCAACGAACAACTGAAAATTTACATCTGCAACATCCTCGCCCCTTCCATCTCACACATTCCATCAGAAACCCAGCCTTCTCTGGATGAAAAACATCACAGAAATCTAATCTATAACCGTGGACTCGGTGGACTGAAGGGCCTGTTTCCATACAAACCCTTGGCTGCTGAAGGACCTTTAGCAGCCCACACCCTGGTCACCTCAACCCGCGACGCGCCATCCCTCGTCTCCCACTGCCACTCACTGCACCCGGCCGTCCCCTCATAGTTGATGTCAAAACCCATGGACCGCTTCCGAGGCGAGCCACACAGTCTCTCACAGGCATCCATCTTATCTTCCGTCTAGCGCTGCCACCATCTTGATCTAGTCAAAAACAATCCCTGCCATAGTGCCCCAAGGCCATATCTTTAACTGATCGAATGAAAGATACTGCATGGAAACAGGCCCTCAGCCCACCGAATCCATGCTAATCATCCATTATCTGGTCCCAATAGTCCAATGTTATCCCACTTTCGCATCCGTTTCCTACCAACTAGGGGCAATTTACAGAAGCCAATTAACTTACAAGCTCACATGGGACATGGTAGGAGACCAGAGCACCCTGAGGAAACCCACGTGATCACAGGGAGAATGTGCAAACCCATTGCAGACACCAACCAAGGTCAGGATCGAACCCAAGCCTCTGGCACTGTGAGGCAGCATCTATTAATGATTGAAAGATGCAGCAAAAACAGGCCCTTTGGTCCACCGTCCACTTTGACCATTGACCACCCATTCACACTAGGTCTATGTTATCCCACATTCCCATCCACACCTTACACACTAGGGGGCAATTTACAGGGGCTACGAACCTGCACATCTATTTGCTTTGATCCTCCAGTTCCATCTTTTCTGATATTTGATCTGTCTGGTGTCCCTATACAATTTTCTCAAATTGCTTTTGGCTGTAGACCAGTAGTTTGTTAAAAACATAAATACAATTGTTTGATCTAGTATTAACTGACTACCTGCCCTTTCCTTGAAATAAGCTTCCTGTCCTATGGCACTACATTACTTTCATGAGACCTGGAAAATATGCTCAGAGATTTCTCTTTGACACGTTTGAATGGAACTCTCATGTTCCAGTGACTTGGCGATCTGAAATTTATTTGAAGCTTTTTAATTTCAGATTTATTGAGCTGAAGTGGGAGCGCGGCGGCCCTTCCAGTATGAACGACCAACCTACAAAAAAAACTGTTCTTCACTTCTGCATTCAACGACTTCTTTACATGTTTCTGGTTTTGCTGCCAATCCTGTTGCTGATCCTGAACTTACATCACGTCAAGGTGTGTTGAACGGTAAAACCAAAGCGCTAAGAAAAATGTATCAAGTAAACTAGGGTTGAAAAGCGGGACAGTTTATTTCTTATGGAGCCCCTGTTTCAAAAGGAAAGGATCAGATGGATCACAGACCCATTGCTGCTTTTTTAACCAAGAGTTGGGTTCTCCCTGTTTGGCTCGTCTGGGTTGCGTACACTCCACATGTGGCCTACAGCTCTACATATTTGACCATTAGCTGGCAGATGCACATCAGCTGGCAGATGCACATGTCTAGCAAGGTTATCTTGTCCTTTTCCCTTATCCAATTCCTTATTATCCTTCTACAAGTAGTCTTGATTATTGATACCACCACCACAAAGTCACTTTGGGATCTGGGCAAAGCAGACTCATTTTGATTTATGGTCTCTGTGTCCTTAAAAGCATGTAAGATCATTTTAATGTATTAAGATTATACAATTTAAGAAAGTTTTAATGTACAATTTTTTTTCTGACATCTTTGTCTATGATTGCCTACAGCAATACCTATCAAAGATCTGAGGTGATGGTAACATTTCAGCACACAGATCATCAGTTGGTTGGTCGATCTGCTATTCTCATGCACAATTGTGCTATTACTAATCAGTGACAGAAAAGGTTTTGGTGCTCTTGGACATTTCAGACTGAAAATATCTTGGTGTTTATGCACCACGGTGCAGCGATAGAGATGCTGCCTTACAGCGGCAGAGACCCAGGTTCAATCCTGACTACGGGTGCTCTCTGTTCGGAGTTTGTACTTCCTCATTGTGTATAATTTAGTTTAGAGTTACAGCGCGGAAACAGGCCATTCGGCCCACCGAATCCGCACTGACCAGCGATCCCCGCACATCAACACTATCCTAGTACTAGGGACATAGAAGCATAGAAATTAGGTGCAGGAGTAGGCCATTTGGCCCTTCGAGTCTGCACCGCCATTCAATATGATCATGGCTGATCATCCAACTCAGTATCCCATACCTGCCTTCTCTCCATACCCCCGGATCCCTTTAGCCACAAGGGCCACATCTAACTCCCTCTTAAATATAGCCAATGAACTGGCCTCAACTACCCTCTGTGACAGAGAGTTCCAGAGACTCACCACTCTCTGTGTGAAAAAAGTCTTTCTCATCTCGGTCTTAAAGGATTTCCCCCTTATCCTTAAGCTGTGACCCCTTGTCCTGGACTTCCCCAACATCGGGAACAATCTTCCTGCATCTAGCCTGTCCAACCCCTTAAGAATTTTGTAAGTTTCTATAAGATCCCCTCTCAATCTCCTAAATTCTAGAGAGTATAAACCGAGTCTATCTAGTCTTTCTTCATAAGACAGTCCTGACATCCCATGAATCAGTCCGGTGAACCTTCTCTGCACTCCCTCTATGGCAATAATGTCCTTCCTCAGATTTGGAGACCAAAACTGTACGCAATACTCCAGGTGTGGTCTCACCAAGACCCTGTACAACTGAAGTAGAACCTCCCTGCTCCTATACTCAAATCCATTTGCTATGAAAGCTAACATACCATTCGCTTTTTCACTGCCTGCTGCACCTGCATGCCTACTTTCAATGACTGGTGTACCATGACACCCAGGTCTCGCTGCATCTCCCCTTTTCCTAATCAGCCACCATTTAAATAATAGTCTGCTTTCCTGTTTTTGCCACCAAAGTGGATAACCTCACATTTATCCACATTATACAGCATCTGCCATGCATTTGCCCACTCACCCAGTCTATCCAAGTCACCTTGCAGTCTCCTAGCATCGTCCTCACAGCTAACACTGCCCCCCAGCTTAGTGTCATCCACAAACTTGGAGATATTGCCTTCAATTCCCTCATCGAGATCATTAATATATATTGTAAATAGCCGGGGTCCCAACACTGAGCCCTGCGGTACCCCACTAGTCACTGCCTGCCATTGTGAAAAGGACCCGTTTACTCCTACTCTTTGCTTCCTGTTTGCCAGCCAGTTCTCTATCCACATCAATACTGAACCCCTAATGCCGTATGCTTTAAGTTTGTATACTAATCTCTTATGTGGGACCTTGTCGAAAGCCTTCTGGAAGTCCAGATATACCACATCCACTGGTTCTCCCTTATCCACGCTACTAGTTACATTCTCGAAAAATTCCACAAGATTCGTCAGACATGATTTACCTTTCGTAAATCCATGCTGACTTTGTCCAATGATTTCACCACTTTCCAAATGTGCTGCTATCCCATCTTCAATAACTGACTCTAGCAGTTTCCCCACTACCGATGTTAGACTAACTGGTCTGTAATTCCCCGTTTTCTCTCCCTCCCTTCTTAAAAAGAGGGGTTACATTTGCTACCCGCCAATCTTCAGGAACTTCTCCAGAATCTAAAGAGTTTTGAAAGATTATCACTAATGCATCCACTATTTCCTGAGCTACTTCCTTAAGTACTCTGGGATGCAGCCTATCTGGCCCTGGGGATTTATCGGCCTTTAATCTATTCAATTTACCCAACACCACTTCCCGACTAACCTGGATTTCACTCAATTCCTCCTTTGACCCGCGGTCCCCTGCTATTTCCGGCAGATTATTTATGTCTTCCTTAGTGAAGACAGAACCAAAGTAGTTATTCAATTTGTCCGCCATATCCTTGTTCCCCATGATCAACTCACCTGTTTCTGACTGCAAGGGACCTACATTTGTTTTAACTAATCTATTTCTCTTCACATATCTATAAAAACTTTTGCAGTCAGTTTTTATGTTCCCTGCCAGTTTTCTTTCATAATCTATTTTTCCTTTCCTAATTAAGCCCTTTGCTCTCCTCTGCTGGTCTCTGAATTTCTCCCAGTCCTCTGGTATGCTGCTTTTTCTGGCTACTTTGTACGCATCATCCTTTGCTTTGATACTATCCCTGATTTCCCTTGTTATCCACGGATGCACTACCTTCCCCCCGATTTATTCTTTTGCCAAACTGGGATGAACAATTTTTGTAGTTCATCCATGCAGTCTTTAAATGTCTTCCATTGTATATCCACCGTCAACCCTTTTAGAATTAATTGCCAGTCAATCTTGGCCAATTCACGTCTCATACCCCCAAAGTTACCTTTCTTTAAGTTCAGAACCATTGTTTCTGAATTAATGTCACTCTCCATCCTAATGAAGAACTCAACCATATTATGGTCACTTTTGCCCAAGGGGGCACGTACAACAAGACGGCTAACTACCCCTTCCTCATTACTCAAAACCCAGTCTAAAATAGCCTGCTCTCTCATTGGTTCCTCTACATGTTGATTTAGATAACTATCCCGCATACATTCCAAAAAATCCTCTTCTTTAGCACCCCTGCCAATTTGATTCACCCAATATATACGCAGATTGAAGTCACCCATTATAACTGTTTTGCCTTTGTCGCACGCATTTCTAATTTCCTGTTTGATACCATCCCCAACTTCACTGTTACTGTTAGGTGGCCTGTACACAACACCCACCAGCGTTTTCTGCCCCTTAGTGTTTTGCAGCTCTACCCACACCGATTCCACATCCTCCAAGCTAATGTCCTTCCTTTCCATTGCGTTAATCTCCTCTCTAACCAGCGACGCTACCCCACCTCCTTTTCCTTTCTGTCTATCCCTCCTGAATATTGAATATCCCTGGATGTTCAGCTCCCAGCCTTGGTCACCCTGGAGCCATGTCTCCGTGATCCCAACTATATCATAATTATTAATAACTATCTGCACGTTCAACTCGTCCACTCTATTACGAATACTCCTTGCATTGAGACACAAAGCCTTCAGGCTTGTCTTTACAACACTCTTACCCCTTATACAATTATGCTGAAAAGTGGCCCTTTTTGATTTTTGCCCTGGTTTTGTCTGCCTACCACTTTTACTTTTCACCTTGCTACCTATTGCTTCTACCCTCATTTTACACCCACCTGCCTTTCTGCTCTTGTACCCATCCCCCTGCCACAGTAGTTTAAATCCTCCCCGACAGCACTAGCAAACACTCCCCCAAGGACATCGGTTCCATTACAGCCCAGGAGCAGACCGTCCTGGTTGTACTGGTCCCACCTCCCCCAGAACTGGTCCCAGTGCCCTAAAAATTTGAATTCCTCCCCCTTGCACCATTTTTCAAGCCACGTATTCATCTGCAATATCCTCCTATTTCTACTCTGACTGGCTCATGGTACTGGTAGTAATCCAGAGATTATTACCTTTGAGGTCCTACTTTTAAGTTTATCTCCTAGCTCCCTAAATTCACCTTGTAGGATCTCATCCCTTTTTTTACCTATATCGTTGGTGCCAACATGCACCATGGCAACTGGCTGTTCACCCTCCCCCTCCAGAATATTCTGCAGTTGTTCAGTGACATTTGTTCATTAGATTACAGTTGTTCATTAGATTTACTAGAATGTTGCCAGGGTTCCAGCAACTATGTTACAGAGAAAGGTTGAACAAGTTAGGTCTTTATTCTTTGGAGCGCAGAAGGTTAAGGGGGGACTTGATTGAGGTCTTTAAAATGATGAAAGGGATAGACAGAGTTGACGTGGATACGTTTTTCCCATTGAGAGTAGGGAAGATTCAAACAAGAGGGCATGTCATGAGAATTAAGGGACAGAAGTTTAGGGGTAACGTGAGGGGGAACTTCTTTACTCAGAGGATGGTGGCTGTGTGGAATGAGCTTCCAGCAGAAGTGGTGGAGGCAGGATCGATTTTAACATTTAAAAGTAAAGTGGATAGGTATATGGACGTGAAAGGAATGGAGGGGTATGGTCTGAGTGCAGGTAGATGGGACTAGGGGAAAACAAATGGTCAGCACGGACTGGAAGGGCCGAGAGGGCCTGTTTCCATGCTGTAATTATTATATGGTTATATGGTTATATGGACATCCCTGACCCTTGCACCAGGAAAGCAACATACCATCCTGGAGTCTCGTTTGTGGCCACAGAAACGCCTATCTATTCCCCTGACAATTGAATCCCCTATTACTATTGCCCTTCCCCTCTTTTTACCCCTCTCATGTGCCGCAGAGCCACCCATAGTGCCATGAACCTGGCTGCTGCTGCATTCCCCTGATGAGCCATCTCCCTCAACAGTAGCCAAAATGGTATACCTGTTTAGGAGGGAGATGACCGCAGGGGCCTCCTGCACAACCTGCCTACTGCTTTGCTGGCTATTGGCCACCCGATCCCTTTTTGTCCTCTTACCTTTTGCCTGTGGTGTGACCAACTCGCTGTACGTGCTATCCACAACTTTCTCCGCATTGTGGATGCTCCAGTATGAATCAAGCCGCAGGACAATTTACGCATACACCAAGCCAATTTACCTACGTTCCTGTAGGCCTTTGGATTGTAAGAGGAAACTGAAGATTTCAGAGAAAACCCATGCAGTCACAGGGAGAACGTACAAACCGCATAGACAGCACCAGTAGCCAGGATCGAACCCGGGTCCCCGGCGCTGGTAGTGCTATGAGGCAGCAACTCTACTGCTGCCGCCCCCGTGACCACGTGGGTTTTCTCCGGATGTTCCGGTTTCCTCCCACATTCCAAACACCGGCAGGTTTGTAGGTTAATTGGCTTCCGTATACCACCCCCTAGTATGTAGGATGGGAAACTGGGATGACATAGAACTAGTGTACAGGTGATCGGTGATCGACATGGACTCAGTGGGTCAAAAGGCCTGCTTCCACACTGTATTGCTAAACATGGAATATTCAAGATTATGAATGAACTAAGAAAACTAATTTTGATAGCGGACAGCTCTGTAGCTGCCCCGTGGTTTCTGGCACATTGACCAGATTATTTTCCACTGTTTAACCTTGGCCATAATTGTGAACAAAACACCTGACCTGTATTAGAACATTATGGTGAAGCTTCATCTCTTTCATTCCTTTCACTGCCCAACAGGATGCATTGGACCATGATCAGGAGTGCCAACTAGGCTGCTGACTTGGCAACTGCTTTTGCCCTCGTCAGCTTGGGAATACTGAGTTTGCCTTTACGCAGACTGGAAATCGCCTCTGTGACTACCTTGGTCTGGAAAGCTTCAGGCTCCCTTTTTTCTCAATTGCCAGAGTGAATAATAAATTGAGATGGGTGCTTCTTACCGATGCTAAAAACACTCAAAGGAAGGCTCATTGAAACTTCATTAACCCTTCTCTGCTCAAATCTCAACGTTGCTTCACAATAGAGGCAGCAGAAATCAAATATCTGGATGAATTCCGTGCTCTCGGGATGTTAACAGTTAGAATTTCAAGGAACATACTTTTCTTGTCTAGGATACCACCATAAAATATACATTGTTGAATTTTCTTTCCACAGTTCAATACGTATTCAATTTCTGAATCGGGCTCCCAATTGAACAGATATCCACCTCCGAAGAATCATTCCACAATAGGGCAAGACATGGAAATGTTGAGAAATGATTGGACACATAAGTTGGTGGGGTACGGCTACCAGAATCACCGCTTCACCCCTGAAGAAAGGTCAGAGGGCACAGTACTGATCAACATGCTTAAATGGCCAACACCTCCCAAATCTGCCGTGCCTTTTCAGAAGAGCAGCGACCCATCGCGTGTTCACTTTGTTATTTTAGATTCCAGGAAAACTTTCTACGTCGGTGATCGATTGCAAGTGATGCTGCGTATGTTTGATTTTGAAGGAAATCCGAAACAATATGGGGGCGACTATCTCCAAGCACGGATCCACACTCCAGAGTTAAAGGCTGGCTCAGCAGGAACAGTCATAGATAACCAAAATGGATTTTATTACATAAATTTTACTTTACTCTGGCCGGGGAAAGTCCAAGTGTCTGTTACCTTGGTTCATCCCAGTGAAGGGGTCCAGGTACTTCAGAGAATGCGAGAAGAACAGCCATTTAGAGTGTTTTTGAAAAGTACCTTCAAATACGGGGCCATTGCAGAGGCCACGATGTGCAATCTCTTTTTACCTCAGACTAAGCCACTTTGTAATTTTACTGATCTTAAGACTGGGGAGCCCTGGTTCTGTTACAAACCCAAGAAGCTTCCTTGCTCTGCTCGTGTGAATTATGACAGAGGAGGACATTTCAAGCCCCTATTAATTGCTGACGAACTCAAGTTTTTCCAAAGGTATGTTGCTGACATTCTTTCATTTCTAACCATATTTTTCATTTTTCAGTCTAGCAGGGCTGTTGTATGTATACGAGGTATGGAAGAATATAGTGTTGCAGGTTTTTCATGTTGTAGTTTACAATCATTTCATGTTGTAGTGCCCAATTATTTTTCAGCATTTACATGCCTTGCCCTACTATGCAAATATTCTTTGGAGATAGATATCTGCTCCATTGGCAGTCTGCTACAGAAATTAAAGATGTATTTGCCAAAAGGAGAAAAAAAGAGCAGTGTTTAATATTGTATATTAGATGGTTGTATCTCAGACTGGAAACGTGCTGTAAGTATGTTTCTGTAAATTCCATCTGTTAATTATCCAACTGAAACTTATCCAACTGTGGAATGTCAATTGTGAAGTACAATATGGAAAACCTTCAGTTGTTTGCTCATTGACTTGAAGTCACTATTAGTGCAATAGATTCCTGGTGCTTCAAAATACAGGATGGGAATTAATGCCTACATGCACCTCGATAATTTGTCTCATGTCGTTAGTTTGGTTTGGTTTCTCATTCCAGGCTGGTGTGTGCTATAAGGAGATTTAAGGCAACATTTTAATAATTTAATTTGTTTTAAAAATTACTAGACTAAGTGCAGACCTGTTGGGTCTGCTCCCCCAAGGCAATATTCCACCACTCACCTGTTCCCCCAACGCAATATTCCACCACTCAGGCTTAACCCCCAACTGCGCAGGCACGGCTCATTTCCCCTCATCCCCCAACACTCCCTCCCCCTCCTCTTCATCCTCCCTCTTCTTTCCCCTCTCCTCCTCCCTTCCCCCAATCCCCCCTCTCCTTTCCCCTACCCTCAGTCATTCCCTCCCTCCCTCCATAATTTCTCTCCCCTCCCTACCCCCCTCCTATCCCTCTATCCCCCACTCTTTACCTCCCCTATCCTCTCCCACTATCCCTCCTGACCTCCCCCACTGCTCTCTTCTCTATTCCCCACTCTCTACATCCCCCACTCCTCCCTCCTCTACCTCTATTCCCCCTCCTCCCCCACTCTCCCTCCTCACCTCTCACTTCTCCCTCTCTCTCCATACCCCCTCCTCCTCCTCAATCCCCCCCACTCTCCATCCTCACTTCCCCACATCTTTCCCCCTCTCCTCCTCCCCTCCCCCAATCCCCCAACACTCCCTCCCCCACCTCCTCACCCTCCCTCTTCTTTCCCCTCTCCTCCTCCCCTCCCCAAATCCCTCGCTCACCTCTCCCTCCCTCTCATTTCCCCTACCCTCATTCAGTCCCTCCCTCCCTCCATAAAAAGCAGTATCTGTAGTTCCTTGCTCCACAGGTAGTTAGCTACCTGTTAGCTGTGGTTTAGATCCCGTTGTCTTGACAATTGGACCAGTTTGCATTGTGTGTGTCAGTTACTCAAACTCCACACAAACTGCTCGGCCACACTGTAACCCTACTCTCCCTCCCTCACTCTGTCCACTCCAGCTCAGCCACCGCTCGGCCCGTCCCTGTCCTGCCCGACTGCCCGCTGCTGTGCCGCTCGGCCCGTCCCTGCCCTGCCCGTCCGCCCACTGCTGCCGCTCGGCCCATCCCCGCTATGCCCACCCGCCTACCTGCCTGCCGGCTCGCTGCAGCCGCCGGGCCAGGCCGCGAGGGAGGATGGAGTCGATGTTCGTCATGGTGGGCACCACGAGTTTCGACGAGCTGGTAGCAAGAGGGCCATGAGGATGAATTCCAGCTGCGGCAGGGGAGGAGGTGGACGGTCGCAGATATTCACCTGGAGGGACGGGTAGACAGGACCGCCATTCCTGCAGAGGGCAGGCAGGGGCAAGGGGTGAGTGAGGGAGAGAGAGACGGGAGCAGGGCCACGACTGAACCCACCCTATGACCGGGGGGGGGGGGGGGATGGTAGACAAGTTACTGTGAGGAGGGGAGAGAGGAGTTTGTGAGTGAGGTGGGAGAGGCCACAGTGCAGGAAGGGGTGTCACCATCCCAGACATGGTGTTGAATGACAGGAGAGGAGACCAATCCGCGTGGCGCTGACTGACAGAAGAGACCAATCTGCGCACGCATGGTTTTTAAGATTTATAATACTTAATAACTTTTAAAATGGTGAGTAAGGTGGCGGAAAATCGTAGCATTATTGTGTACGATATTGTTATGCAAATAAAACACCACGCAAACCGGAAGAGCACAAGATAAGAGTTTTAGTTATGTACTAGACTAAGTGGGACCCTTTGGGTCCCAGTCACACGGGAGGCCTGGTCCCCCCCCCCCCCAAACAACCCAATGTGACTTTAAAACTTTTAAATCCCCCCACCACTAAGTCCCTCTCCTTACAACAATGTAAAAACACTCTCATAGCTTGTGTATTGGTAGCAGAGATCAAATTGTGATGTCATTTTCGGTTTTTGGAATGTTCACTGCAACTTGTGTAAATGAGATCCCATTGTGATTGGACAACTGTGAGATGCCATTGTGACATCATCACTGGAAGCTGTTGTGACATCATCACTGGAAGAGTCTCCCCCTCAAAGGCAGTTGTTATTCTCAAAGGATGCTTTTTAAAAACTTTAAATATCAATAATATGTGAAATATAACATCAAATCTGAAGGAAACTTATTACATCAACGATGGGGTAAAAGCTGAGTAAGGTTCTGCCTATCCCGCTGTGTTACTCCAGCATTTTGTGTCTACCCTGGCTATTTAAGACTTGTTTTCCAGCAGTCCATGTGACCACTCTGGGCCTCTGATGGTCTGGGGTCTGCCCAGTGGCTCAATCTTCCTTGAACCTGGGAACACTGCTAGGAGGGAGATCTCTCTCCATCAGAGCGCCATGTGGTGTCCACATTGTGGCTCCCATGTAGTCTCCACGTCAGAGGAGAAATCTTCCCTTTGTGAATACAAAGTCTGGGAAAACTGAGCAACAGTGTGGAGGATGCACAGGTGATCATTGGTCAGCTGGGAAGAAACTGTTCTTGAATCTGGAGGTGTGCGTTTTCAAACTTCTACAAGGGGGTAAAGAGTGTGAAGGAGGGATCATTGGTCAGCGCAGACTCGGTGGGCCGAAGGGCCTGTTTCCACGTCATATCTATAATACACGTTCAGAGATACAGGCAGAGGTTTCCTTCAGTTGCATGAGAAAATTCCAGTGGCGATGAGATTGTGAATCAATGTGATCTTCACCTCAGTTGATAGACTAGTAAAGGAAGAGGATGGCTGGAGGTCCGGCCACAGAAGATCATATCTCTCAATGATGACTGCCCAGGCAAAATTGAGTCCCGCAGATACATTGTTCATCAGAGGTCTAGGTAGATCTAGCATCTCTAATGATTCTGGCCTTACCTCCTCCTTGATACATATGTCTTTGCCTTCTGCCCCAATGTGTCTGACCCACCCATTGCCATATCAAAGAGTCCAGTGGGGTCAATACTGCGGCACCAATTGGATTGGTATCTCAGCAGTTAAATGCTGGAAAGAACACTATGTTCATAGTAGCATTCCCATTAACCTTACAGAGCCATAGTCAGAGAGTCATAGTCATACAGCATGGAAACAGGCCCTTCATCCCAACTTGTCCACACCGACCAATATGTCCCTTCTACACGTCTCACCTGCCTGCATTTGGCCAATGTCCCTCCAAACCTGTCCTATCCATGTACCGATATAAATGCTTCTTAAATGTTACGATAGGACTTTAAGAAGGTACTGAGCAGTGAATTCTGCAAATCAGTCAGCAAAGGGTCAGGTACGTAAACATGGATTTCATATTTTCATGTGGAAATCCATGGTGCAGTTCACCTTGAAGTGTTCTTCAGTGTAATCTACTGAGACAAAACTAAATGCTGCACATTATCCACCCAGAATGGAGCACATCGTGTTTCTGGGCTCATGAGTGATATTGTTTTAGTTGCTGCCAGACAATTAACTTTCTGTGACGTTGAATAGGATAAACAAGAATCTTGCATGCCAGAATTTTAAAATTGTAGAGTAATTATTTTAGTATGCACTGACTGTAATGGCTGGTATTAAATGGTTCAGCTCAAAATATTCTATAGTGACAGCATTGTGCCTGAATCTAATTGCTTCATTAACTGCAACAACCACACTGCTTTTCTGATCATAAGGTCATAAGTGATAGGAGCAGAATTAGGCTATTCGGACCATTAAGTCTGCTCTGCCATTCAATCATGTATGATCTATCTCTCCTAACCCCATTATCCCACCTTCTCCCCATAACCCCTGACACCCATACTAATCAAGAATCTATCTTTGCCGTAAAAATATCAATTGACTTTGCCTCCACAGCCTTCTATGGCAAAGAATTCCACATATTCACCACCCTCTGAATAAAGAAATTTCCCTCTGACTGCTGTTGAACTATCCGTCCAAGAGATTTCTGCTTTCTGCTTCACTCCCTTTTTGAATAGAAGTACAGCCATTGACACAAACAAAACCTTGAGCATCAAGGTCCAAAAGAAGGGGTGGGTGGAGGTGGAGGAGTAGAAGGAGAGGGAGGAGCAGAAAGTGGAACTGCATGCACAATCTTCAAATAACTCTAACTAGTCTGTCCCTTGAACTCATCCAACCGTGAGATCAAGAGTCACCATCCATCACTGGTTGCTGCTGGGTCCAATTACATGCAATTTTGTCCAATGTAGAGAAAGTGATATATTTTGTGAATGATGGACAAATACTGTACCTACAAATTTGAACTCACTATTTTTGTTGTGTAAAGTATTAAAATCCACTTTCGACCATTAGGGAGAGTTACCAAACCCACCGGGAACCTCACGGGAACCTTGGGTGGGGCACAAGGTCACCAGAGGTTTCCATTCAGGTTTCTGAAGTGGTACAGGGGCATTACATCCTGCAGCTTTACAGGCATGTTAGGTTCAATAACAATAGCTATACAATAAATTATCGGATGTATTATACATTATTATTATATCTATCATATATATATATATATCTATCATCATCATATCTATATACTTTTAAAACTCTGTGTGTGTGAGTGTATGGCAGTTTGCATTTGAAATGTATCTCCTCGAAAACCAGACGCAAAAACGCAGAGATTTTTACAATTTAGGTACGGATTTAACTTACGATGTCATAAATGCACTCCTCTCAAAATTCGGTCAATTATTCCCCCAGATTTTGAATAAAGTTGTTCACTTTTTAAAATATAATCGGCGGTTGCTAGCTGCTACGTCACAATGCCCACATGCCTACCAATCAAGGCCCACCTGCCTCCTGGCCTGCCCCCCCTCTTGCCTCCTGACCCACCCCCCCCCCCCCCCCCCCCCCCACTGTTGATTAAAACATTATTAATTTCTTTTTTCACACCATTGAATTTTATTATTTCTCTGTGTCCTATTCCGTGTCCCTCCCCACTCCCGGCCCGAATTTGGATTAAACATCTGTTGCTTTGCACGAGTTAAGTCACACCCCCCACCCCCCCCCCCCCAGCACCCAGCGTGATCAGATTTCTTTTGTGGGAGTCCAGCTGCGTGAGGCGTGGCGCAAGCGTACTTAGTGACATCAAGGTCGATTTCTAGAATATCGTGGTGGCGGCCTCATCTGTTCGCAGTCAGCCGCTGCCTCACTCGGGACCAAGCCCACCCGTCACACTGCCCCTCCTCCCCCCCAATCCCCGTACACGGGGTCTGAAGCGTTCGGGAATCAGTATTCTGTCATGACCCAGAGATCACCGGCTGGCTCCGGGGGTACAGAGACGATGCGCCGAGGATGCGAGGCCTAGGAGCTGAGGCTGATTCTGAGGCTGACGGCTGCAGGGCGGCCCTACCTCTCTCCTCCCTCCCCCCTTCCTTCTCCCCCCACCTTCTCCCTCTCTCTCCCTCCCTCTCTCTGCCCCCCTCTCTCTCTCCACCCCTCTCTCTCTCTCCCCCTCCCTCTCCCCCTCCCTCTCCCCCCTGCCCTCCCTCCCCATAACCCCCTTCTCCCCTCCACCCCTCCCCCTCCCCCCTCAGCCCTCCTCTCTCTCCTCCCCTCTCTCCTCCCATCTCTCTCTCTCCCCGCCTCCCTCTCCTCTGCCCCTCCACCCCCTCTCCCTCTGTCTCTTGCCCTTCTGTCTCTGCTCCTCTCTCTCTGTCTCCCCATTCTCGCTCTGCCCATTCTCTCTCTGCCCTCACGCTCTACCCCCTCCCTCCCTCTCTTAATAATATGAATATAATATCAAGGGGGGGTAGTTAGCGTGTGTGTGGGGGTGGTTAGTGTATGTGACGCTGCATGCCGCCTATCCAGACCCTGCCCCCCACACTGCAACCGGGCATTGGAGGAACAGACCCAACGGGTCTGCACTTGGTCTAGTATACTTTTGTGTGTGTGTGTGTTGTTCGAAACAGGGACATGTTTAGATACCGTATGATTTCAAAAATTCAATCCTCTATAAATTTGGTCAATTATTTCCAATTGATATATTATTTCCAATGATATATTACTCAAATATATCACCAAACTGACATTTTTAAAAAACATAACAGTTGCCCAGCTGCTGACCTCACAATGCCCTTGCACATGGCCGAGCTCGCTCGTGGCCCCTCCCCCCCGCTCTGAATTAATGCAGCTGCTGTAAATGAGCAGTTTTCCATTGTCCCTTCTCCCCCGCCTGTTCTTCAAAACGCGCAGAAATATTTCATGTTCTGCAGATCGGGAGGTCACAGCAGGTTACAGCCAGTCACAGGAGGCCAACGGCATGCATCTGAATCCTCTCTGTCTTCCCCACCCAATGGTAGAACATGGCAGCAGCGGCGGCCGTTATTGTCGCGCAGGTAGCCCTGGCGGCCATTACTCCCTCTGGGAAACCCGTCTCCGGTGCAGCGAGTGAAGTCACGCTCCTCCCTCCCTCTCACTGCAAACCCAACGCGCTGCCAGTTGCGCCGCTCGGATATCCTTTGAAAAAAACCTTGTGGACCCCCCTCCTCTCTCTCTCTCTCCCCTCATCTCGCTCCAGAGCGCTCTCTCCGCTCCCCAGAGCGAAGTCATCACCTCCCTCTCGCCCCTCTCGCGCCCCGAGCTCCTCTCACTCTCTCCCGACCACCTCTCTCTGTCTCTCCCCTTCTCTGCTCTTCCCCTCTCTCTCCCCTCTCTCTCTCTCTCGCTCCTCCTCTCTCTCCTCCGCCCTCTCGCCCTCTCTCTCGCCCTCCTCCCCCCTCCCCCCTCTCCCCCACTCTCTCTCCCCCCCTCTCTCCCCTCTCCCCTCTCTCTCTCCTCCTCTCTCTTCCCCCTCCCCCCCTCTCTCTCTCCCCTCTCTCCCCCCCTCTCTCCACCATCCTCTCTCTCCACCCCTCTCTCCCCCTCTCTCTCCCCCTCTCTCTCCCCTCTTTCTCATCCCCCACCCTCCCTCCACTAAACCCCCCTCCCCTACCCCCCCATTCCCTCCATTTCTCTCTCCCTCCCTTCCTCCCCCTCCCTTCCCCCCAACTCTCCCCCTCCCTTCACCCCCTCTCCTCTCCCCCCCCCCCCCCTCCCCCTTCTCTCCCCTCCCCCTCCCTCCTCCCTCTCTCTCCCCTCTCTCTCCCCCCTCTCCTCTACACCCCTCTCCCTCCCTCTCTCTCTCCCCCTCTCTCTCCCCCCTCCCCCCCCTCTCTCTCTCTCCCCTTCTCTAATCCCCGCTCTCTCCCCCCCCTCTCACCCCCCTCTCTCTCTCCCCCATTCTCTCACTGCCCTCATGCTCTACCCCTTCCCTCCCTCTCTTAATAATATGAATATAATATCAAGGTGGGGTAATTAGCATGTGTGGGGGGGTGGTTAGTGTATGTGACGCTGCATGCCGCCCCCTCCAACCGGGCATTGGAGGAACAGACCCAACGGGTCTGCACTTGGCCTAGTATATATATATATATATATATATATATATTTATATATATATGTGTGTGTGTGTGTGTGTGTGTGTGTGTGTGTGTGTGTGTGTGTGTGTGTGTGTGTGTGTGAGCATTTCCTTTACACATTGATTTGATGTCTGATGCTATAATATTTTTCCATTTACAGTAAAGTCAACATCAAGATGCGTTTATTACCCAATGCCACTGATTATATAACTGTGAAACCTTCACCGATGGCAAGTAAGATTATTTATATGTATTATAAATTAATGGTTTGGTAAGAACTAGAAGTGGAATGGTGGGGCAGTTTCATGCTGTAAATATGCAAGACCTCAGCCCATGTTTAAAGGCTCATGTAATTCTTCACTAAACTGGATTAACAATTTATGTTAAGCTTATGTTAAGCTTATGTTAAGCTTAGCTGGACCAAGTAAAACTTACCCAGCAAAATATGTTTTGTATATTGGTATAGAATCCAAACATTTCAAATATATACATTCAGCATCATGCATCATATTAAAATACATTAATTTTAATTGGTGATTTGAAAAATGTAATTTATGGTATAATATGTTAAATTCTATAAATGTATACATTTGTTTGTGGCATCAAGGTGAATTGTCTTGCACATTTGATGCAGAACTTCAATGTTTTTAAGTGGTGTTTTGCATTGATAAACCTGATGCCATCTCAAAATGTACAATATTTAGTGGGTTCGTTTTTTAACACTAATATTTTGTTAACATGCTCTGTAATACAATAAGAAAATGAAAATTGAAAAGCAAAAGACTGCAGATGCTAGATATCAGAAATGAAACAGAAGATCATGGTCAAGCGGTATTTGTGAGACAGAAACATAGTTAATGGTTCAGGTAAATGGCCTATTGTTGGAATGATGAAACATTAACTCTGATGAAAGGTCATCAACCAGCAACATTAACTCTGTTATCCTCATCACAGATGCTGAGAGCATTCTGTACATCTGTACCTTGATGGTAGGCATTATTGTGTCCCACAAGTCCCATCATAATAATCACACAGCTTACATATACACCCTACTCCCCATACCTCCCCTCCATGCTCCTTCATTACTGCTACACAATAGATCCAACGTTTACACAAAGAGTATACAATAGTCTGCCAATTCACTACTACCTGCTTTTTGGCATTTACAGAAATCAAAATTATGCATAAGAAGTTAGTTCCCAGGGAGAAGTTTTGGAAGATATCAGTATGGCCACACAACAGTTTCTAGGAAAGTGCAAAGGATGACTATATTCCTTCAATCTTGAGAAACATTGGCTTTAGCAACCAAGGTTATATTTAAATTCTCAGCGCCTGAGTTCTGATTGATACAACATTGATACCACTGCATCCCAGGGTCATCCTTGCACTTGGATTGAATGGAGTCACAGAGTCACACAGCGTGGAAACAGGCCCTTTGGCCCAACCTGCCCACACCGACCAAAATATCCCACCTACACTAGTTCCACCTGCCTGTGTTTGGCCCATATCCATCGAAACCTGTCATATACATGTAAAAATGTCTGTGTGATTCCCTGTAAACAGTTCATATTCCCCATATTCTAAGGCTGGGGTAACAGATGGGCAGCATTATTTTAGCGGAAAACTCTTTTCCCCAGATTGGATTTGGACCCATTCCAAAGAATCCAGTTGTTGATAATTAGGGATGAGGTACAATCTCTAAGTTCTGTACTCATTTTTCTTTTATTTCTGGAAACAGTTTTGGCGACGACTATTGCACTTTTCGCTGCAAATAATAACAGTGCAGTGTATTACCACCCAATCAGAATGAAGTAACCCCGTTTAGTGTAACATCAGGTACCATTTAGACATGGGTACAACATTGTTCAGAATACTTCTTGGATTATTTTTCTCTTTGCATGCATGTTTAGAGACAGCATTTAGTTACTGAGTTCATCATTGCCAGTGCAATGTAGTTGATCAAACAATTCACAATAAGAATAAATCATCCCACCGCTGACCAAGGTGCTACATGTGGGCATGGTAGTGGCAAACTCATACTGGTTAACCAAGTCATCCTGAATTAGGTGATCCTGTCTGTAGTGATAGCCATCCATAATTGTACCTATAGACAAAACATCACAGAATCCTCAAGCACAATTCTGAGGGATATTCTGCTTCATTAGAAGTATATACCAGAGGTGGTGGCAATATGATATGCAGGCAGATATAGTAGACCACATTGGGAGATTGACTCCATGAAGTCTTACAATAACTGGTCAAGCACAGGCAAGAACTCCGTCTGTGTATTGCTACCGTTCTTCCTCAGCGGTTGAATCGCAACTCCTACAGTTTGTACAAAATGTAGAAGAAGCAGTGGAAATAGTAGGTCACAGAGTACTCCAGATGGGAGAACTTCAGAGCAGATAATGATCTTTTCAAACAAGAATAACATGTATCCTTGACACCCACAATTGAGTCTCCCACAATCAACAACCTGAGGGTCAGCACAATTGACCAGAAACATCACTGGACCAACCATGTGAATATTGTGTCTGCAGGAACAGGTCAGAGACTGTGTGGCCTGTGAGGAGTTACTTATTTACTGATGACTCGGTACCCTTTCCACACGCATTAAGCAGGAGTGCGATAGATCCCCATCCATCTTTCTGGATGAGAGTGCCTCCAATTGCTTCCAACACCAGCCAGGCCAAAGCAGTCTTCTTGATTGATATCACATCCGTCACCCTAACTAATAATTCCCTACGCACTTGACACACCATAGCTGTAGAGTGAACCATTTATAAAAGCATAAAACTCACTACATCACACTGCCAAGGATTATTTGGCAATGCTCAGCGTCCACTCGTCAGAAGTGCCACTTAGCAAGTGATTGGAATTCTACCACCTACCAGTTTGCCCCAAGGCAGGTAATATCTAGACTTGAAACAAAATCAGTGTTTCTTCATTGCTGCTGGACCTAAAGCCTGGAAATACCCACCCAACAGTCTGCGGAGTATCTTCACCACCAGGACTTCACTAACATCTCCAGTATGAATAACTAATAAATATCAGCAACATGTGATGCCCACATATAATAAATGAATAAAACAAAACTTGGTGGAAATTTGCTGAAGGACTTCCTGGAATTTGCCACTGCCATTGACTTTCTGGTTGAAATCGCCTCCAATTGATCCAACGTCACCTGGGTGAAAGCAGTCTACTTGATTGGTATCTTAACAAATGCATTAACCAGGAATGCACAACCGAATGTACAGTAATACAGCATAACTTTTTTTTTGTATTTCTCTTCACTTTATCTTCAGCTGCAGTTCTTGGCAAGTGTATGCAGGGAAAACCAATGACAACACCTTCTGGCTTTTATTATAAGAACCAGTGGATGTCAACAACCTGCAATATTCGTCACTTTAACACTCCTGCAAACGTTACAAACTGTCTTCGTGGGAAAAGGATTTATCTGATTGGCGATTCCACAATGTACCAGTGGTTTGAATACTTGGCTAAATTTCTTCCAGGTGAATTGTGTTCATTTTTCTGTCCTCATTTTAGAGGGGAGTATATTAAATGCTTTATGTTACATTTGAATTTGGTCTTCTTTAGTTTAGTTTAATTAAGTGATTCAGCGTTGAAACAGGCCATTCAGCCCAACGAGTCCGCACTGACCTGCGATCCCCATACATTAACACTATCATACACACACTAGGAACAATTTACATTTACACCAAGTCAATTAACCAACAGAGCTGTATGTCTTTGGAGTGTAGGAGGAAACCAATGATCTTGGCGAAAACCCACACAGGTTATGGGGAGAACATTCAAACACCGTACAGACAGGATCGTACCCGGGTCTCTGGCGCTGTAAGGCAGCAACTCTACTGCAGTGCCACCTTGCTCTCCCATGGATTACATAGTCGTGCCATTCAACTCAGCAGTCCATAGCAGTGATTGTGCTCCCACTCAAGCCTTCCTCTGTCTCTCCTCATCTCACTCTATCAGCAAAAGTTTTACACCCTTCTTCTTTGTTTGATTGTTCAACCTCCCTTTAGATGCATCTATTTGCTGTTCTATAGTCTCACAATTTTGGTGAAGAAGTTTCTTCTGAATTCCCTTTGGATTTCTTGAGGACCACATTGTCTTGATGATCTCTCATTCACCTCCATACAAGTGGAAAGTTGCCCACACTTTAAAATAAATTCATTATTTTAATGACCTGTTAATTCACACCAGATTATTTGATTCTCCAGAGAAATATGACAAATTCTGTTCATCCTTTCCTGATATACTGTATACACCCTAACATTTCTGGTAATCATCTTTGTAAGTCTACCCTGCATCTTAAGGTTTAATACAGATTTAACTTAACTTCCTTACATTTCAATACTGTCCTTCTGCCAATATAATACAAGTTTGCTTTCTTAATGCCAACCAAGGTGCAACCTCTAGTGATTGGTGTACTTGCGCTGTGGGATCCCTCTGCTCTTCCAACCCCTCCGAGACTCATACTTTCCCCTCAACTTCCAACCAAATGCAGCACCTCACATTTAACTGTATTAAGATTCATTTGGCAATATTATTATTATTCCTTGAATAATTTGCCTGTAATTTGATAGTCAAATGAAATTTGAAAGACAATTGGCGAAATCTAAACCAAAAGAGAAAATATTGAAGATGCCAGAACGTCTTTGATCATTCCCTGTGATTCTAAGCTGCTCATTACCTGTCACTTTAATTCCCCATACCATTCTTATTCTGACCTCTCAGTCCCTAGCCTCCTGCATTATTATAACAAGGCCTGTCACTAGCTTGAGGAACAACACTTCATTTTTATTCTGGTCATTTTGCAGTCTTCTGGATTTACTGTTGAATTCTAGATCTTTAGATGTCTTCTTCTTCATGGTCTATATCAGTCATCCATCTGTGATATTGGTTCAGCACTTTTTTCAGCCCTTTTTCCTCAATTGTTCTTACTTCTTTCTCTGGGAGTGGAGGACATACTTAACCCAACCTGTTGTTCTTGTTCTCCTGTTCTGCTTTTCACAACTCCCACATTATTTTGTCTACGTTCCCACTCACCTTCTTACCTTCTCCAAGTGTTGAAAGTGGCTCAATACAAGGGTGGGCAAAGTTTAAAAAAATTGAAGTTGTTGATGAGAAACCTCTAACATTAAATAAACACAAGTCATCTTCCAAAACAGTAATGATGAAGGCGGACCAGTCAAATAAAACAAAATAGTTTGAAAAAAATGTCTCGGTTTATTTTGTGCCTTGAATCCATAATGCCTTCATCTCATCCCTCCCCTTGGGTTCACAGCCACAACTTGTCAAGCCTGTCTCACATCTGTTGTTCTTATCTCTTGGCCTTTCTTCAAACCACCTACCTCTCAAAAAATCTCCCTCGCCGGTGTCAACCTATTACCTACCACACTTTGGCCTGCCTCTCCCCTCTTCCACCTTTCTTCTCCCCCCCCTAGAATCAGCCTGAAAAGGGATCTTGGCCCAAAATGTCACTTATCCATGTTCTCCAGAGATGCTGCCTGACTTGTTGTGTTATGCCAGCCATTTGTGTCCTTTAGGTATACAGGAATAAACTTTGAATGTAAAAAAATTACACAATGCAAAATAACATTTAAATTTAATCTAAATTGTCTCATTATTCACAAATAGTTTCTGTGCTGTATCTCTAAACTAAACCAAACTAAACTAAGATTGGCATTACACAGACAGTATTCATTCAGATTCTACCATCTATCAGGCTTCACCGTGATATCTGACTTTACTTTAGACTTTAGATTTTAGAGATACAGCATGGAAACAGGACTGCGCTGACCTGTGACTAACTCTAACAATAACTCTATCCCACACACTATGGACAATTAAAAAAATTACTGAAGCCAATTAACTTACAAACCTGTATGTCTTTGGAGTGTGGGAGGAAACCAGAGCACCCAGAGAAAACCTGCACGGTCACAGGGAGTACGTACAAACTCTATACAGACAACATGCATAGTCAGGATCAAACGGAGGGATTTGGTTCTCTTATGGGCCTGTCCCACTTAGGCGACTGCAGGAGACTCTGCAGTCGCCACATGTTCGCGAGTGGTTCCCGGGGAGTCGCCTTCATGGTCGTGAGAAGTTCCCACATTCCGGGAACTAGTCGCGGCCTCATTATGGTCGCCGAGACTTTTTCAACATGTTGAAAAATTATCGGCAACTAGAATGAAGCCACCATGGAGAGTAGCGAGAATTCTCCAGCCGTAAGTGGGTCGCAAGGAGGTCCAAGTGGTTTGGCTTCTTAACAGTTGTCTCACTGTTTTCTCCCTCCTTCTCCCTCTTCTCCCCCTTCTCCCCTCTCTCCCCTCCCCCTCTACCCCTCTCACTTAAAGGACTTACCGTACACTGTGCTAGCCGTCTTAATTACAGCGCCAACTTTCCTGTTCATCGCGGTGTGTGTTTGTATGACCTTGGCTTTGCACCATGTGAATTTCAGGCAGCGCTCCCCCCACTTGCCCTGGCCCCCGCCTTTGCTACATGTTTGTGTGTGTTCCACTCTGACAGTCGCCGTTCCAGTTGCCAGTTTTTCAGGCAGACGCCAGAAAAATCACCTGTGGGACAGGCCCATAAGGGAGCAACTCTACCACTGTGCCATCCCAAATGAGTGATTTACAACAGGTCAAATCAGCTTGAAGCCAATGCTGTACATATTATATTCTAGCCAGCGCAGGTAGGGAATGGCATTACAGAGACTGCATCAGATCATGGGCAGAGAGTGTACATATCATGGTTTTTTCCACACAGCTATTGGGGAATAGAAGGCAAAGTGTCTTTTGCCCACTGGGGTTGGGAGACCCTGTCAGCATTGAATCAATAGCTATGGAAGAAAATACAACGAACGCAACTCCAGAGACCTTCCTTAAATATTAAAAATAGAAAGAAAGACTCTGCCGATGCTGGAATTCTGAAATAAAAACAAAAAAACTTGAAACATTCAGCAGCAAGTCAGGTGGGATGTGTGGAAAGAGTAAAGGATTTAATATTTTCAGAAAAATAGAGACATAGAAAATAAGTGCAGGAGTAGGCCCTTCAAGCCAGCACCGCCATTCAATATGATCATGGCTGATCATCCAAAATCAGTAACCCGTTCCTGCTTTCTCTCCATATCCCTGGATTCCATTGTATGTATATATACAAGAGCTATATCTAACTCTCTTGAAAATATCCAGTGAATTGGCATCCACTGCCTTCTGTGGCAGAGAATTCCATAGATTCACAACTCTGGGTGAAAACGTTTTTTTCAGTCCTAAATGGCCTACCCCTTATTCTTACACGGTGACCCCTGGTTCTAGACTCCCCCAACATCAGGAATTTACTTTTCCTGCATCTAGCCTGTGCAATCCCTTAATAATTTTATATGTTTCTATAAGATCCCCTCTCAACCTTCTAAATTCCAGTGAATATCAGAGTCAGAAGTCAGAATAAATTTATTGGCCAAGTATATATACATACAAGGAATATTTGGGAGGTTTGAGAGTAGGTACAGTCAGAGATGGCCCTCGGTACAGATTAATGCAGTAGTACTGTGTTGATGCACCTAAACAGACAGAGGCACATATTGGCTCTCACAAAGGTGATTCACTGATGTTTGTACAGTTTTTATTTAATCATTTGATATATAAATTTAGCTCAGACTAATGATTTAATGTCGTCTTTTATTTGGTCATCATGGTCAGATAGGTGCTGTGCATACTGCTGTGGGAATGGGTGAAAGGCACAAAATGCCGGGACAGGCAGAATCCCTGGAGAGATGGAATGGGTGATGTTTTGGGTCGAGACCCTTCTTCAGACTGATGTCAGGGAAGTGAGTGGTACAGAGATAAAACTTAGTGGGAGACGGTAAGACTGGTGGGAGAACTGGGGAGGGGATGTAGAGAGAGGAAAAGCAAGGGCTACTAAGTTAGAGAATATGATATCTTGACTTAGAAGCTGTGGGAATGGGATTGTGTTCACTGTAAGTGTAGAGTTAGGCTCTCTACTTTTTTGAGTTGTGTTCATGGCAAATGGGGATTATTATAACACTTTTGATCTGCGCTTGTAATTGATGGGAAGGCTTTGGGGGCCTGCTCCTGGAGACAGAGTTTATCTGGCTGCTTCATTTGTGTTTCTGGTCAGTGACAAGTCCCTGGTCTTGATCCTGACGTAGCAACAATAGTATGTCAAGCTCAGGTATTTGGACATTGTGGTTCGGAGTGCTTGGTCCATGCTTACACAATAACTGGAAAAAAAAACATTATTCAAATTCTTGCTTGTTATTTTCCAGTTACCATGCAAACTGCAAGCATCACATGTCATATTAGTATCTGTATTTGGTTCCCTAGGTTTCAAAATATCATGCTCATTTAAATGCATGTAAATATTAACCAAGCAATGTGAACTTAATGTAATCCCACTTAATATAATATTTTCCTTTCAGGTCTCAATACATTTGACCTCGGCTATTCTGGAAAAGCTGGACCTCTCTGCGCTTTGGACAAGGAACACAACATCATGGTGGAGTTCTCCGTACATGGTCCACCAGTTCAATTCTATAATATTTGGAGTCAGCAATTGCAGTACATGTCAAACAAAATAGATGAAATTAAAGGAGGGAGAAACACAGTTATCGGAATTACCTTATGTGTCCATTTTGCCACTTATCCAATAGAAGTGTATATTTGGAGGCTGCAGTCCATCCGGAGATCAATTCTACGACTGTTGGGCAGGAGTCCGGATACATTGGTGGTGATAAAGACAGCGAACGTACGCGCCCTCACACAACATCTCAGCCTCTACCAGAGTGACTGGTTTTCCTATCAGCTTGATTCAGTGCTGAGAAGGATATTGGGTGGCATCAACGTAGCATTTGTGGATGCATGGGAAATGACCATAGCCCACTACATGCCCCATAACATACACCCTCATCAAGTCATTGTAAAGAATGAAATAGATGTGTTTCTTTCATATATGTGCCCTTCTGAAAATAATTAAGCACTTTTATTTGTTCTGTCGTGACATAATCAAAGGTTTGCCTGAACAACCTAAAACCGATGGACATTTGAAACGTTGATATCAGCTTCCTTTTCTGGATATATAATATTTCAATTTTGTAGGAGTATTCAATGATTTGGATAAGGCAAATTATCTTTTATTTTCTTACCCCTCTGCATTATCTGGAATTATGTGTGAGTCAGTAAATAAGTTTGGTATTATCTAAATTGACGTATGAAATAAAAGCAGAGAATGCTGGCTTGTTTTTTTTTGTTTTTGTTTTTTTTTGTTAGAAGTAAGTACAGTAGTGTGGTACTTAAGTACTTAATACATACATATTTCCATTCTTGTACAACTTCTTACTTTTGATTTAATAATAAAAGAACAAGTGAGAGAAAAAATAAATAAAGAGTGTTGGAATAGATAGACAAGCGAGTAGAAACAGATAGCCAAAGAAATACAGGACCAAGATCAGAAGCTAAAAAGATTGAAAGAAAAGGAGAAAGTAAAGGAAAGAGCGATTAGGAGAGATCTACCTATTTCGTATTTTTGCCCATCCGTCACCCGGTTCTAAACCATTTAATTTCTTATGTTGCACCATCTGCTTGTAAAAAGTTGATAAAAGGAGACCAAGTCTTTAAGAATAGGTCTACTTTGCCTAGTAGGAGGAATCTAATTTCTTCAAGGTGTAGCATTTCAGACACGTTTGAGATCCACATTTTGAATGTTGGCGTGGTAGTATTTTTCCAAAATTTAAGTATAAGTTTTTTTGCTGTTATTAGACCATAATTAAGAAAAGCTTCTTGGAATATAGTTAGTTTACTTCCCTCTTCCATTGATCCAAAGATAATCAGTTCTGTATTGGGGTTCAATTTTGTGTTAAATAGTTTTGTAAAAATTCCAAAAATTTCATTCCAAAATGTATACAGTTTTATACAAGAGACAAAGGAATGTGCTATAGTGGCATTTTGAGTTAAACATTTGTCGCAGATGGGGGAAACATTTGAAAATATTTTATTCAGTCTAGTTTTCGAATAGTATAGTCTATGTAAAATTTTAAATTGAATTAGGTTATGTCTTACATTAATTGAACATTTATTTACGAATGCTGGCTTGTTGAGTGCTTTCCAGCATTTTATTTTTTAATTTCAGATTTCCAGCCTCAACAACCTCTTGATTTTGCCAATTGCGACCGGAACGATCCCAGCATGTGCGACCTTCCCACGTGCTCCTGTATGTTCCGCTTGTTGCTCCCCAACTACCCCGCGTTATGTTTAACCAAAGATAAAGGCTCCAAAGGCTAGAATTTCTCAGCCTTTCTTTAAGTTTTTGCCAGTGAATGATCTTGCCAATTTTAATGAGTATGCATTCAAAGAAGACATCTGTTAACATATTCTAATTTGTTTACCATTGTGCCCCTTTGAAGTGCTGTTCCATTGCATGTGATTTAATCTTTAGTTTCTTAGGAAGCTCCTTATACCAAACACTCCTCAGCCAGCTATCCTCCTCCCATTAAGGAGCCACTTCATAAGGTCATAAAGTCATGTGATCAGAGCAGAGTTAGGACATTCGGCCCATCAAGTCTACTGCGCCATTCAATCATGGCTGATCTATCTCTCCCTCCTAACACCATTCTCCTGCCTTCTTCCCATAACCCCTGACACCCGGACTAATCATGAATCTATCTATCTCTGCCTTAAAAATATCCATTGACTTGGCCTCCACAGCCTTCTGTGACAAAAAAAATCCACAGATTCAGCACCCCTGTTCAGAGCATGCCTAAAACATTTCTTCTCAGGTATGATTCAATGCACTAGTTAAATCATAAACCTGTAGTAATCTGTGGAATAGTAAGATTAAATGAGAACTTACCAGTTTGAAGTTTGATCTTGATTTTATGAGGAGTTACGTTAGTGATTACGTGAAGAAGGCCCGCCAGGCCACATGCGCAGCAAACTTCAAAGCAGCGGTATGAAATCACAAATAAACAACACCGAAGTAAACAGTAAGATCAGTGACTCGAGAACTACCAGATGATCTTTTATAAGAGAGAGAGTTGGGTGTGGTGGGCATGTAATCACCAACGTAACTCCTCATAAAATCAAGATCAAACTTCAAATTGGTAAGTTCTCGTTTAATCTTACTATTTTACTTCGGAGTGAGTGATTCCGTGAAGAGTTCAAAGCTTTGTGATTTCATGCCGCAGATTACAATCTCGGCATCCCACTGCATTTGATTGACTCGAAAGAGAAATAAATGCATTAGTAATAACATTGTATTCAATGTAATGATAGGGTTTATTTAACAATGTAAACAAACAACAGTACCCCTAAAATTTGGGTACTTGAAATGTTATTGGCAAACAGCCCTGGATTGACGATTGGCCGATGATAAAATTATGAAACATCAGCTCATTTGCCCATCCGACGGCTGCTAAAATTTGGTTGAAGGACACATCCCTCCCTTTGGCCGCCAACATAGCTGCTGCCCTAGTATAATTAGATGTAAACACACTATCTAAATGATATACTGACGTTGATGCTGACCTGGTGGAAAGAGACATTCAATCGTCAATGTTAATACCTGTTGCAGCCACCTTGAAATAGTCTGAATCGACGTTATCTTGAGTAATTGTTTATTAACTAATACATAGTGCTGAATCCATACTTCTAAGAATTATGGTGGCCTTGATAACATAAAAATGAGACCGTGGGGTATTCAAAATGATCTTAAAAATCATGCCAGCCCTGGTCTGCTCTGCTAGACCAGAATGTAAAAAGTAATGGCATGACCAGCCAATTCCATCCTGTCCAGCCACAGCATTTGCAATGTTTTGCCGTGCTGATATTCGAGTCATGACTAAGGATGTAGCTGGAACCCCTTGGTGAAGTAATGTTTCCACATTTACGATAACCAACTGCAGAATCTTGTGATGTGAGTACTTGTATCAAGATCTTTTTAACAACTTGATATCCGGGTTGGACCCGACAATGTAGTTCCCTTATGTTACAGCTGTAATTACTCTATAACTGAACTATTGTCAATATCACTTAAAATGAACTGGAAATGTCAGTAATTTGTATCGTATCAAATGTATCATTAATATTTAACAAACATTTCTGATCCCCTCAATAGAGATGTACTGCCTTTTTGGATGCTATCCATGCATATTGCAGTGAACACCCTCGTGGCTAAATGTGACAACCTGAGGCACAGGTCAATCCATTGAAAATGTGTAAGTCAATAATCGTTTTACTGTGCAAAGACCAGTCCCTTGAACCACAGTTTAAAACAGCAAGTTCTTGCTTTTTGGCATAACTGTACCGTTGTGCCATAATGCCTGATGAAGCAGGCAACACGGACGCTTGGCCAGTCCGATGGTACGAATCCAAATGAGGTCTTGCTGACTGTTTTAAGACCCAGCTAATGAGGAAGACATAAAGTCCATTCCTCCTATTGAAGCGAGAATGTATTTCTCCACACTGTTGTGTCACATATTTTTGCAAACAGTGAAACATGCATAAACATGACGAACATTTGATGAAGTATTGAATCATGCTTTCATCATACTTTGAGATCCAACACTTATTCTGTGTTATCATCAATCTAAACTGGACGATACACCAGTGGCAAGGAGATTAATTACAGGATATTCTTCCTAATTACCATGAGACTAACATATGTCACCATTGTAGAGTGGCAACTTAATTTGTGCATGAAGAATATGTATATTCACTCAAAACCTTACTCAACGGTGCATTTAGTGTATATATTTAGTTGATATTAACAACTGAAGAATTGGTAAGTCATGCAATCTCCACTACCTTTGAGTAGGTGATGGTATTTGGATCTACTCATCTTAGAGTTCTAAACATCAGTTCATAATAACTGAATTCAACCGACCACACTACTGTAACGAGTTTCAAGTTCAAGTTCAATGAGTTATTGTCATGTTCAGCAATGCTGAATACTGTTACTTCATCATTGTGGCAGAAGTAGCCTCAGCTGACAATAGCACAATGTTGTTAGCAATGATCTAATTGCTACTTACGCAATATCAGTTCCTTGATTTGCTCAGCTGCAACACAGCTGATATATTACCAATTACTCTTAATGAAAATAACTCAGTTTTGTAACAGATTGCTATAACCCCAATCTCTTGCCACAAGGCGGAGACAAGGCTAATAATAATTAAACGTAAATCCCAATGACCAACAAACAGTTTATCCCATACTGCAAAGCAACGGGAGCCTTGGCGGTGGTGGGGCCTTGGCGGTAGCGGGAGCCTCGGCGGCGGTTGGGTCTCCCGATCGACCCGCAATCAGCGGTCGATGAGTGTGAGGGGCGAGGGAAAAACAATGGGGAGCCGGCATGAGGGACTGCCGTGAGGGACAGTGGGTGAGCCGGAAATCTCCAGAACCTGACAATGTTTCCCCCTCTACTCTTCAGCTCTGTGCAGACATTTTTAACAAGCCCCTGCAAACATACTGTCCCTGCCTGCTTCAAAGTCTCCACTATTGTCCCTGTACCCTATAGGGCAAGGATTACTTGTCTTAATGACTACAGGCCTGTCGCACTGACCTCTGTAGCCATGAAGACACTCGAAAGGCTTGTGCTGGCCTAGCTGAAAAATATCACAAACTCCCTGCTGGACCCTCTGCAGTTTGCATATCTAGACCGCCACGGGACCTATGCGAGGATCCTGTTTGTTGATTTTAGCTCTGCATTCAACATCATTGTGCCAGAGCTACTACACTCCAAACTTTCCGAGTTGACTGTGCCTGAACCCCTCTGTCAGTGGATCACCAACTTCCTGACCGACAGGAAGCAGCATGTGAGGCTGGGAAAGCACCTCGGACCCGCAAACACTCAGCATAGGAGCACCGCAAGGCTCTCTCCTCTCGTCTACTCTCTCTACACCAACGACTGCACCTCCGCAGACACCTCTGTCCAGCTTCTCAAGTTTGCGGATGACACAACCCTGTTTGGACCGATCCAGGATGGGGAGGGATCTGCCTACAGACAGAAAGTGTCACAGCTGGCATCCTGGTGACGTAGCAACAACCTAGAGCTCAATGCTCTTAAGACAGTGGAATTGATTGTAGACTTTAGGAGAGCTCCCCCTCCCCTCACCCCACTTACCATCAACAACACCACAGTCACATCTGTGGAGTCTTTCAAGTTCCTGGGAACCATCATCTCCAAGGACCTTAAGTGGGGGGCTACCATCGACTCCACATTCAAAAAGGCACAACAGAGGATGTACTTCCTGTGGCAGCTGATACCATAGGCAATGATGGTCCAATTCTACACAGCCATCGTAGAGTCTGTTCTCACCTTCTCCATCATGGTCTGGTTTGGCTCAGCCACCAAGCACAACACCTGGAGGCTGCAGCGAATCGTCTGATCAGCAGAGAAGATTATTGGCTGCAAACTTCCCTCCATTGATGAACTGTACACTGCAAGGGCCAGGAAGCGAGCATGCAAGATCATCTCTGACCCCTCTCACCCTGGCCACAAACTTTTTGAATCACTTCCCTCTGGAAGGCGACTCTGGACTGTCAAAGCTGCCACAGCCAGACATAAAAACAGTTTTTATCCAAGAGTAGTTGCTCTACTCAACAGCCAAAAATCTGTAGCCTCCCTTTGATCTGGTATTTTGTTGGTTCACATGCTTGATCAATGGTGCTTTATCATTAATGTTTTATTATTATTAATGTTTAGTATTTTCTGAGTCATTCGTAACTGCCACTGTATGTCATGTTGTTACTTGTGGGCGGAACACCAAGGCAAATTCCTTGTATGTGAATACTTGGCCAATAAATTTACTTACTTACTTACTCACAGGGGGAACTGGTGTGGGGGAGGGGGGGCACTCTAGTTTTAGAATCCTTTGCCCAGGGGATAACCCAGTGTTTGTTTGTTTGTTCTCGTTAAGGTGCTGTGCACAGGGCAGCCAGCCAACAGTCGCTTGTCTTTTTCTTTTTTTTTCACTTTTAATTTTAATTTCAAGTTTTCGTGTATCTTGTGTGTTGTGACTGTTGGCAAACCAATTTTCCTCGGGGGATGAATAAAGTTCTATCATATTGTACGGAAATGCTTAAATCTCTATTCTGCATTCTGGCATTTTTCTCTTTGCACTTCCTGCTTTTGTGGTTAATAGCTAGGTTACACTCATGTATGGAATTATTAGACTGGATAGCATGCAACCTAAGTGTTTCACTGTAATTCGGCATTCGCAATGATAATAAATCAATTCCAATACTAATTGGCTTGATTTTACACATCATCCATGAACATAGGTAGTCTATTGTATAGTTTAACAAATGCCGCTCATTCATCATTATTCTAACTATTTCAGCACATTAAGGGATCAATCGCAGACAGGTACTGACTCTACCTTGATGAGGTAATGGAGTTGTGAGCCTTTCCCGTTTCTGGCTTCCTCAGGTGTATTTGCTATGTCCAGCTATCCTTTTGCTCAGCTTGCAGTGATGTCCTGATGCAGGGTCTCACCGCTTAACATGAACCATCCCTTTACTTCTGCAGATGCTGCCTGATCTGCTTGGTTCTTTCAGCAGTCTGTTTTTTGATCTTAATTGATTTTCTGATCTGCCTTAGGAGTTTGGTGCCAGCAAGCAAGCCCCTTTCCCTTATCTACATTACATCCAGTTTAGTCATGAAAGGTATCTGGATCCAGATTTACAAACTGTTGCTTTTAGGCTTAACATTAAAAATATTGTTTAAATACTATCTCGGCAAGTCTGCTTATGAATATTGATGTCAGCCGTGGCATTTTCTTTCAGGTCCATTGTTGAGTCTTTGAATGTCTCCCATTCTACCGATACCAAGCAGTCATGGAGTTGTTCTGCTATCTCCCCCTGACCACTTGTGTTTAATCCTCACACTGGAGCTGTATTGTTCAGTCACTGCAGAGTAAGCACTTTCCAAACTGAGGCAAGGATGGAATAATAGGCATTTGATGATGGAGAAGCTGTAGTTGAGAGTATCTGATCCTCTGGTGCTGCAGGAAATGTGCTGGTGATAGTTTGGCAGTGACTTCTTCAAACTAACCTTGTTAAAAGATATTTGGACAGGTACATGGATAAGAAAGGTTTAGAGGAATACAGGTCAACCACAGAACATGGGGACTAGTGTAGCTGGGGCTTCTTGGTCGGCATGGCAAGTTGGACAAAGGGCCTGTTTCTGTGCTCTATGACTATGAAACACTGGCTTTTGTGAATTATTGAATTCAGTAAGAGATTTACAAAGGGACCTGGTTGTGTTTATGCACATGTTTATGGAGGCAAACCGCTGCCAGCAAATGCTATGTTAACTTTCAGATCAAGATATTTGATTATAGAGTGTAAATAAGCAGACTCTGTACAATCTGGAGTTCAAGATCACCTTTAATCGGTACACATAGTATAGCGGTACAGCAGGTTGTTAGTTGTTAGTTCATCGTTACCGCTTCCAAGACTGACCAGTGTAGGAAGTGGTGGGTGTTAGAATGAATCATACAGTAAAGTTGGTTTAGTGATGCTATTTCTACTATGATTGATTCACATGCAATAACCAATCTACACAGAGCTAAAGAGATCATAGTGCAATTGTGTAACACCCACAGATTGCACCTGAATAAGGTAAAATTCCTTGACACGTACTGTATGTAGATGGGTTGGATAGTAAGTTTGCAACCAATACCAACATTAATAGGAATTGCAGACAATGAGGAGGGGTGTCAAAGTATACAGTGGGAAATAGATCTGCTTCAGATATTGCAGATGGAGTTTAAGAGCAAGTGTGACATGTTCCACTTTGTGAGAAAGTATATACCATATTTCCCGCCAATGAAGACGCGCCTGCATCAAAGACGCTCCCCACCACCTCCATCAGTTGCACCTATGCTGAAGGACACCGCGGCTGGCTGGAGGGCAGGAAGGCAGAAGGTGGTGAGGTGGCGGCCGGTTCTGCTCTCCGGTCCCGGCAGCCGCTCGCAACCACCCGAGGTACTTCCCTCCCCAGCCACAATGTGGTGACTCTGCGCACGGAGCGCCGCGGCAGCGGTGACTGAGTGAGTTGCTGGCATGATCTCCGACCCCCTCCTTCTCAACGCTCCTGCCCTCCACCGCAACTTTACCACTGGCGGCCCAGCCAAGTTTACTACTTTGTGCAGCCCAAGGGGTGCTGACCAAGGCCAGACTGCCCACAAACTGTAGAAAGGAACTCTTCTTCCTCCCCACCCCCCCGCGGCGCTGTCTATTTACAGCCACTTCCCACTTCACACAGTTCCAGGGTCGAAGGTGGGGCAGGTTCCGCGGAGCAGTTGTTACAAGAGTGGCATTGCTCGGCCTAACCTTCGGCCTCCTCGACACAGATACGTTTTCAGGCCTTATTTTAGAGTACAAAATAGCATCTCGGACGCCGAGAAATACGGTAAATACTGGCAAGACCTTATACAGCATTGATGTACAGAGGGATCTTGGGGTCCCGGTCTATAGCTTCCTGAAAGTAATGTCACAAGTAGATACAATGGTAAAGAGGATGTATGGTACTTAGACAATAAACAATAGACAGTAGACAATGGGTGCAGGAGTAGGTCATTCGGCCCATCGAGCCAGCACCACCATTCTATGTGTTCATGGCTGATCATCCACAATCAGTACACGTTCCTGCCTCCTCCCCATATCCCCTGACTCCAATATCTTTAACAGCCCTATCTAACTCTCTCTTGAAAGTAGCCAGAGTACCGGCCTCCACCGCCCACCGCAGAGAATTACACACTCACAACTCTTTATGTGACAAAGTGTTTCCTTTTCTCCATTCTAAATGGCTTACCCCTTATTCTTAAACTGTGGCCCCTGGTTCTGGACTCCCCCAACATCGGGAACATGTTTCATGCCTCTAGCGTGTCTAAACCCTTAATAATCTTACAGTTTTCAATAAAATCCCGTCATCCTAAATTCCAGCTAATATAAGCCCAGCCGCTCCATTCTCTCAGCATATGACAGTCCCGCCATCCCGGGAATTAAACTTGTGAACCTACGTGGCGCTCTCTCAATAGCAAGAATGTCCTTCCTCAAATTGGGAGACCAAAACTGCATACAATATTCCAGGTGTGGTCTCACTAGGGCCCTGTACAACTGCAGAAGGACCTCTTTGCTTCTATACTCAACTCCTCTTGTTATGAAGCCCAACATGCCATTCGCTTTCTTCAGTGCCTGCTGTACCTGCATGTTTACTTTCATTGACTGATAATTCCCCGTTTTCCCTCTCCCGCCTTTCCTAAAAATTTGAACACCTTCACTCAGTCCGCCTGAACCTACCTGATCTCCCGGTTACTCAACACTATCCCAACCCCACACAGACCTTTCAGTCCTAGGTCTCCTCCATTGTCAGAGTGAGGCGAAATGCAAATTGTTGGAACAGCATCTCATATTTCGCTTGGGCAGCTTACACCCACCCCAGTGGTATGAATATTGATTTATCTAACTTCGTAACCCAGGCATTCCCTCTCTCTATCCAACCCCCCCCCCCCCCCCCACCCAAGTCGCACCAGCTTATCATTTTCATCCAATAAACTGCTAACAATGGCCTATTTCCTTTATCATCGTAACTTTTTTGCATATCTTACATTCATTGTTCTTTATCTCTCTACATCATCATCTATACCTCTTCTTTCCCTTATCCATAACCAATCTGGAGAACGGTCTGGACCCATTCCTTCTCTCCAGAGATGCTGCCTGTCCCGCTGAGTTACTTCAGATTTTTGTGTCTATGGTAAAGAAAGTATGCTTGCCTTCATCAGTCAGGGTGTTGAAGTTTGTTTTACCTTTTACTCCATCGAGGTTCCGGCCAGACCATAGCCTCTTAAGGGCCTATCCCACTTAGGCAACTTTTTAGGCGAGTGCAGTAGACTCTGCACTCGCCTCATGGTCACCAAATGGTCGCCACATGCTCGCTGGTGGTCTCCTTCATGGTCGCAAGGAGTTCCCGCATTCTGGGAACTAGTCACGGCCTCAGTATGGTTGCCGCAAATTTTTCAACATGTTGAAAGTTTTTCTGCGACCAAAATTTAGTCACTATGGAGAAAATCGATAATCCTGTAGTCGTAGGGCAGATGTAGTGGGGTCGCCATGTAGTTATGGGTAGTCGAGTTAGTCATAGGTAGTTTCAGTTAAGCTGACCGGGCATTTTGATATGCTCATTGGGGAAAAAAAACGTAAGCACGTGTTTTCAGAACCAAGGATAACCGACTGGTAATGTTCAATGCCCGTCAAACTTCAAAGTGCTCCCCCGCTTTCCCTGGCCCCCGCCTTTGCGGGTGTGTGCGTGTGCGTGTGCGTGTGCGCATGCGCGTGTGTGTGTGTATTCCACTCTGACAGTCGCCGTTCCAGTTCCCGGTTTTTCAGGCGAGTGCCGCAAACTTGACAGTCGCCGGCAGTTCGCTGAAAAATCGCCTGTGGGACAGGCCCTTTACTCAGTCGTCAGAGAAATTCCCAAGCGAGATCCTGCTGACTATGCCAATGTTAAATTTTGTTTTACCTTCACAGACAACAGACAAATCAAGTCAGTAAAGCAAAGACTTATTTATTGTAACACAAGCTGGAGTGGGCAAAAGCAACATCAGCTCCTTGTGGCCTCACTCAAAGAGACTCAAAGTGGATTCACTGTGGTGGATGTTAAACTGTGTTCATGTGTGTGTTGTGTTATTTTATTCTCTGTCATGACGGCAAGGTATGTAATTTCTAAAAGTTTGAATGACAATAAAGGATATTTTATACTTTATACTTTATACTTATACTAAGTACAGGCATCGTAATTATACCATTTCATATCAGTACATTCCAGTATAAAACTCCCACCACGTCCATGTATGATAAAACTAATGCTCTACGGCCTCTTCCAATATCAGAAAAGCTATTGGCATCGTCAATTTGACGATAAACCCTCAAGAAACGACACGCCTTTTAAAATTCCCCTTTAGAATTGTTACAGAAACATTTAAAAGGCTGGGTATTCAACTTACTAGAAAATATAAATCTGTATTCAATGCAAACTATATGCCATTACTTACTAAATTAAATGCTCTGATTAAATTTTGGAAAACACTACCGATGTCTTTAATTGGCAGAATAAATGCCATAAAAATGATTTTTCTGCCACAAATCTTATATTTATTTCAATCAATACCAATATATTTACCTAACAAATGTGTTTAACTTGACTGATATCACAAATTTCAGATGGGACTATGTTCCATAGAATTCAAAGCAGACACCTGTGTAAACCCAAGGAATTCGGCAGACTGACACTACCCAACTTTCTGTACTATCTCTGGGCAACAAATACTAAAAATATAATTTACTAGTTGGACTATTCTGCACAACAGGTAGATTGGATAGCAATGGAGAGAGAGGACTGCTCTCCTTTTAATATAGGAGCGATCCCTTTCTCACCAATAAAAGTGAATAACACAATACAAAAAAAATCCAATTATTCATAGTACAATACGCACATGGAAACAAATAAAATTAACTTTCAAATTAAGAAATCTATCGCGTCTCTCTCCTATTGTTAATAATCCGTCATTTAAACCATCTATTATCGATAAAACGTTTACACACTGGGAAAGAATAGGAATTAAAACCTTTGGAGAAATGTATGAAATGGGAAATCATTCCAACAACTACAATTCAAATATAACCTGAAAAGTAATCAGTACTTTAAATATCTTCAAATCCGTGACTACTTGAAAAAACATACAAAAGAACATCAAACTTTGACCAGATATACTAGATGAAGCTATGAACAGAAAGGCAGATTCTACTAATTTAATATCATATTTGTAAAATATCATTTTAAACATAGAGCTACCACCGTCTGATGCAATCAGAAGAGACTGGGAACAAGAATTGTCTATAAATATCTCGAAAGACAGATGGGATAAATATTTGCTATATGTACATAATGCTTGATAATTGTAAGACATACCTTAATTCAAGTTAAAATTTTACATAGATTATATTACTCAAAAACTAAATTGAATAAAATATTTCCAAATGTCTCACCCATCTGTGATAAATGCTTATCTCAAGATGCAACTATAGCACACTCTTTTGTCTTTTGCATAAAACCTCAGAAGTTTTGGAATGAGTTTCAAAATGTTTACAAAAGTATTTAAAACAGAAATGAACCGCAATGCAGAATTGATCATTTTTGGAACAATTGAGACCGTCTCTGAGCTGACTTCGTTTTAAGAGAGTTTCCTTAATTATGGCTTAATAACGGCAAAAAAAGTTCATTAAAATTCTGGAAAAATGCACCAACACCAACGCTTAAAATGTGGATTTCAAACATGTCTGAATTGTTACACCTAGAAGATATGAGATTCGTCCTAGCAGGCAAATCAGACCAATTCTTAAAGATTTGGTCTCCCTTTATTGATTTATTACAAGCATATGGTGCAACATAATCCTGAAAATCAACTGTTTCACAACCGGGTGAGGGGTGCGCAAAGATACAAGTAGGTATATCCCTTTCATTTTATTTTTCCTTTATTATCTTTTTTGCTTTACTTTCTTGTTAAATTTTTAAATTATTTTTTATATTTTTTATCTCCTCCTTTCTCTCTTTTTCTTGTACTTTTCCGGAACTATCACTTTCACCACTTTACCTAACTTTCTTTTTCTCTTTTTGCTTATATTACTTTTTTATTATTAAATTCAAAAGCAAGAAGTTGTATATGAAATGTATTACATTATTCCTAATGTACCCTATTGTATATGACTTCTAATAAAAATATATATTTTTAAAAAATAATTTAAAAAAAAAAGAAAAGCTATTGTCCATATATGGTTTTGCTCAAAGAAGGAGCATTCCTTATCTGCAGATTCAAGGTGTCTTGCTTCTGACCTAAATGATTCAGCATCTATGTGGCTGACTATTCAGGCTAAAGGGCAAGGTGCCCATTTTGTATACTTCTAAACTGTAAGCAGCGTCCATTTTGTAACATATTTGACATAATTTAACTCTTTCAAGGGTATAGAGTTTAAGAGTCAGGAAGTTACGTTGCAGCTTTATAGCAAAAGTTGGACTACATTTGGCATATTGTGTGCAGTTCTGGTCACCCCACAACAGGAAGGATGGGGAGGCTTTGGAGAGGGTGCAGCAGAAATAGTAAGATTAAACGAGAACTTACCAGTTCGAAGTTTGATCGTTATTTTATGAGGAGTAACGATGAGGGATTACGTGAAGAAGCCCCGCCTGGCGCTGGAACGGCATACTTCAAAGCAGCGGCATGAAAAACACAGAACATAATAGCTGGAGTAAGATAGTAAGGCTCAACATAGATTTAGAACTACCAGATGATCATTTATTTTATGAGGGTCGGGAGTGGAGGGCACGTAATCCCTCATCGTTACTCCTCATAAAATAACGATCAAACTTCGAACTGGTATGTTCTCGTTTAATCTTACTATTTTACTTCGGAGTCACGTGAGTGACTACGTGAAGAGTTTGAAGCTTCTGTGTTTTTCATGTCGTAGAATTTATTCCATATGACAGTCCGGCTCATTCAACACAGTAACGAGCGAATAACACATTTTTCCCCAAACATTGCCTCAAGTTATGTGATAAATTATTTCACATTATAAAGAATAAAAGTATTGAAAGGCAAGTTTATCACAAAATATCAATTGATATATATATTTTGATGGTATGAACAAAGCAACAATTATAGAGAACCCAACACTCCGTGTCCAAACCTGACACCATGACTGGTTCCTTTTACTTTAACATTTAATTTACACCCTCCTGCGGCCTTGCATCTTTGTTCGAGCGGCTCATCCTGTGCCATTCCTGTGAATGTATCTACCTCATTAACAGAGTGATTTTCTACATTTCAGTGTCTAGTTCCGCTGAGTGTAATTCAATTTCTAACCATCTAGAATACATTCCTCTAGAACCATCAGTTTTTACTGAAACCTAATGTGGTTTTTTGTGTGTAATAAGTAGTGCTGCCTCATCACCACAGAGACTCTTGCCTACTTCAACATATTTCATCAATGTTCACACACACACACACACACACAACTTAAGGCCAACAGGATATGCTTATAGTTTACCTTGGTTTCAGCTCTTCTTGGTGTGCTTTGTTTGGTAAATTCATAAACATATATGTTAATGTAATCTGTATCCACATGCAATTATAACGTAATATTTGCAATGTTTGCACTCTTATGTTGATACTAAAGTCATCAGCATTATTACTTTCAATGTTAACTTTTTTGAATCATTGATAGAATTAGAGTCCATTGCCTAAGGCAATTCAGGACTATTGATCTCCCGACATGTATTACAATTTTGGACAGATTATATATATATATACATATATATATTTATATTTATATCTACATATATATCCCTTTCCATATCAGGATATTACGAATGCACCCGATAACTTCTTGGTTAGTATATTGTCCGTTAATAGGACGATAACACTCTGAGCCCTATTATTGGCTCTATCAATTAGATACTCAGAAAAATTCAATCCACAAGGAACTCACATATATCTAATATGACAAAATAACTTTACTGTATACACAGACTTCCAATTTCTTATAACAAAATATTGTTTTTTAAACTTATTTCAGCAAATTGCAGGTATAACACTTCTTTTATACATAATTATTTTATTGTTATGTTGTTATATTAGTTAAACATTCCTAGACTTCTTTGACCATCAAACTGTTGTAATGGTCTGGTCAACCTGCAGATAGTCAAATTCATATTTTCATGTCATGGATGCCTTTGTACAACAATAAATTACTGCAGGGTTACACAAAAACTGGAGAACTCAGCGGGTGCAGCAGCATCCAAGGAGCGAAGGAGATAGGCAACGCCTCGGTTCGAGACCCCTCCTCAGACTTCAATAAATTACTGCAACTATGAATCATCACAAGTGGTTCAACATCACTCAATATTTATGAAAACCATGAAGGATCCGTTTTGGGCCACCAAAATGCCTCTGGCAGTGTCCTACTACATTTTCATCAGACACTGCCCTATCAAACAAAAATGAGGAACATAAAAGAACATCTTTTCCTCATGTAATTGAGAGAAAAGCATCCACCTTTCCTGTTCTTGGTTTACCCACGAGAACATTTGAAAGATCGGTGATTTAATCTGTATGCAACCAGATTAATCGTAAGTAATCCATATTAATGACAATGTGTTTTCCTCCCTTAATTTGTTGTCTCCGATACCATTGTCTCTTCCTTAGAGATAAACAGCTGGACTAAAACTTTTTAGAATATGCCACATCTGTTTACTCAGATAATCCCATGATTATTATTTGACTTATCTTGTGTGTTTTAACATATGCCACAGCCGTGGTATTGTTCACCTTGATATGACATGGACACTTCCATAATAGAACAATCGATATTTTAATCCATAACTCCTTATACTTCAATAATTAATACAAATGTTTGGAAAAATTTCTTAGGACAATCCATTTATGCTCACCTGGTATTATTGTCCGTAGTCCCAACAAGAGACGTATCAATTATTCTTATAAGAATAGATAATATTCTTATCTTTATCCAAATATTCACAGAAGCTGTCCATCATCTGTAACACTTGCTTCAGTTTGCAACAGCTGCTAAGCTTATAGTTGAAGCAGCTTGTGAACCTTTTTCACATTACTTTAATAATGATAACGTATCATTTGATATTTGCATAAGCCTCTCACAAAGGCATACATATTCTTATAAGCTTCTGTATTCCTTCTTTTGGAGCTTTATTTACTCGTTACCTAACCTCCTTTCCTAATGGAGGGACAAAGTATGTCAACAAACAATGAGATATTTGTATCATAGAACAATTTTCCCCCCTCTTATGGTGCTGAATTACTCCTAAATTCAGAATAGTAATTTATGAATATTTTATTAATGCCTAAGCATACGCTTTATGTGATGGGTCAGGTCCTTGCCTTCCAACAGGTTTGTAATTGCAGCACTAATTTGCAGCTGACTCTTATAACCTTCCAATTTAAATGTGATCAAGATAACCCATGACCATGTCCTCATTAGTGCAAGTGCTGATCTTTTATCAGCATAATTGTTCTTCCAGTATTCTGTTTAACAGCCTTGAACTGGTTTTAATCCTTTAGACAATGTTTTAACTTGCACAGCTTGACCCATTTTAATTAATTTCAAGCACCTGTAATATTGATTAACAATTTGTTAATAACAACTGTATTTCAATGTTCAAGATGTTTCCATTTTAATAAAATGTTCTTACACTGTGAAAGTGTATATAAAATGATGTTTTGTATGGTTTATACCATCAAATCTTTACACTGAGGTAATTTTATAATATATATGTACGTACCCCTTCTTTATTGGAGTTACCTAAAATCAATTTTTAAGGTTTTCTTATACAGGTGAACCAATCCTTTCTTAGTTATATTAAATTAATGATCATAATACACCTGTAATCCCCCACAATTGGAGATTTCATGAACTTATTTTGTAACAAGTTGTTTGCACCTCTTCAACGTACTTCAAGCCTTCTTTTCCCAATTATATGGGTTTGGATAAGGCTATGTTGGATTATACCATACTTCTGCCTATGTTTTGATCCACTTTCAAATCTTTCATTGGATCATAGTTTTTCCCCCAAAGTTTAAAGATCTTTGCCTTTGTTTTGATCCATTATCAAATCTTTCATTGGATCATAGTTTTTTCCCCAAAGTTTAAAGATCAGTAGTCTGTTCTTTTGTAATCAATATCTTTGATTTATCATAAGGCAGGTTTTATTCCATAATAATCAGGAGTTTAACATAACCTGATTTGTATTGATCTGCAAATCTAGAGTGCAGATTTGGTAAATTAATATTATATATTTCTTCCCATTGAGCTCCACAAACTGATGGCAATTTATTTTATTTTAAAAGTATTAGTTATTTGCACAACGTTTTATTTTATTTTATTTTTTCTTATTGAATAGTAATGCCATCCACCAGTTTGAAATACTTTGAAATCGTATTTCCTTATATCTCATATAATTTGAGACATGGATATCATAAACGGATTCACCGTTGATATCTTATAAAACATAAAAGTTTTATCATATTCTGCTGTTTCAATCATAACAGCTTTGGTGAGTTTTTAGTTTCCATGTTTACTTTTCATGGCCTCACTCATTCATTCGGGTATCGTACCTAGTACACCTCTATATATATTTTGTGCTGAGGTGCACTTGAATAAAACATAAAAGTTTTATTATTATTCTGTTGTTTTAACCATAACAGCTTTTAGTGAGAGACCAACTAATTTTGGTTTCCATGGTAATTTTCCATGGCCTCACTTCTTATTATTATTCTGCTGTTTTAACCATAACAGCTTTTAGTGAGAGACCAACTAATTTTGGTTTCCATGGTAATTTTCCATGGCCTCACTTCTTATTCAGGTGTTGTGCCTACACCTGTGTATATATATATATATATATATATATATATATATATATATATTTTGGTGCCGTGGTGGGTACTTCATGACCAGCCACCACTATCAGTGCATTTTTAGGGTCAGTTTTTCTATTTTATTTTTCACTGCCCTTGTTACTCCTGAGTTTTTTCCCCTCAAGACTACCCTCAGATATATCTGAGGTAGATATTCCCACCATATTTCATCATATATTTTAATATATGAAACCACCTTAGGGTAGGTTAGGGAATATTTCCATTATTTTCCGTCTGAAGGCCTTTTATTAACTTTTAAATTATGGCCTTTCTGACTCATTTAAAATTTCCCCCCCCTGCCAAAAGTTTGTGGAGCATCTAAAAGTCTCCCTAACGTAATTTTAACGGTCACCAGTATCGGAACCGGCTCCGTAATTAATCTCCTGTCCCGATCGCTGGGTATTCCCCCGGGACGTTCTTTTTTAAACTCCGTTGTTTTATACAGAGTATTTTAGTTCTATTTTAACTTTTATTTATTTTTTGTTTTTAAATTCATTTTAAAACCTGGTTCAATACACCAGGCACGGAGTTTTCCAGACCCTAAAAGTTTTTCAACTGCACTTACCTGCCGGTTCCGTACCTACCGCTGTCGAGGAGCTAGCCTCTGCAGCTCTTGCTTCTGCCGTCAGCGTCGACGTAATGCCGTTCCAGCGCCAGGCGGTGCTTCTTCACGTAGTCACTCACGTGACTCCGAAGTAAAATTTACCATAATGCTGCTTTGGATGAGAGGATACCATCCATAAGAATAGGTCAGACAAACTTATATTCTTTCTCTAGTTGAGGGGACACCTGATGGAAATATATAAAATAATGAGAGGCATAGATAGGGTATGCAGTCAGAACACATTTTCCATGGTGGGAATGTCAAAGACTAGATACCATCAGGGTGGCGCCATCAGTGATTGCAGCCTCCCCAATGGTCTGTTTGTCTTTTCGTCTTTTTTGTTCCTTTTAGTGTATTTTGAAAAGTATATGTTAATGTTCTCTGGTTTGTTTTATGTGGGGGAGGGGGTTTGGGGAAACTTTTTTTTCAATCCCTTACCTTGCCGGGGATGCGATTATTTTCCGGATCGTATCTCTGGTCGCTCTGCGGCCTAACATCATGGAGCTCGAGGACTTGCTCGAGACTGACTGTGAGCCGCACCGCATGGCCATGGACTTACCATTGGGGCCTGCGATCCCTTGCCTGGGATCGATGGTCCAACCGCGGCCTGCGGATTTCACCATCGAGGAGCTTCTCAGTCTCGGGTAGAGACTGATGTCGGGAAGCTTCAAAGTTGCAGGAGGTTCGACTAGCCCCAACCTGGGTCCAATCGCCCGACGAGGGGAGCTGAGACCCCACCGATGTAGGAGCTTGATCACCCCGATGCAGAGGATCCGACCTCCAGCTACGGGAGCCAAGACTGTCCCGTCAACGGAAGGCCCGAGGCTCCCGACCATGGGTGAACAAAGAAGGAAAGAGATTGAACTTTTTTTTTCGCCACCCATCACAGTGAGGAATGTGGGGGAGTCACTGTGGTGGATATTTATGTTAAAATATATTTTGTGTGTTTTGTTGCTTTTTATTGGTATGACTGTATGGCAAATCAAATTTCATGAATGTTGCAAAGCATAATTGGCTAAAAAAGTATGATTATGATTATGATTATGGGAAGGCATGGCTTTAAGGTGAAAGAGATGTACGGCAGGCGCGTACAAAGCTTTTCAAAAAGGGGGGTGGCATGGCAGGATCACAAACATTTTATGTGAAATAAGTGCACGCAGTGTATATCACAAGCGCAAAGCTCAAAGACCCTTGCGGCCGGGGTCCATGGTTTTAGATGCTCTCTGGTGCATTCTGAGCCTTATTTTGGAGCATTTTTGCACCAATTTATGACCAATATTTTAGAAATAATTTTGGTTGAGTCAAGAGTAATGAGTGGTTGGAATGGGATGATTGGGGTCATTGATGATTGGGGTCATTGATGATTGGGGTCATACATTTTTTTAAATCAAGAATTGAACCTGTCCTTGTTTTAATAATCAAGTTGTACTGTAAAATGTTTTTGCAGTAAATAAAACCTTTTTTTAGAAAATGTTTTGTGTGTTGATTTGATTGCCTGTTACTGTTCGACTGAGTTAGTGTGTGCACATTAAAAATATGAAGCAAAATGAAAGTCGCAAACTATGGAATACATAGTATCAAGAAGGATTTCAAATCCTAAACGTGGGCAGGTGGGACTAGTGTACATGGTGCATGTTCGCCAGTGTGGACAAGTTGGGCTGATAGGCCTGTTTACGCGCTGTACGACTCCACTACTAGCTGGGTTTTATGGACAGGAATGTGTACTAGAGAAACGAGAGGCGATTTGGCCCAAATATCGGTAAATTTAGGGCCAACCAAAAAATGTCAACTAGGTTGGCATGGGCAAAATCGAGTGGGGGGGGGCGGGAGAGGGAGAGAGAAATGAGGAAGTATTCACCTTCGCGACAGTGCAGTGCTCCCTCTGTCCTGGCTCTCTCTCTCCCGCTCTCTCCTTCTCCCTCCCTCTCTCTAGTTTCTCCCTCTCCCCTTCTTTCACTCGCACACTCCACTGGGTGGCTCAGCAGCAGAGTTCTTATTTCACAGCGCCAGAGACCCGTGTTTGATCCTGACTACGGGTGCTGTCTGTATGGTGTTTGCACGTTCTACCCGTGATCTGCGTGGGTTTTTTCTGCATGCTCCGGTTTCCTCCCGCACTCCAAAGATGTGCGGGTTTGTCGGCTATTTGGCTTCGGTAAAGATTGTAAATTGTCCCTTGTGTGTTTAGAATAGTGTTAGTGTGCGGGGATCGCTGGTCAGCACTGACTCGGTGGGCCGAAGGGCCTGTTTCCGCACTGTATCTGTAAACTAAACTCAACTAAAATGGTTGAAGAACAGAATTAAAAGGGGTTGGACAATTATCAAGTTTTCCACAAAGTATAAAAAACGCTTTTACTTTATTTGGAAGAACAGTAAATAATGTACAGTTTTAATGTACAGTTGTGTATCTCGAGTGGAAGAGAGGGTGACAGGGACGGAGGGAGGGGGAGTGAATGAAGGAGGGATAGAGAGAGGGAGGGACTGAGAAAGATGGAGAGGGGGGGAGGGGAGATGGAGGGAGGGAAGAAGGAGGGAGGGAAGAGAGGGTAGTAGGGAGGGGGAGAGAGAGTGAGGGGGAGAGGGATGTAGGGGAGAGGGAGAGTGAGGGAGGGGGAAGGAGAGAGGAATGGAGGAAGGTGGAGAGGGAGGGAGGGGAGAGGGAGGGAAGGGCGAGCGAGGGAGGGGAGAGGTGGGGGGGGAGAGGTAGGGAGGGGAGAGGTAGAGAGGGGAGAGGTAGGGAGTGGGAGAGGTAGGGAGGGGGAGAGGTGGGGAGGGGGAGAGGTGGGGAGGGGGAGAGATGGGGAGGGGGAGAGATGGGGAGGGGGAGAGATGGGGAGGGGGAGAGATGGGGAGGGGGAGAGATGGGGAGGGGGAGAGATAGGGAGTGGGAGAGATAGGGAAGGGGGAGATAGTGAGGGGGGAGAGAGAGAGATAATGAGTGTGTGGGTGTTTTGGAAAGTTTGAGAGGGGAGAGAGGGAAACATAGAAAACATAGAAACAAAGAAAATAGGTGCAGGAGTAGGCCATTCGGCCCTTCGAGCCTGCACCGCCATTCAATATGATCATGGCTGATCATCCAACTCAGTATCACGTACCTGCCTTCTCGCCATACCCCTGATCCCTTTAACCACAAGGGCCAAATCTAACTGCCTCTTAAACATAGCCAATGAACTGGCCTCAAATACCTTCTGTGGCAGAGAATTCCAGAGATTCACCACTCTCTGTGTGAAAAATGTTTTTCTCATCTCGGTCCTAAAAGAATTCCCCCTTATCCTTAAACTGTGACCCCTTGTTCTGGACTTCCCCAACATCAGGAACAATCTTCCTGCATCTAGCCTGTCCAACCCCTTAAGAATTTTTTAAGTTTCTGTAAGATCCCCCCTCAATCTTCTAAATTCTTTTTTCATATGAAAGTCCTGACATCCCAGGAATCAGTCTGGTGAACCTTCTCTGTACTCCCTCTATGGCAAGAATGTGTTTCCTCAGATTAGGCAACCTAAACTGTACGCAATACTCCAGGTGTGGTCTCACCAAGACCCTGTACAACTGCAGTAGAACCTCCCTGCTCCTATACTCAAATCCTTTTGCTATGAATGCTAACATACCATTCGCTTTCTTCACTGCCTGTTACACCTGCATGCCTACTTTCAATGACTGGTGTACCATGACACCCAGGTCCCGTTGCATCTCCCCTTTTCCTAATCGGCCACCATTCAAATAATAGTCTACTTTCCTGTTTTTGCCACCAAAGTGGATAACCTCACATTTATCCACATTATACTGCATCTGCCATGCATTTGCCCACTCACCCAATCTATCCAAGTCACCTTGCAGCCTCCTAGCATCCTCCTCACAGCTAACACTGCCCCCAGCTTTGTGTCATCCGCAAACTTGGAGATGCTGCATTCAATTCCCTCGTCCAAATCATTAGTATATATTGTAAATAGCTGGGGTTCCAGCACAGAGCCTTGCAGTACCCCACTAGTCACTGCCTGCCATTCTGAAAAGGACCCGTTTACTCCTAGTCTTTGCTTCCTGTCTGCCAGCCAGTTCTCTATCCACATCAATACTGAACCCCCAATACCGTGTGCTTTAAGTTTGCATACTAATCTCTTATGTGGGACCTTGTCGAAAGCCTTCGGAAAGTCCAGATATAACACATCCAATGGTTCTCCCTTATCCACTCTACTAGTTACGTCCTCGTAAAATTCTATAAGATTCGTCAGACATGATTTTTCTTTCATAAATCCATGCTGACTTTGTCCAATGATTTCACCACTTTCCAAATGTGTTGCTATTCCATCGTTAATAACTGACTCGAGCAGTTTCCCCACTACCGATGTTAGACTAATTGGTCTGTATTTCCCCGTTTTCTCTCTCCCTCCCTTTTTAAAAAGAGGGAGAGAGAGAGAGAGGGAGGGATGGAAGGGTGAAGAAATGCATGTCTTTATTTACCCTTTCTCCTGGTTTCTGGTCCTCGGTTTCGAAGGAAAGGTTGGAATGTGTGTTAGTACCTGCTCTCTAATACTCTCCCCTTCTCACTCTCTCCCCCTACCATCCCCTTCTCCCTCTCCCCCTCCTCCTCACTCTTCGCCTCACTCTCTCACCCCCTCACCTCTCCCCTCTTCCTTCTCTTGCTCTCCCCCTCTCTCTTCCCTCTTTCCTGCCCATATCTCTCTTCCCTCCCTCTCTTTCCCCCTCTCTATTTCCCTCCCCATAACTCTCTCCCCTAACTTTCTCCCTAATTATCCCCCCCCCCCCCCCCCCCCCTCTCTCCACCCCTAACTCTCTCTCCCCTTGCTCTCTTCCTCCTCTCTCCCCTTCTTACCATATGCGGACCAAGTCCAGGAAAAAGGGAAAAAGGCGTGGGCCCAACGGGGAGGGGGGGGAGGGGAGATGAAGGTGGCGTGGGCCTAGCGGGGGTCAGTGGGAGTGGCATGGGCGGAAGATGGCTTGGGCCCCGCCGGCGGGGGGAGGCGAGGGGATCGGGCCCCGCCGCAGCGGCGTCTGGTGTTGGTGTTCAGGCGCTGGGTTAGGATTCAGCCACCCCCCCCCCCCCCCCCCGGCGACGGGAGAACGGTCTCCTGGTCACCAGGCTGGCCGTTGGTGAGGCTCCGGCTCCGACTCCGACGCCTGCAAGGGAATATTCCACTATTTACCTGGAGTAGACACGAGGCATCGACCTCAATGTGTGGAGTATAAATGGCGGTCTGATCCCACCCGGGCTCACTGCGCACGCGCGGAGAGGCAGCGTCATTTTGCGTCGCTTCCCCAACTGCGCAGGCGCGGATGGTCGCATTTTTTTTCTCTTCTCCCAAATCACCCAGCGGCCGGAACCAGAATTTCGGGCGATTTCCGACAAAATGGAAACGCTAATTGCGCTCCGATTTTTTTTTTTTCTGGATTTCTTCTTACTCTGGGGAAGAAAAATGGGGTGCGGTCGCACCCAACGTACCGCCCCTTCGGACAGTCATGCACGGGGCAATTTTTTGTTACACATAAGGTGGTGGGTGCCTGAATTAAATTGCCTGGGGTGGTGGTGAAGGCAGATACGGTAATTGAATTTAAGAGATTTTTAGATTGACACATGAATGTGCTGGGAATGGAAGGATATTTTTGAATCATGGACAAACCCATGTCATCACACAGAGAATGTGCAAACTCCACACAGACAGCACCCAAGATTAGGATCGAACCTGCGACTCATGTGCTGTGAATCAGCACCACTATCAGCTGTGCCAGTGTTCAGAACTGTTTATGAAATATTTTTTTGATGGATTTATAAATTTATAACCTTGGAATAGACAATCAGCATGGTTGAACCACCACAGAGCTTTGATGAAATGATATTCTAAATCTCTCCTCTGCGTTTCCTGTCTTCATAGACAGGCAGCTTGATGACCATGGTAGCTATAGTCGCTTGCGAGGTTGTAGATTGCTGCCTTGGAATTAAACTGCAAAACCCTGCTGATTTTTGATGTTATAGATTTGAAATGCAAGCTGATTTTCACAACAACCATTCGTAGGTCATATTCCCCTCACGGGAAAATCAATTGGGCACATTTTAGCACTTGGTTACCTACCGTAATAATCTTGATTATGTTCCACATCACAGCTGTGCGGGACCATGTCGTTCCCCACACAATGTTCCACTTGGCGGAGAGCAAGGAACTTGATCCAAGTCATTCTAATCCTAATTATAGGAAGGATGTCAACAAAATAGAGAGAGTACAGAGGAGATTTACTAGAATGTTGCCAGGGTTCCAGCAACTATGTTACAGAGAAAGGTTGAACAAGTTAGGTCTTTATTCTTTGGAGCGCAGAAGGTTAAGGGGGGACTTGATTGAGGTCTTTAAAATGATGAAAGGGATAGACAGAGTTGACGTGGATAAGCTTTTCCCATTGAGGGTAGGGAAGATTCAAACAAGAGGGCATGACATGCGAATTAAGGGACAGAAGTTTCGGGGTAACGTGAGGGGGAACTTCTTTACTCAGAGGGTGGTGGCTGTGTGGAATGAGCTTCCAGCAGAAGTGGTGGAGGCAGGATCGATTTTAACATTTAAAAGTAAAGTGGATAGGTATATGGACGTGAAGGGAATGGAGGGGTATGGTCTGAGTGCAGGTAGATGGGACTAGGGGAAAACAAATAGTCGGCACGGACTGGAAGGGCCGAGAGGGCCTGTTTCCGTGCTGTAATTGTTATATGGTTATATGGTTATTCTCGGAGCAGCTATATTCTTAAACCCCAGACTCACACTTGCTTTACCAGCATAGTCCTGGATCAGACTGCCTGCCGCTAAACCAATTGCTTACCTAAATTGTGGAGGACCGATCTGCAGATGCTGGTGACAGAATTGGTCAGATTCACTCTGTTGGTAGAGGGTAGTCTTCTCTGAGCTTCAAACTCAGTTCTCTTCATCTTTCGAAGGTTGTTCCCTCGTTGTCACCGCCGATGTCTCACACCGATCTTCTTTTATACCAGTGTTTCCTTCAATCTCCTAAAGGAAGCCTTTGTTCTAACCCAAAGTTCACAATTCTGAAATCAATCATTTTGTTGTCACTCATCCAAGGGCTGAATAAACAAAACAGATCTTCGTTCCTCATCAGACTAGAGAGGTCTTAATTATGTTGCCTGTTCAAATTTTCATTATCATCAGACAGTTCCTTTGCAAAATGGCCGTCCACAGATACCTTATCTTCTCTAGGCTACACTGCAAAGCCATGGTTGCCTTCAGCTCTGCTCTCACCAGATGACAATCATGTGACCATTTTCACAATGCTTTTTTGTTCTCCTTGTCCCAGCATTTTTTTTCTCTCTCTCTCTCTCTCTCTCTCTCTCTCTCTCTCTGGCAGGGCTTCCATATGAAGAAAGACTGGATAGACTCGGCTTGCACTCGCTGGAATTTAGGAGATTGAGGGGGGATCTTATAGAGACTTACAAAATTCTTAAGGGGTTGGACAGGCTAGATGCAGGAAGATTGTTCCCGATGTTGAGGAACTCCAGAACAAGGGGTCACAGTTTAAGGATAAGGGGGAAGTCTTTTAGGACCGAGATGAGAAGATCTTTTTTCACACAGAGAGTGGTGAGTCTGTGTAATTTTCTGCCACAGAAGGTAGTTGAGGCCAGTTCATTGACTATATTTAAGAGGGAGTTAGATGTGGCCCTTGTGGCTAAAAGGATCAGGGGGTATGGAGAGAAGGCAGGTACAGGATACTGAGTTGGATGATCAGCCATGATCATATTGAATGGCGGTGCAGGCTCGAAGGGCCGAATGGCCTACTCCTGCACCTATTTTCTATGATTCTATGAAATAAAAAGATAAAAACAGAAAGAAAAACAAAAGGTGATGATATACCTGCTTCATATCTCTCCCCACCCATCACCCAACCCATAATTAAATTTAACTCCGAAATTGTGTTGCACCATATTATTCTTGTAATAAATCAATGAATGGTGTCCATGTCTTCGAAAAATGCTCTGGTTTCTCTGCTAAGACAAGTCTCATATTTTAAAGATATAGCGTCTCAGACATGTTTGTAATCCACATTTTGAGAGTAGGGGCAGATGTATGTTTCCAGTGTATGTGTAAATTGTCCCTAGTGTGTGTAGGATAGTGTTAATTAGCAGGGATCGTTGGTTGGTGCTGACTCGGTGGGCCGAAGATTCTGTTTCCGCGCTGTATCTCTAAAACTAAAACTAAAAACTTATAAATCTACAGGAAATTGCAGCAGGCCATGTCTCTAATAAGGATAAGCAGTAAATAGTAGCCTTGTCACTGACTCCCAGATCCCACAAAGCAAATTAAAAAGAGTGGAGGAGATTTGCTTGTGATATTAATATTCTTGTACCTGACAAAGTCTGGAGCTACTGGCCATAGAGACTTTCTGCAATGGGCTGTAAAACACAGGACTGGTTTCACCATTCCCCTCAGGGGAATCCAAGTTGCCATCAAACCAGTTATGAATGGAGGTTGAACACAAGAGTCAGGAGTCAAGAGTGTTTAATTGTGGTATGTACTAAGAATAAAACAATTACATTCTTTACTTGTAGCAGCATAACAGGCTTGTAAATGCAATACAGAGATTAAAAAAAAATTAAATCAATAAATTAATAACCACAATGCTAATGCAAGAAAACTCATTGTGCTTATACAGGTCATAGAAGTTAATAGTTAAGATTAGTGTTGTGTAGTGTTTTCTATGGATGTTTAGTTTAGTTTGGTGATACAGTGTAGAAACAGGCCCTTTGGCCCAATGCGTCAACGCCAACCAGCGATCACCAGTACACATGTTCTATCCTACACACTAGGAACAATTTACAGAAGCCAATTATCCTACAAACCTATACTTCTTTGGAATGTGGGAGGAAACTCTAGCACCTGGAAAAAAACCCACGCGGTTACATGGAGAACGGTCAAACTCCATACAGACAGCACCCGTAATCATGATGGAACCCGGGTTCTTTGCTGCAGTAAAGCAGCAACTCTACCACTGCGCCACTGTGCAGGCTGTGTTGGGAAGAAGCTATTCTTGAAGCTGCGCTTGTTCACAGAAATCAAGCAAAAAGCAGAGAGAAGGTGGTCAAAAAAGATCAACAAAGATACTAGGAGAAAAAATGCAAACCATGTAGGTTACCTAATGACCTTTGTGAGCTGTTAAAGAAGGAACTGCAGATGCTGGAGAATCGAGGGTTACACAAGAAGCTGGAGAAAGTCAGCGGGTGCAGCTGCATCATCTAAGGAGCGAAGGAGATAGGCGACGTTTCGGGTTGAGACCCTTCTTCAGACTGGTCAGGGATCAGGGAAACGCGAGATATAGACGGTGATGTGGAGAGATAAAGAACAATGAATGAAAGATATGCAAAAAAGTATCGATGATAAAGGGAACAAGCCATTGTAAGTTGTTTGTGGTGTGAAAATGAGAAGCTAGTGCGACTAGGGTGGGGGAGGGAGATAGAGATAGAGGGAATGCCAGGGCCCGAGTGCTGAGGGAGAGGTGGGAAGGGGAGGAGACAGCAAGGGTTAACAGAATTGAGAAAATTCACCTTTGTGAGCTGATACGTTCACACCATTTAGCTCAATTGTCTTGGTTTGACCTTTTGACGGGCAAGAATTTTGTAATATGAGATTTCAATGGATGCTAGGTGTGAGATTCAGTTGGAATCAAAGATCTTTGGTTGGAATGCATCACACCTGAAATTCTTGTTGAAAGCAGTGAAAACAACTTCACACAAATTAAATGCTGAGGGTACTAGAAATTCTAAATACAAACTGATAATCCTGTTGACTCTCAGTGTAAAGTTAACATTTTAGATTCAAAAGACCTTCATCAAAATTGGGAAAGTGAGAAAACAAATAACTTTTCAGTTACATAGAAGGTAGGATATGAATGGCAAAACCAAGACAACACTTCTGAGAGATCAAATAATTAAGAGTGGCATGGTGGTGCAACAGTAGAGCAGCTGCCTTACAACGCCAGAGACCAGGGTTCAATTCTAACTCTACAGAGTTTGTATATTCTCCCTGTCACCTCCCACATTCCAAAGATGTTTGTAGGCTAATTGTCTTGGTAAAAATTGTAAATTGTCCCTAGTGTTTGTCGGGTTGTGATCGTTGGTCACTGAGCTATTTCCGCTCCGAAACTAAACTAAGTTCATGCGGCATTAAAATCAGATTATGCTTCTTCAACTGTTGAATATTTTGCAGGCTGATTATGTTGATAGAAAGAAAATATGAACTAAACTCAGCAATAGATGACAGGACAATTCTGATATACATACAGTGGCTTGCAAAAGTATTCATACCCCTTGAACTTTTCCACATTTTGTCACGTTACAACCACAAACGTAAATGTATTTTATTGGGATTTTATGTGATAGACCAACACAAAGTGGTGCATAATTGTGAAGTGGAAGGAAAATGATACATGGTTTCCAAATTTTATTACAAATAAAAAACTGAAAAGTGTGGCGTACAAAAGTATTCAGCCCCCCCTGAGTCAATACTTTGTAGAACCACCTTTCGCTGCAATTACAGCTGCAAGTCTTTTGGGGTATCTCTCTACCAGCTTTGCACATCTAGAGACTGAAATTTATGCCCATTCTTCTTTGCAAAACAGCTCAAGCTCAGTCAGATTGGATGGAGAGCTTCTGTGAACAGCAATTTTCAAGTCTTGCCAGAGATTCTCAATAGGATTTAGTTCTGGACTTTGACTGGGCCATTCTAACACATGAATATGCTTTGATCTAAACCATTCCATTGTAGCTCTGGCTGTATGTTTACGGTCGTTGTCCTGCTGGAAGGTGAACCTCCGCCCCAGTCTCAAGTCTTTTGCAGACTCTATCAGGTTTTCTTCCAAGATTGCCCTGTATTTGGCTCCATGTAACATGTTCCCATCAACTCTGACCAGCCTCCCTGTCCCTGCTGAAGAAAAGCATCCCCACAGCAGGATGCTGCCACCACCATGTTTCACAGTGGGGATGGTGTGTTCAGGGTGATATGCAGTGTTAGTTTTCCGGCACACATAGTGTTTTGCATTTAGGCCAAAAACTTCAATTTTAGTCTCATCAGACCAGAGCACCTTCCTCCACATGTTTGCTGCGTCCCCCACATGGCTTGTGGCAAACTGCAAACGGAACTTCTTATGGCTTTGTTTCAACAATGGCTTTCTTCTTGCCACTCTTCCATAAAGGCCCGATTTGTGGAGTGCAAGACTAATAGTTGTCCTGTTAGACAGATTCTCCCACCTGAGCTGTGGATCTCTGCAGCTCCTCCAGAGTTACCTTGGCTGCTTCTCTGATCAATGATCTCCTTGCCCGGCCTGTCAGTTAGGTGGACGGCCATGTCTTGGTAGGTTTGCAGTTGTGCCATACTCTTTCCATTTTCGGATGATGGATTGAACAGTGTTCCGTGAGATGTTCAAAGCTTGGGATATTTTTTTATAACCTAACCCTGCTTTAAACTTCTCCACAACGCTATCCCTGACCTGTCTGGTGTGTTCCTTGGGCTTCATGATGCTGTTTGTTCACTAATGTTCTCTAACAAATCTCTGAGGCCTTCTTCTTCTTCTCATAGGATTCCGGCAGTGTAGACGCTGCCAAGCGTATTACTGCCCTCCACGGATCAAAATTTGAACTAAATTCTTACATACAGTCCTGTAACATGCAGGAATTGAAGAACAGCCCTGGATATCAGCTGATGTTTCTCACTGTGCCCAAACAAAGATAAAACAGAAAAAGCCTCAACTCCAAGTCCTGTCAGTCTAGCAAACAATGCCTTTCTTTCTACCCTATACTTTTTACATTCTAGGAAAACATGCTTAACTGTCTCCTTACTCCCACATTCACACAAGCCACAAACATGTTTCCCTACAATGCACAAACAGTAATTTAACCCACAATGTCCCAACCTCAATCTACACAGTCTAACTGAGTCCCTACGGGACAGAGATGTACAGAAACATATTTTTCTAACTTCAGCTTGTACAGAAAAATAGTGTCTACCCCCGACTTCCTTTCCCATCCTCTCTGCCATTCTTTGTTAAGCCCTCTTTAATTATTTCTCTCTCAGTTCCACTCTCCCCAATAATACATGGATATCTATTTCTCTCTCTTAAACTCTCCTTTGCTATGAGGTCCACCGCTCATTCCCCCTCACCCCAGTATGCCCGGGAACCCAGCAAAAAGTGATGTTACACAACAAACCCAATTCTAGAAAACACACTCAAGACTTCATTTAGAATGTCAGGACGAGCGTTAGAATTCCCTACTCTTAAAGTTTCAAGAGCACTGCAGAATCAGAACAAATAATGACTTCTCTAAAAACTGGTTCTTCCTCAATCCACCATAGAGCCCATTTGAATTGCCATTAATTCAGTCGTGAGAACAGAGCTTCCATCAAAATGCGTCGGCCAATCTTCAACCCAAGCTGCTCCACATACACGCCAAACCCAGCTCTCCCCACTAACTGGATCTTTAGATCCATCCTGTAAAAACAATCAAAGTGCTCTCACTGATTGAATTAAGATATTCCACTATTCTTGGAGTCACCTCGCGCTTATCTTTTTCCTGAAGAAATGCAAGCTCAATAAACAGTTCAGGAAGAACCCAATAGGGCACAGGTAACCATATTGTATGCTGTATAATACCCCCTTGTTCCAAACCCAGCTTCCTAGCCCACTGATTTATAATGACAAAAAATGTGTTATATTTGTTACCATCAACTTCTTGCAACAAACACCTTGCTGGGAAGGTATCATTACACCCACAAAGTTTACCCCAGTAATGTAACCCTAGCTTAATACACCTTAACCATAAGGGCATTTCTCCCATTTCAACATTCAGGGCAGGGACTGGGGAAGTTCTGAAGGCTCCACAGCAAAGCCTCAAAGCCTTTGCCTGCAACACATCTAGCCTAGCCAGAACAGTTTTAGACACAGACCCATAAACAAAACACCCATAGTCAAGAGAAGATCTGATCATGGCCTGATAAACTAGCAGCATTGTCTCCCTGTTAGCCCCCCACTCACACCCAACCAGACTTCTCATAACATTCAGAACTTTTTCACATTTCAACACAATTTTACCTACATGCACAGCCCAAGTCATACGCTCTTCAAACCAAAAACTTAAAAAACCTTTACCCTCTGAGGCCTTCACAGAACAGCTGTATTTATACTGAGATTAGATTCCACACAAGTGGACTCTATTTACTAATTAGGTGACTTCTGAAGGCAATTGGTTGCACTGGATTTTATTTAGGGGTATCAGAGTAAAGGGGGCTGATTACTTTTGCACGCCACCCTTTTCAGTTTTTTATTTGTAAAAAAATTTGACAACAATGTATCATTTTCCTTCCACTTCACAATTATGCGCCACTTTGTGTTGGTCTATCACATAAAATCCCAATAAAATACATTTACGTTTGTGGTTGTAACGTGACAAAATGTGGAAAAGTTCAAGGGGTATGAATACTTTTGCAAGCCACTGTAAATATAAAGAACAAGTTAACATTGAAAATATATGTCCACCTTAAATGTTCTTAATGTGCTTTTATACTGCTGTTGCAATGGAACAATATTGTTTAAGCAAGATTGTTTAAGCAATTGCCACACATTATTTCAGATTAGAATGGCGTAAAGTTAAGAAATTAAATGTTTAAAAAATGTTCCCTCGAGAAATGTGCTGGAACAAAATTGTGCTTACAATTTACAAACAAAGAAACCCAGTACGCTAATTATGACTGTGAATGTATACTGTTGTGTTGGAAACGGCCTAAGGATGAACAATTATGTTGAAATTATAAACGATAAGCCAAAAATATCAGCGCCGGCCTTAAGCCGATTGTCTGTGCGTGAGGGTTACACAAAAGGCTGGAGAAAGTCAGCGGGTGCAGCAGCATCTAAGGAGCGAAGGAGATAGGCGACATTTCGGGTCGAGACCCTTCTTCAGACTGGTCAGGGATCAGGGAAACGAGAGATATAGACGATGATGTGGAGAGATAAAGAACAATGAATGAAAGATATGCAAAAAAGTATCGATGATGAATGGAACAAGCCATTGTAAGCTGTTTGTAGTGTGAAAATGAGAAGCTAGTGCACTAGGGTTGGGAGAGATAAAGATAGAGGGAATGCCAGGGCCTGTGGGGTTTGAGGGAGAGGTGGGAAGGGGAGGAAACACGCAAGGTTAACAGAATTGAGAAAAATTCAAATGTTTCAAGCCCAAAGGATGCAGACTCCCCCAAGCGGAATATGAGGTCTGTTTCCTCCAACTTGCAGTGTTACTCACTCTGCCGTGGAGGAGGCCCAGGACCGAGAGGTTGGATACAGAATGGGAGGGGAGATTTGAAGTGCTGAGCCACCGTAGGTCGGTTTGGTTTGCGGACTGAGCGGAGTGTGTTCGGCGAAACGATCGCCAAGCCTCCGCTTGGTCTCACCGATATAGATCATCTGGCATCTGGAGCAGCGGATGCAGTAGATGAGGTTGGAGGAGGTGCACCTCTGTTGGACCTGGAAGGACTGCTTGGGTCCCTGAAAGAAGTGTAGGGGGGTGGTGAAGGGACAAGTATAGCATTTCTTGCGGTTGTAAGGGAAAGTGCCCGGTGAAGGGGTAGAGCGGGAGGGAAGGGAAGAATTGACAAGGGAGTAGCGGAGGGCAGACAGGGGGGGAGATGGGAAGATGTGGTGAGTGGAGGGGTCACGTTGGAGGTGGCGAAACTGGCGGAGGACTATGTGTTGTATTTTACGGCTGGGTGGGTGAAAGGTGAGGACCAGGGGGACTCTGCCCTTGTTGCGAGTGGGGAATGGGAGAGAGGACAGTGTTTGCGGGGTATGGAGAGACCCTGGTGCGAGCCTCATCTGTAGTGGGGGGAGGGGAATCCCCGTTCTCTGAAGAAAGAGGTTCATTTGTGATGACCTGGTGTGGAACACCCATCCTGGAGCAGATGCGGCCGTAGACGGAGGAATTGGGAATAGGCGATGGAGTCCTTACAGAAGCAGGGTGGGAGAAGAGTAGTCCAGTAGCTTGTGGGAGTCAAGTTGTTTGTATAAGGTTGAAGGATTTAGTTGGTCAGGAGTGTATCACCTGCAATAGAGATGGTGAGGTCAAGGAATGGTAGGAAATGTCGGATATGGTCCCAAGTGTATTTGAGTGCCGGATGGAAGTTGGTGGTGAAATGGATGAAGTCAGTCAGTTGTGAGTGGGTGTCAGGAGGTGACACCAAGCATCGTTTTGTCGATGTAAATGGGAGGTAGAGTTCGTCGGGATGGGGCCCTGGCACGCCGAGAACAAGGATTGTTCGACGTAACCCGACAAAGAGGCAAGCGTAGCTGGGGCCCATGCTGTGCCCACATCTACGCCTTGTGTTTTGGAGGAAATGGGAGGCAGTCAAAAGAGAATTTATTGAGGGTAACGGACCAACGCCACTAGGCGAGGAGGGTGTCAGTGGATGGGTATGGGTTGCTCCTCTGGTCGAGGAAGAACCGGAGGGGCTTTGAGCCCGTCCTGGTGGGGGGATGGAGGTGTAGAGTGACATGGACGACCATGGTAAAGATGAGAGGATGGGGGCCAGGAGAATGGAATGCGTCGGAGCAACCGGAGAGTGTCTAGGCGTCTTGAACATAGGTGGGAGGGATTTATCAAAGGGGATTGAATGGCGTCAAGGTAATGTAGAAATGTGTTTCGGTGGGGCACGAACAGCAGATGACAAAATGTCTGCCAGGCAGTCGGGTTTGTGGATTTTGGGGAGAAAAGTAAAATCGGCCGTGCGGGGCTGGGAAACGATGAGGTTTGGAGGCTCGTGGGTAGGGACTGGAGCTGAATGAAGTCCAGTTATGTCTCGAGATGGTTGGCCTGTTGTTCATCAGTGGGTCCATGGTCCATGTAGAGGAGGTGTCCGCTTTGTAAGATCGACGCGCCAGCCCTACACATGGCACCTCCCTAGTCGCGGAATTGAATCCCAGTCTGGTTGTTACGGAGTGAGTCGATGGCAGTACGTTCGGGGCGGGGGAGAGATTGGATAGTGAGACTGGGGATTTTGAGAAGTCGAGGCTGTTGATGTCCCGACAGCAGTTTCTGGATAAATAGTTCTAGAGCAGAAGGCCTACGGGGGGGGGGGGGGGGTGGGGGGGGGGGGGGTCCCAGTGGAGGGGGTACGTTGGAGACAGAAAAGGGATCATCATGGGGGGTGAGGACTTCTTCCCGTGGAAGAAACGCTTGTGAGGCGGAGCGACTGTCGAAGAGCTCCAAGTAGTCGTGAGGGGGCGCGGCAAATCATTGAGGTGGGGACGGAGGGGGACAAAGGTAAGACCACTGCTGAGGAAAGACCGTTCGGTTTCGAGAGGGGGAGGTCCGGGGGGATGGTGAACACACTGCAAGGATTGGGGGGTTGTGCCGGAGGAAGGCAGGTGAGACGCACTTTTGAACAGAGCGTTGTGGTGGGTGAGGGGGTGGAGGTGGTCAGGTGGTTGGGGGGGTATGGGGCTGTGGAGTGGGAGGGGAAGAGCAGGGTTACATGTGTGGGGGGGATGGGGAAGACGGAATCTATTGAATGTTTTTTGAGGATGTAACCTAGAAAAGTGGATAAGGGAGAAGCAGTGATGTGTTATATCTGGATTTCATCAGAAGGCTTTCGACAAGGACCCACACAAGAGATTGGTATACAAACTTAAAGCACATGGTGATGGGGGTTCAGTTATTGAAGTGGATAGAGACACTGTGCTGTCAGACAGGAAGCAAAGAGTAGGATGAGCGGTCCTTTTCCAGAATGGCAGGCAGTGACTAGAGGGGTGCCGCGAGCTCATGCTGGGACACCCAACTATTTTACAAATAA